>OZ024917.1:51490697-51912592 GCA_964017125.1 Flabesymbios commensalis
GGATATTTGTAGCTAAGACGAGACATTTGATGTGTTGCACCTTTAACAGAACCACAACGTGATATCTATCAATCAACACCCAAATATCAGCTTCTGGTTCCGTGAAGCATGAATCACCGTAACATACATTCTGCCTATGGTTTAGCTAGATGACTAGATATAGCATGTTATGAACCCATTAAATTTGGTAAATACACCAGTTTAGGTGACAGATGACATCTTCTGGCTATCTTATGTACTTCTGCTATTACCAAATTGAAATTAGGATGTTATGGCGCTGGTGTTAAGTCAAATTCTAGTCAAAAAGTAAACAGAAAAGCTCTATAACTCGAATATTATAAAACAATATCTTGCACACAGATGCGGCGCACCATCAGCAACATAATGCACTATCAGTTCCATAACGTGTCAACTGCCAGTTAACACGTTATGGTTCTGGCAAGTCGAGTTGTACATACAGTCTGTTTCACCAGATCCTGGGAATATAGTCAGGGGGCCAGGAGCTGAACCTGGAAAGTTTGTCCAAAGTTGTTTTCTCGATGTTTTCATGTTATATGGGTATTGTACTCTATGAAACCGCGTGATGGCATTCTCACAGCATTGAGCATTTTGAAATAACGAGTTTTACATTTTTTCTCCTATCGCGGCACAAAATAGTGGTTTTACGTGATCGGGAAAAACAGAAAATCACTTTATATATTCACACAACTGATAGTTATTAGTTTTATTGTTTGTATATTGATGTATATTAATAATACATAGCATTGGGTCAAAGGTCAAAGCTATAGTTCAAGGTCAAAGGTCACAAAATCAGGTCAAACATGCCTAATTCAGTATCGTTTGTATATTACATCCTCCACATTTCTACATGTTTCCATTGCTGAACCTGTATTCATTGTCTTATAATTTAGGTTTTTGTTATGAAGTGTCATGATCCTAATTAACTAGATAACATGTCGCTCACATATTCACGTTCATCTAGGCCACACTCCAAATGTGGCCTACGTGACCGTACATGTATATATTGCTGGAATGAAAGATAAGGGGATTATTATATTGTTTGAATAGTGTAGCAATGTATTACACGCTGGCATTCTATTGCATGGGCTAGTCAACATGATTCATTAACCCAATGTTGGGCCATTATGTGTGACGCTGATGGGCTGCATTGACCCAACACTTCCCCAATGTTTAGATGCCCGGCCGCTATTGAGACACACAGAGGAAATTTGTGGGCCCTAATTAGGTAAAGTTAAATCCCAGCCTCTGTGTCAAGGCAAATGATTGTATTGTGCGAAATAAGTTGGTTCATCAATGAAAATGTGGTCTAAATTTAACTGTGACGTATATGTTCCCTTCTTGTGCTATAACAGTTTAACATATGACTAAATAATTCACGATATTTAACCTTTTTGTTTCTTATTTATAGTTCCAATATCACAGCATATCTATATCTGACTATATGGATACATCAATTATCAATATGTGGTGTAATAATTCAGAGGTTACTGTACCTGCTAAACAACCAAAATTGTACTTGATAGTTATTGAAAAAAATAGTTCTTTATCTTAAACAAGTTAAATAATCAGCAATGATACCACCATTTTCGCCATAATTTTGTCATTTGCTATATATCTATATTAAAACTACTACTACCTTCCTGTTCATTGTTTGTTTCATCATCTGTGTTCATATAGTAGTAGTATGAATCATATTCTTAGACAATGGCGATGCGTCCTGTATTCCTGTTTTGTTGCTTCCACATCGAACACTATGACATAGTTCTTACTGGAGCAACCATATGAAGATTTTTTTTGTAATTAGGGACCAGTTGAGATGCAATCTGAGATCAGTTGACTTCATTCAGGGACTGTAGTTGAACATAACATATTCCCGTCTATGCTCCATTCATATGCTAACGGATCTAACTTCTGTGGCCCAAGCAAAAAGTTCTATTCTCAAATGTTCCCGGAAGTCTTGCCCAGGTGATGGTAATTAACATAATTATCAACAGGTGATGCTCCCCTCGCTGTGTTACTAACCACAGAATAAGTTCCTTACTACATCGAGCCAGAATACATTAATATCCCATATCTCCGATAATACCAATACCAAAGCATCCAACCATAGTATCACATCGTGACAAGGAGGGTCCCGGCAGCAGGTTAGGAATGAGGTCAAAATATTCAGCAGTGGTCACTTTAATTTCTATGACACATTATTTATAGGCGATTGCATTATAATGGGAATATCAATATTTGTCTCCTAAAGCTGTGTAACTATATGCTGTTGTCAGTTCCTTCGTGATTATCGTCTTATTATGCGACTTTCGGATTTTTGCTATTTAGATCGGTCCTGGTATTAAGAGTGTGCATGTGCTCTTGTGTATGTTTTGAATAGGACCTTCATTCTGTTATTACTAGCTGCAGTCACCAAAGCTGCTGGAACAGGGATATGTTTCAGGTTAGATACCCTACATCTGGCTATTCGTGCTCAAAATTTAGTGCTGGAATTGTAGTAACGCATATATTAAAGACTAGATGTAGTAACATTATCTTAGAAAGCAACATGTTGGACAGTAAGCGCAGAGCTAAATTTTAAGTATGTTAACATACTAAGTGAATTCAAATATGCATAAGAGACATAGGTTTTTATAAAATAAATTATCAAATGTACATTTAAATGATCTGCTAAATTACAACTGTATCGGCCTAGTCTCATTCTGACTTTTCGAGATAAGACACGAGATACAGGATAGCTACTGGCTGATTCAACACCTCATTTAGACCACCGCGACCCTCTGTTCGCCGACGGTGCATCTAAATTAATTAAATTTTAAAATGCTTCCGTTTCCAGGTTCCTTGCCACCCTTGCCAACCAGACATCTTCAATGAGTATTGTACTCTAATGAAGAATTGGAAAGGCTAAAAGCAGCTTTTAAACAAGTTGCGTTGCCTTTATCTCACTCTCACCAACCTTCGGGTGCTAGGACTCACTCATCATCACATTATCTTGGGTAACATTGGCTTTATTTTGTGTTTAAATGCATAAATGTAAGTCTGCACCACGGTACTGATACTGCATCAGAGTTGTACACCGATGACACCCATGAAGAGATGTATACCACCAACCCGGGGATACGTCTCTGGCAAACAATTATCTGGATACACCCAAAGGACATCTGCCATCATTTTATGCAGTTGCAGATTTGATTTCATAATTGTATATAGGGGCCTGTCGCCAATGACTGGAGATGTGTCATACCTGTTATAGCAGTGTCATGGTGTGCATGTGGCATATCAATATGTGATAAGCCTATACAATTATGTATAATTATGCTACGAGTGTTTTGAGTGTCACACACTGTCTGCTTTTCTACAAATTATTCAGTTTGACAGTTTGATGGTTTGTAGATTTCATGAAAAATGCCCATAAAATTGACCCTTCATTGGCCCTTCTCTAACATGTTTACCTCGCTCTCTTGGTTTAGTGGCAACTCTGGTAGAGCGAAAGACGCAGGCATGTCACAATTTTTTGGATCATAGTATCTGATAAACACTTTATCAAAATCATGATAATCTGTGGTCGTCTTGATGACTCTTTTGAAAACCTTTTAATTGTTGTTTTATCGCGTTTAAAAGAAAGCATAGACTGTGGATGGGTCATGATTTCTTGTCATTCGCTGCTGAGCCCTCTTGGTCTGAATTATCAATCACGACGAACAGTTCGCACAAGTAATTCCAAATGAATGAAAATATTTTCAAATTTATTTTCATTCACAAAGCATAACGCTTGGATGGGGGTTACAATACCTGTCATCAATTGAATCTAGCCATGGAGCACCCATACGTTGCCATAAACGTATAATGTTATAGGTACTACTTGCAGAAGCATAAACATATCAAATAGAACTAGACAGTCAGTCAGAGACTGCAAACTTCCGCCGCAGTGATTGTGTATTGGATCCGGGTCGTAAATTAAACAGGATCATTTCCAAATTTAATGGATTGTTCCTTGGCCCGAGACACACCTCTGATAAAAGTTTCATGCAAATCCATTCATTGCTTTGTAAATAATCCTACTGACGGACAGACAAACCATCGACCAAAAACATAACCTCCTTTGGCAGTGGCAATACACCACACAATGATTTCTTTTAAAAATGTATAAATCTCTGAACAAATGTTTTGATGTTAAGTGTTAACATCGTTGGATGACGTAGTATACAAAATTTTAAAACGTATGGCTAAAATTATACACTATATATCTCGTCGATATATTTATAGAATATTAATTATTGCGGTACATATGTCTTATAGTTACTCTACGACATCATATTCAGGTTCGTGATGAAATTCATTTCATTTTGATAGGTCACACTCAAACATTATTGTGAAATTTGAGGTTTTTACACTGGTAATTATATTTATGAAAGGCCTTGGGGTCAAAGGATTCACATAACTCAAAACTTCTGGTTCAATCAATTTGTACAATTAGGACTTCACTTTTGTTAACACTGAAGACATACTATTTCCAATGATGGCAAATATAGATTAGTTTGGCGCTTTATATAAATATTTGTATTTTTCGAATCGTGTAAAACCATTATTTTGCGTCCCGATTGCCGCGATTTTATAAAACGTGTTATATAAAAATGCTCAATGTTGTAAGAATGCCATCATGCAGTTTCATGGAGTACAATACCTATATAACATGAAAACATTGAGAAAAAAACTTTGGACCCACTTTCCAGGTTCGACCAAAAATATGCATTTGACCCCCTGACTAATAGCCTTATTCCAATTTGCTCGGTCGCTCTTTACAATGTTTTACCAATTTTTTTCTCGAATCGTTTTTTTAATTTTCCCCTAACATCCCCGAAAATCTGGTGCAATTTTGTTGTGTATTTTGGAAGTTAGACCCTTTGGCGGTAATGGTGTTAAAGAGGGCTGTCATTTTGAAAATTTATTACATGCCAAATGGTCTAACTTCGCTAATACACAAAAAAAATCCACCAAATTTTCAGCGATGTTGCGGAAGATAGAAAAATGATCCGAGAAAAAAATTGTTACATTTTTTTAAAGAGCGACCGAGCAAACTGAAAAAAGGCTACTCCCAGGGTCTGGTGAAACAGACTGTAGTTATCTACCATTGTCTACAAGGTGTCGCTTATCCTTGTTTAACAGTTGAATGCCACGCCAATTAGATTTTTATCAATGAGTCTGGATAAATTAAAGTCACAACATCATAATATGTTTGTAATTAAAAGAAATAAGGATATTTTTATTTAATTTAAAGTGATACAACTTGAAGTTGAAGTGGTGGTACAATTACAATCAATTAACTCAGCGCACAAAGATATATACATTTTATCATATTTTATATTAGGCCTACTTCATCATTTTTAAAATATAACCTACACAGAAAACAAGCGATGTAGAACAAGCGTTGGTATAATGTTGGTCCACTGTCTACGATGCCGGTCCAACATTATACCACCACTGGGCCAACCTTTCATGTTAGCGGGATGTTGATGCCATCCCTACATTAACCCTTTAAGCGCTAAGCACGTCTATAATCGTTAAAATCTGTTCTATTAGCTGGACCAACGTTTACGACGCTGGCCCAGCATTGACACAATATTGGCTGAACGTGTTTGTCTTTATCAAACCTTTCACCGATAATCAGGACTATAATCTATAATCGTTTTAAATCCCTTGTATCAGCCAATCAAACCACAGCTTAATATTTGGAATGAAATATGTGTTTAATATGAACAGCTAAATTTTGAAATGCTTGTGTTTTAAATTGAACAAATAGGACAAATTTTCACCAACTTCTAGCTCTGTGTCGCGGTAACGACACACAACACAAAGTGATTCACTTGTGATCAGTCACACGAAAAGGGCAGTGAGGCCAAAAATGGTAAATTTGATTTTATTAGTTGATTTGATAGCCGTGTCCTTTCTCTTTCATTAACCCTTTAACCGCCGGTGTCGCATATATTCGGGTTTTTCATTTTTTTATTAGCACATTACGTACCACCTTTTAAACATGTGGCGAAGATAAAATGTTACAGGCACAACTTCAAGTGGGTGGAAATTCAAATTGAATAATTTGGCGGTCAACTGAAACAATTTTTGAAAAATCTCGATTACATTTTGTTTTATGATATTTTCTATTTTTAATAATTAAAATTAAACGACGTCATAAATACTTGTAACAAAGCCGCAGGAATGTACCTTCCCGCATTGCGGGTCAAATTAAAAAAACTTTAATAGCGCTTTTAGGGTTAAAATAACAGATTCACCAGGTGGGGTGAATGTGGGCAAAGTTTCAAACACACCCGTTACTGTACACACGCACACACACACACATGTCCATGCGAAGAAAAAAACGAAAAAAATACCAAACCCAAACTAATGTAACAAACTTGTTTGCACTCATGCCGCTGTGCCCAAATGAACATAAAAAAACGAAAAAAACTCCATACAAAAAACCTGTAAAATATCAACAAAAAAACTCAAACCTACTCAGTGATCGACTAAAAAGAAGCTCTTTCATGTGCAGGGCACACCGACGTACACCAAGATGCACTGGTTTCGAGGGAGCATTTGACAAAGTTACACAAAGACTTTGTGAGATCCTTGTGAGACAAACCATTGGCAGCACTACGTCTTTCAAAAAGCATTGAAGCAAAGACTTCAGTAGAGCCTTGGACAAAATCTTGGATGAAGATTGGAAAAAATTCAGTGGAGCCTTTTACAAAGTCTTTTATGCAGAGCTTAATTCATAGACTTTGAGAAAGGCTTTGACAAAATTTTCGGTACCGCCGCGCAAAGACAAACAGCAGTAACTGTTTCCTTTGTAAGTGAGCAGTTACTGCTGTTGTTGGTTGGTGCTGGACAAACCACTGAGAAGCAGGCCCTCATGCATCTTCACAGTAACAGGTCACTTGCACACTGTCACCAGTGTGGAGCTGACCTCTACTGTTCCCAGCAGGCACAAGACGTTGAATCAATGTTGGTTTAACGTTGGTCCACCGTCTACGACGTTGGACCAACGTTAAACCAACATTGATTCAACGTCTTGTGTCTGCTGGGTTGTGGTGACCCTCATGCGGCATGCCTAGTAGGTGATCTGTACTGTTTTTACCATGATTACCGTGGATGCAGACTGTGACTTCTGGAGTTGGGGGTCAGTGAGGGAGGGGTGTCTGTCGTTGTAGGCGCTGGACACGCTGTCCTGTATCAGGGTCACCCAGTCCTGACACTCCTGCTCAGAGTCCGCCTGTAACGTATGACTCCTGTAAAATACAAACAAACATCACCATGATCAGATCATGCCGCCGTGCAAAGATTAAAGAGAGTGACGTGTTGACAACATGAAGTCATGTTGACAACATGAGGTCATGTTGACAATATAAGGTCATGTTGACAATGTTATGATACCACTTCCAAGCATTTGCTTTACGACACTTTTTAGCTCTGCCAACGAGATTTACACCCACTGGCTACTCATAGTACTCACACCATGACTCCGCAAGCATCACTCACTTTCTTTTTTATTCCGAGCGAAGCCTGTGTATTACAATCCTGTATTGCTTCAATTGGTCAATAAAATATGTTTTAAACTAAAGATAGTAACGGGTTACATGTAAATTCAGCGGATACCGCGGCTTACTTGTGAAGTAAGCCGTTACTGCATGTTGGCTTTGCAGAGCAGAGTAATCAACCGTAAATCAACCATAAAGCAGCAACTTATTTACTCGTAAAGTAAGCAATTACTTTTAGTTTTCCAGAGAAGAATTGACCCGCTACATATACGGTTTCAATCAAGTTTCAAACAGTGAACAAATCATGGTAGAATACTTAATTTACCAAAACAAATGGTATCAGGAGACATTGACACTCGTAGTCAGGGGGCCAAGGAGGTGAAATTTGGATAGTGAGACCATCTCTGCTATACTCGTGATACACATATATTCTGATGGAGCTGTCTCTTGGGCGTATGAAAATGCTTGTCGTCATTGCCAACTCTCGGTGTCTCCTGTTTGTCGAGAACTCTTCAATAGAGATGCTATCAGTTTGCTTTTGAGATATGCATTATTATCCTTGGCTATTTTTTATGTTGTGACTTTGATAAGTCATAATGTTATTTCGAGTTCCAAAAAATATTAAAATGCTTTTTAAAATGCGCTGAGCATTTAGACCCTCACTATGGATGTGCATATTACATGTCTATAGAGTCAGGGCCGCTGGCGCAACATCGAGAAGTGTACATGGTGTGCATGGACACACTCAGTAAACACAAGACGTTGCTTAATGTTGGTCCACCGTCTGCGACGCCGGCCAAACATTGGTTCAACGATGACGCAATGTTAGTTAACCTTTACAACACTGAAGCATTTCTGCATAAACCATGGATATTAAAAGTGTTGTTTAATTTGAAATCATCATAAATGTCTTAGCTAGCTCTTTCCGCTTAATTTGAATACTTATGTTATGGGTATAGGCCATTATAAATATTTTAATTCTTTCAGCGCAGGGACCGTCTTTAGGCGTCAGATGTTGACGTCTACAGACGGTCCCCGCGCTGAAAGTGTCAATACCTGGAAGGTGATAGGACTTCGAAGCAGTATCTCCTGTCGCTGTCCAGTATGGGTTTCACGTTACACAGCCTCAGGTCTTCTTCCATGATGGTGAGCGTGTCCTTACTCCGCTTCCTGTATACCAGCTGGTTGTTCTCAATGCTGAACCATCGCCTGTGGAGTAAATATACAAGACAGTGGGTGAGTGAGTGAGTGAGTGAGTGAGTGAGTGAGTGAGTGAGTGAGTGAGTGAGTGAGTGAGTGAGTGGATGGGTGGGTGGGTGGGTGAGTGAGTGAGTGAGTGAGTGAGTGAGTGAGTGAGTGAGTGAGTGAGTGAGTGAGTGAGTGAGTGAGTGGGTGGGTGAGTGAGTGAGTGAGTGAGTGAGTGAGTGAGTGAGTGAGTGAGTGAGTGAGTGAGTGAGTGAGTGAGTGAGTGAGTGAGTGAGTGAGTGAGTGAGTGAGTGAGTGAGTGAGTGAGTGAGTGAGTGAGTGAGTGAGTGAGTGAGTGAGTGAGTGAGTGAGTGAGTGAGTGAGTGAGTGAGCTGCGATAGTCTTGTTGTGAAGAGCTACAGCTCTGCGCAATACATGACAATAAATTCGTGCATCTTATCAGTTAGTTAACCTTGGCAAAGATATAATTTGGCAAAGAGATAATTTTAAAAAGGGGGGATTGAAAATTGTTTAGAATTAGAAGGCAATAGAGTACACTGCAGTGACCTTCTAACACTACAGAGAGCTTCTATTGTTTTTAGTTAAACCTATGTTGTCGAGCTACTGATTTTACACACCTAGGCCCAGAGGGGGAAATATAAGCTAGTAGATGTGTAAAATCTACACAACTACGCTAGCCAGATTGCTTCGGCAAATAATACAATGTATTTCAACTATGCCGAAACTCATTACTAAACATACAAATTATTTCTGGAGTACTTACCGGACCCAAGTTTTGAAAGCGTTGCTGGTTCGTTTAAATAAATATCCCCCTCTTCTGTTATTTTCGCTAAACTGTACGTCAAGCTCAGTAGGTGTTGCATAGATGGCCACTTCCTGGTGAAACAAAAAACACGATATTTAAAGATATTTCAGAAAAAAAGAAAATTCAATAAAAATGTTTCTCATGCACAAAAATAAAATGTAGCATCATTTTACATCCCTGAAAACAGACTTATTTTACTACAACTAGGGGTTTTAGAACAAAAATTTCCAAGAAACTGGTTTACCAATACATAGCAATTCTCTTTACTTTTTTACCCACATCAAATCATCTTCATCCACTACAAGTCGAGAATTGCGACAGCAATTCGCGGCTTGTATTGGATGATGATGACAATGGAAAATTCAGGGATAAAAGGGCTAAAAAGGCACATGGTTTCCAAACAATATTACACCAAATACTACAGTGAAATTGGGGATGTGTTTTCTAAGGAAGCATACGACAAATACAAATAATTGTACATGAAACGTGATACACACCCGCGACATACAGACAACTAGATTGGTCAAACGCCATGCAAAATAACCCAGCAAGCACCGACTAGGGGACAGATAAATTAGTAGCGAACAATGTTATTTTTGTGGACCATAACACCTACCGACCCCTACCCCCCCCCCCCCCCTCCCCCCTGCCCCGTGGGTAAGAGCTTGGATGACTAGATGAAAAAAAATGTGTAGACGTTCTCAAAACATCCCAGTTAGATATTTCCAGATAAGTCCATAAAAACATAAGCCAAAGATAAGAGGGTGGCTGCCGTCAGCCTTTTTTATTTTAATGGATTCTTCCCAAAAGATAATCAGATCATCGCAAATAGCTAGAGAAACACCACGATCATAAAATACTGCGCCTACAAGTTTTTAAACGGCCATCTTTGAATATGGCCATTTAAGGCTCGGTGCCCAAAATATATATGCATGTGGGAAGAATATCACAGTCACATAGGTCATATCTGCGGAGTTAACTTTTTAGTGAGAGCTAAGTAGATTGCGGATGCGCCCGCGGCGGCGACGACGACGCGAAAATGGTAAGCACTAGAAGCCTCCCGCCAATAATCGTGGATACTTAATTACTCAGGAGGATTCTTAGCGACCACGTGGATCACAGAAAAATAAAAACTGACACGTTTATTCCGTTTACAAAAAAGACGTTGACACAATTCCGATTTAATGTTGGACCAGTGTAGTAGAGGGTGGACCAACATTAAATCAGCATTGGGCGAGTGTCTTGTTTTAGCCGAGTTAGGGACATAACGAAAGTTTCAATCCATTCGTCAAAGGTAAACTATCCAGACAAACGAGATTGGGTTCAACCAACGTTGAATTAATATTGGGACAGAGTCGCAGACAATTGTCCAATTTTAAAACAACATTATGTCAACGTCTAGTTTTAGTTGGGATACAACAAACTGCTAAAAATTGCAAGTAATCTTTGTGCTAGAGTTTGTAAAGGGTATTGGGCCAGCGTCGGCCTGACGTTGAGCAGTTTGAGTCTCACGAGTGTGCTATTACAGGTTGGCCTGGGAAAACACAACCCAGCAACACGAGAGGTTGTTTCGATGTTGGGCCAGCGTCGCAGACGGTGGACCAACATTAAAACAACCTTGTGTGAACGTCTGGTGTTTGCTGGGACCCCATCTTGTTTCATTTTCATAGCATCAACTGATTACAAACAAAGGTTAGGAGGTATTGTGGCCGGTTCTCTGTTCAGAAAGTTGATTCCATTAACTCGATAAATACATTTTAAAATCGCTATATTTACCCGGAAGGTATATACTGGACGGAATTGGTATCTCGATATATAAAACTGGATCTACATATAACTACACTATAATTGTATAATAGTATATAGTTGTATCAAGTTGTAAAAGCAAAATGACGAGATTAAAGCTTATAATTTCCTCGACCTTCACACACAACCTAATGACACAAATAGAAAAACTGCGCACGTCGAATGTTTAAATATTGAATTTAACTGCTGTATCAAATTTTGAAAAGGTTGGACATTCGTCCCATTGATAACACCATTATTTAGGGGGTAGACCGGATGGTGTGTGGATACGAAGGAAAGGGGACATGAGTTTTCCTTGACAAAATATTCATTTAGCCATCTGACAATCTTATCAATAGCATATTTATCATGTCATTTTTACAAATGGCATACAGGGACCCATAGCTATGACAATATTACCACAGTACGACATCTAAACCGATATGATTTCAAGAAATTATATTGTAACTGAAAGTATTTAATTGTCGCGCACAAATAATTTTAATAATTTAGTTGGTGCGCACCATATTTTTTGGTGTATTATTTAACAACACGACTGAGCACATGCAAATATTAAAGATGCAGTCAACCCTCAAGATGTAGCAAACAGAGGTGGCAATGTTTATGTAGTCATTCTCCAGGGGTCGTCAAATCCTTACACGCCAATACCTCTTTTAGAACATTTTAATTAGCAATTAAAACTAGGGTTTCTGAATCTAAAATATGTGTTCAACTACTTAGATTAAATAATTTAAAATTCGACTAGAAGAAATACATGTAATTTGTATGTACTTAAAGTTGTGGGTCGCGTTAGAGAGGTACAACCTCAAGTAGATAGTATTTACATTGACCTAATTCGGTTCTCAAACTGTTACACAAAACTGCATGCATGCACGCACAGGCTATCAGCTGAAGTAGCTGTAATTATAGCTAATTGTAGGCTAATTCAGACAAGTTTTGTTTTGGGCGACATAAGTCAGTCTGTCGTTATAGAACATCCCAACAAACAAGATACATTCAGCCAATGTTGAGCTAATATTGGAGCAGCATTGCAAAACACGAGAAAATAAAAATATCAACACAACAAAAGATCCTTCCTGACCTTGGTAACTGTCGCAGAATCATTTCTGGAAATGTTTCCGTTCAAAAAACATCCATACGCTTAGTAACTTCCCATAAACAAATACAAGTATTTGAAATGTTTTGAAATCTTCACATATTTTAGTAAATATTTTGTAGAGAACGGTCAGAAAGCATGTGTTTTTTGCTCACTTGCTCTCGAATAAAGAATTCGTTTGGTGGACCAATTCGGTCTCAAATTTATCATCTAACGTGTTAGCATACTTTGAAAATCCTGAAAATGAGTAGATAAATTTCCAGCCAACGATGTTGATGTTTTGCTGGCCCACCACCTGCGACGCTGGCCCAAAATTACATAAACATTTTATTTGATCAAATTTCCGTGCTTTCTGGGTTGACTTGAATTGACATTTTTAAATGGAAGAAGATCAATTTATTTAACAGTAAAAAATAATTCAGACAATATCTCTATGAGTCATCTTCATGGCACTGAGAACAAAAACCCATCAATCGTTGATCCCATATTGGTTTGATGCTGGGCCAGCTTCGCAGATGATGGCCAAACATTAAACCATTACTGTTTTAACATCCCTTGGCGGGGTTGAATTTTGGCAGCAGTCCGACTGACCAAAAGCTATTTCTATGAAAACGAAAATATTGACGAAACTGCGACCCCGTGAAGCCTTGGCGAGCTTCCCGCCGTCGGAATGGGGGCTAATATTTACAGCCTGAGGTAAATAATTTGGCGGCCTATCTCTCACAAAATCCGCACTACAAAACAAAACTTCACACACACAAAGGAGCTGGACCCCCATCTGGCGATAACCCCAGGTTAAGGAGATGGCCTAGCTTTGAATGCGATAATGCAATGCCCGTATACCTCACAGCAAACGCCAGAAGATTATGAAATGTTGTTTTAATGTTGGTAAAGCGCTGAGGAAACTGACCCAACATTAAAACAACATTGGACCAACACAATTGTGTATGTCGGGCTACTGACTAGTCCCCAGACAACATAGGTGTAAATCATTGAAGCAGACGGAGCAGCCTATTTGTTGTGAATTAAAGGTGATCTATCACCCCTTATATAGTATGAATAATGTTGTGACAAATAAATCAAAGTTGCCACAAGATGGGGCACAAGTGTTTCCTTATATGGGGTGACTGGCTATCATGTGACAGTCATATGATAGCCAGTCACCCCATATAAGGATATAATTATTCATACTTATATGTGCATATTTATTATGAGAAGTGAGAATCCAGGGTACACAATTAACCCTTACAACGCTGACGTATATTTGTATAAACCATGGAGACCAAAGGGTTTTTCAATTTAAAATCGTCAGAAATTACTTAGTTAGGTCTTCCCGCTTTATTTGAATACCCATATGGTATGGGTACGGGCATTATAAATAATTTACTCTTTTATTGCGGGGACGTCTGTAGATGTCAGATTAGGACGTTTAAAGACGGTATCGGTGATGAAAGTGTTAAAGGGGCGGCACGGCGGCAGCGAGCTGTTCTCATTTGACCGAGATCTCCAGCGTATATCGTCTGATTTCGAATAATGAAATAAGACGCAATAGAGCGAAATAGTTGTATAATATCCTACTTTAAAAATAGATTACTCCCTATATAAATACTTTCTAAATATGATGTGATTGAGAATGGTGACACTTACTCTCAGAGTGTGACTGTTAATTAGCTACAGACGGAGGGGCCATTTTCCCGCGACCCGAGTCCTCCATTATTTGTAGGTCAGGACGAACGAGTCAACTGTCAATCCAGATACAAGTCCAAGAAAACATCACACACATTGTACCTATGCTGCCTTAATGCTGACCCAGCGTCGCAGACAATGGGCCGGTATTGAGCCAGCACACATATAATGTGTTCAGTTTGCTGGGGTACCAGTAAAAAGAACTAGGGTAAATGAGAATATCTCTTTTGAAAAATATATGGAATGAACACTATGCTCTGCTCTGCTAAACTGCAGTAACTGCTTACTTTTTAAATCAAGCAGTTACTGCCTTTTGGCTTTGAAACATGCGTTATCAGGTGCAGGACATTGCCCCGACGTTTCAACGTTTAAAACCAAATTCACATATGTACCGGAACGATTTGACTTATTGTTTTTAAATATCCTCATTATAGTTACCGTATATATATAGATATATATCCGACATAAATGTCATTAAATTACCACAAATGACCACACAATTACTTGGAATTTTGAGAAATTTCTCAAAATTCCAAGTAATGTTGTGGTCAGAAACATTGCTGATAATGGTGGATTTCAGTAATTTTAATTTTTAAAGCGCGACATTAGCAAATCTTGATGTTTAAGCACACATTTCGCTCCCAATAACAGGCTAATTAAATGGATTAACCCTTTCAATCCTGAATTTACCATAGTCATCTTCATCCACTACAAGCCGCGAATTGCTGCCGCAATTCTCGACTTGAAGTGGATGATGATGACTTGATGTGGTTTGAAAATTAAAGAAAATGGCCACGTATTGGTAAACCAGATTCATGGAAATTTTCGTTCTAAAACCTTTAGTTGTCGGAAAATCAAGTATGTTTTCAGAGATGTGAAATGATGCTTTAATGCATCGTGGGGCCTTAAAGGGTTAAGCACACATTTCGCTCCGAATAACAGGCTAATTAAATGGATTAAACAACTATACTCGTGCTTAGTGCCTAAAGGGTTAAAGTCATAAATCACATCCATCCAATATTAAGTAGCCGCAAATCTAACATTCCTCATCAACTTCCCATGATGACAGTATCGACGTTATCAGAAAATAGATAGATTATGATAATTATGACTGACAGCCTGGCTGCTACTGTTCAAGCAGGGGAGCGTGTCAAGTGACACGTGTAACAGGAACCATCCAGAACATGATTGGCAAATGACAAACAACTGCTGCTTGTTATCTTTAGCATGACTAATGTATATTAAAAACGGATTTTCAGCCTATTTATTTGTTATTCAATGTACAGTATCTTTATTTATCGATTTCTTACATCCTGAAATATATTCCATCATGATAAAAAGATCAAGCTACTTCTTCACGCGTGAGATTCTAAGCTATACATCAGTCAGTCCCAGACGGCTAGTATATTCTCTTGTAGAAGGAACATGGAGGTTATCATGGTTATGGAGGGACCACACAACCTCCCGGCACGTATACTGAAACAGGTGAACTAGTGATACACACCGAAACAGTGGTACCCGACTAACACATTTAACCAATGTTTATTTAATGTCGGGTCACCGTTTACGACGCTGGTGCAGTATCAAATAAACCTTGTGTAAATGTGTTGTGTTTTCGTGGTTGTGTTGTGTTTTCGGATACGAGAATACGGGTCCGTACCATGCATATGCTAACATTTAAACACTTTTTGCTGCTAAATATACATTTTTTTCATGTACTTCCAAAACCTTGAATATTCTTTGAAATAATTCAAGCACATTGAAGGTTTTTAAACACACGTACGAGTCACGCTCGTGGGTAAACTGTATTTTAGGGTGAGTGCAAATCGCCACTTTGAACCAATGCTGTCTTAATACTGGTCTAACGGCTTTGACGCTGGCACATAATTAAGCCAGCATTGGGCAAGGTATAGTTCATCTGGTGTGCAATAAAACTTAAGCAACAACACGATACTACGTGCCAATGTTGGATTGATGCTGGGCCAGCATCGTAGACGGTGGACCAACATCAAACCAACATTGGGTAAATGTATTTGGGCTGTAATAATCATTAACTCAACATTGGAATAATGCCTGTTGTTGCAAGGATCTACTGTTACCTGATGCGAAATACTCTTTTACAATAACACAATGCAACAGAAAGAGAGAAAAAAGCCAAAGGAAAGTGTGCTGAAGGTACCCAGTGGGGTGTAATGACAGATGAAACCCTAAATACGCCTGAATAACGGCCTTCACCGCACGCAATGTCGCCTATTACGATCATTTAATCATCCCGGGGACTTTATATGTCATCGTGAAAACGTCCAGTAAACAATGTACAACAGAGTTCAGTTTTGTGTAGATACATTCCCCCGCGTTTTTTTCACAAGCAATTACTGGGATGTGTTTTATCCATCTACTGATAGGCTCATTCCTGGGAAGCAATAATTGTGTTATATATGTTGCACTACAATGAATAATCGTGGAAACTGTAATGTGGGTTGGTGTGAAGTTTTTGGTAGTGAATCGTGTTCCCCATGTATATAGCGTGCTGCAAATTGGCCAAATGCCTTCGTATAGTCACGAAATAACCTGAATTTACCATTGTCATATTCATTCACTACAAGCCGCGAATTGCTGTCGCAATTCTCGACTTGTAGTAAATGAAAATGACTTGAAGTGGATGGCAAGTGAAAAAAAGCTATTGCTATTATTAAAACAGTTCCATCAAAATTTTCGTTCTAAAAACCCTAGATTTGAGGAAATTATGTCATTATTCAGAGATGATAAATTATGCTTTAATGCATCGTGAGGGCTTAAAGGGTTAAAGGAATGAGCCAGATAACTGTCATGTTAGATTCATATATCGCAAATCGTTACCTTGGTATTAAACAGTGGTATCTATTACTCTACACAGTGACAGATACGACCCCTTAACCCTTCAACCGCCGGTGCCGCATATATTCGGGTTTTCATTTTTTATTAGCACATCAAGTATCACATTTTAAGTATGTTAAAAATAAAATGTGACGTCAACCAGCAAGATTTGAAAAGAGTTCACCTCCATTTTGTCAAATCTGAATAATTTTCACTCACTTGAAGTTGTGGATCGCGTCAGCGAGACACAACTTCAAGTGGGTGAAAATTCAAATTGAATAATTTGGCGGTTTAAGGGTTAATATTGAGGTGGTGATACGGAAATATGCACAGGATATAAGATTGGCTTCATCTTCATTAATAGTCATATGTTGTGGGCTTTTGTTTGACGCGTTGATCTTTTCTTTCCAGCTCACGTCATGACAACCCTCTACCCTCTATATAATAGGTCCGCTGGACTGACAGGTTAAGCAGGCCCTATCAGTTTCATACCAGAAATATGTAGAGCGTAATCTCGCGTCAGACACGCGCTGCGCGCTCTCACTCACTCATTATTACATATCGTCAGATAAGTGCATACAGTAACACTCACTCAGATGTGACGGCATTTCTAGGAAATACTACTGAACGTTTAGGCCCCTGTTGAAGCTGAAACGAGAGCTTAATTAACCCTTTCAGGCCTGAATTTACCGTTGTCATCTTCAGCCGCAAATTGCTGTCGCAATTCTCGACTTGTAGTGGATGAAGACGATTTGATGTGGTTTAAAAATTGAAGAAATATGCCATGTATTCCCTAATTGGTAAGCCAGTTTCATGGAAATTTTCATTAAAAAGCCTTTATTTGTAGAAAAATTAAGTCTGTTTTCAGGGTGTATAATGATGCTTTGATGCAGCGTGGGGACTTAAAGGGTTAAGTTGTGTGTTGAGCTACCGTGTATGTACATACGGTACGTACCAATGCATCTTTCCTTTCATTTCTGGTGTACCCTCGTGGTGTGACGGTGAATGCAGGCTTCACTACCCCCGCAAACACGACACCATTACTGGGCTAATGTCGGGTAATCGTCGCCAACATTAGCCCAGCAAGGGGTCCCCGTTGTGGGATGTGGTTTGCTGTTGGATGATAACATTACTTTATGTTCGTTGTTAGGAAAATTTAAAAATAGCCATCAATTGATGGCAGGACCCCTCAGTCGTGGGCTCTGTCCATCAATATCAAGGACTAATGAGAAAAAAATGCCCCCCACTACCTCCATGTCAATTTATTTTTTAAATGGCTGTGGCAGCCATTTTGTTTTTAATGGATTCATCCCAAAAGTTAATCAGAGCATCAGCAATACCTAGAGAGCAACCATACCAAATTTGAATGCAATCCAACCAACGGTTCATAAGTTATCGTGCCCACAAGCCTTTAAGACGGCCATCTTGGAAAATGGCCGCTTGTGGCTTGGTGTCAAAAAAAATATATGGGATCAATTGCCTAGGCACATAGGTCATGTCTGTAAAAAATAAACAAATTCATCAGTTAAAATGACCCCCAACACCACCATGTCATTTTTTTTTAAATGGCTGCGGCAGCCATTTTGTTTTTAATGGATTCATCCCAAAAGTTAATCAGATGATCAGAAATACCTAGAGAACAGCCATACCAATTTTAAATGCAATCCAACCAACGGTTCATAAGTTATCGTGCCCACAAGCTTTTTAGGCGGCCATCTTGGAAAATGGCCGCTAATGGTTTGGCGCCAGAAAAAAATATATGGGAATGAATCTGGTGATCACTATACCCCACAGCCTTAATGGCTGAGGGGTAAAAACTGAAAGAGGTTTTCTTAAATTCCTGCACAGTACAACTTTGGTTTGACAAGAATTTACAAACATGCTCCTTGATTTACACCGTGGGATGGCATCGGAGTACATGTTCTATTAAGTGCTGTAAATCTTCTCTGTTTTCTATAAAAAGTACAATAATCTGCACAAAACAAAGTGCATATTGTTTTAATATTATGACTAACTATCGAGAATGGTGTCGGGGCACTATATACGCCTTCAATGATCCTAGTGGTCAAACCTCAAATATACAAGACAAATATCGTTATCATTAAATACTATATTGTTGGCAGTGAATAACCACCAGGGAGCTACACCGATAGATGAATAAATACTTTCCTCAATTAAATTTTGGTATTGTGACACAAAATCACAAGTCAGCTAAGAATGAGAATACGTTCCTTTCCAATCCCCCGGTTACTGCAGCTATTGACAGAGATACCACCCTATATTTATCTCGGCGTTGAAGCCAAAAAGTCAGTAGATCCTGGCAGAGACCCAGATGCCAGGAGACATGGCCAGCTGTGGCTGGATGCCGGGCCAGCTGTGGCTGGATGTCGGCCACTGTTACAGACGTTGGCCCGGCATCCAGCCACAACTGTGCCGCCTTGTCTTGTGAGATTAGCAGAGGAGTCAGATTTACAGAGAGTGGGACAATAGACGTCAACAGCCATGAATAACTGCGGCTGATTCCAAACAACCTCATTCCTCAAGTAGAAGTGGCGAGGTAAGAAAATAACAACAGCGATGCCATTCCGTGAGTTGACCTTTAAATACCTACATTTTATAATGGGAAACCCGTGGAAAAGGGACAGCAGCAGCAGGGCTGATTGTGGGGACAAGGCAAACATAGCGGAGGCATGTACAGTGATTGATTGATTGATTGATTGATTGATTGATTGATTGATTGATTGATTGATTGATTGATTGATTGATTGATTGATTGATTGATTGATTGATTGATTGATTGATTGATTGATTGATTGATTGATTGATTGATTGATGCTATGGAAGAAATCCACCATTATATTGTGTATTCCTTCTCAAAACATGGTGTACTACTAGCTTTATCTCTCGGCGCACTTCTGAAAAATAAACTAACATCCATGTTACCAGATGAAGTTGGCTGCCCTGTCTAAACATGACACAAACTCACAACAAGGGGATCTTAGCGGCTTAACCCTTTAACCGCCGGTGCCGCATATATACAGGTTTTCATTTTTTATTAGCACATTAAGTACCACATTTTAAATATGATAGAATGTGACATCAACCAGCAATACTTGAAAAGAGTTGACCTCCATTTTGTAAAATCGGGATAATTTTCACTCACTTGAATTTGTGGATCGCGTCAGCGAGACACAACTTCAAGTGGGTGAAAATTAAAATTGAATAATTTGGCGGTTAAAGGGTTAAATATGTATTGCATGTAGGCCTATAGCGGAGAGAGGTTCCACAAAGTACACAAACATAACATCACCTATAGAAGAACAAGAACTTTCATAAAGGAAAATGCCGCATAGATAAAACCATAAGGTTTTATCAACACTGCGAAAAGACTCATTTCTGCGACTAGGAACCAGATTTGTGCTATACCTATTGTGTTTGTTTACATGGGAAATATAAGCTGCTTTCTTGAGTGCATTTCGCGTCTTTGGGATTAAACCGTCTTATCCCTTTAATCTTAAAGGGTGACTTTTTCAAGTTTGACCTGACACATTAAATTCATTAGTGCAGCTCCAGATAAAAGGTGAAACATGTTGCACTACATTGTGGAGACTTTTTAGCGCGCTGAAGCGTACGTTTGATAAGTCAAATAGAAAAAATAACAGTGTTGATTTTCTGTTGGACCAGCGTCGCAGAAGGTGAACCAACATTGAACCAGCATTGTCCAGACCTGTGTTCAGCTGCTCAGTGGAATTTCACTGTGATACATTTATGGTCGCCATTATCGACCTGAATGACGTCAGTGGAATGGCAGGGTATCCCCACTGTGTCTGGGCAAAAGATTTGGAGATAGGGCCACAGCTAGAAGGGATATTTATCCAATGCTGGTTTAAAGCTGGCTCTCTCGATGGATACACAGCTAGGCGATAGATTCTTAAAACCCTAAGGGCGACTATAGTAGCTTTTAATATGTTTAGATCACTGTTATTGGAAACGAAATGTGTGCTTAATACACCAAGATTCAAATGTTAGGTCGCAAATTAAACAAATATGAGTTTTTTTCGCCCACTTGAAGTTGTGGATCGCAGTAGCGAGACACAACTTCAAGTGGGGGGAAATTTACCTTAGATAACTTGGTATTATCTTGGTCTTAAAGGGTCGTAGATGCTATCCTAAAATGTAGCAGGTAAATCCCTTTAATAACGAGATACCTAACTATTTCAGGTTTACACATAGAGAAAACATTAAAAAAACACTAACGAATTGAACTGAATGCCACTTTTGCATACATATAGGCTGATCTAGGCCAGGAGAACCTCCTATGGTGAGATGAGTCTGTTGACACTGCCTTCTGGCTACAGGATTCGAACTCTGAGTCCTGGCTGGCTGCGGTGTAGCATGCTACCTCTCGGTCATTAGGCTCCCCGAAATACTAAATCTTGAGTGTTATGAAAATAGTGACCGTGGCAGTAGGTCATAATATGATATTTTATGAGAATGTATGGACACAAAGATCAACAATTCCATCGGATGTAAACCGTATGGAATGAACACATCATTGTGATAGGTGAACAGCCATGAATACAACCAGACAATGATGCAAATAACAATACGGAGCGGTATTTATTTAGAAAATATTATCGAATTTGATAGCTCTATAAACTTTATACGAATGCACATATCATGCCAGAAAATGAATTATCGCGGGAGTGGATAACGCATAAAAACAAAGGTCTATGAGTCTGCGCGGCGGCCATTTTGCTGCGCTCGGATACACCAGAAACAACTTTGCAGACGAGGCTTGATATAACTTTCCTGTCAAATGTGAGAAGATAACATTTACAGACACATAACAGGTAAAATAACAACCCACTGGATTTTGAGATTTAGTCTATCTATCTTCCATGAATTCCAGTGGTGTGTTGCATTTTTTCGATTCAAACCATATGTTGGTGTTAACCCCATTGATCAACCAATAACATCACCTGATTTGCTCGTCACATTCCGGCAAGCACGATATGTCAACCTAATGCCAGTTTAACCCTTTAACCCCTCATGATGCATCAAAGCATCATTTTACATCCCTGAAAACAGACTTAATTTTCCTACCACCAAGGGTTTTAGCATGAAAATTTCCATGAAACTGGTTTACCAATACATGGTAATTTTCTTTAATTTTTAAAACACATCAAATCATCTTTATCCACTGCAAGTCGAGAATTGCGACAGCAATTCGCGGCGTGTAGTGGATGAAGATGACAATGGTAAGCCCAGGCTCGAAAGGTCTAATGTTGGGCTACAGTCTGCGACGATGGGACGATGATAACTCTTAAAGCTCTAATCACGACTTTTGTCGTGGTAAATTTATTTTCTTAACTGAACAAATCACTATTATATTGGCAATGAATTGAGTATTTAAACATCAAAATTTGCAGATGTTCGGTCTCAAATTAAACAGATATGAGTAATTTTCACCCACTTTAAGTTGTGGGTAATGTGGGTAATGTTTCTGGTCTTGTTTGTTAATCTGTCTATCTGTCAAAAAGTAATGAGCGGATTTGAATTTAACTTTCACCAGATGTGTTTCGGACAAAAAAACAATCGTTTGGATTACGATGCGGATGCAATCCGCATTACGATCGAATACCGTAATATGCATTGGTAGTAAAATACATTGAATCTAGATTTAACTGTATAGAAAGATTACTTTATGACGTCATAGTCTCACAACAGTTGTGCATGGTTATTAAATCTATATGAATTAATGAATGAAATAGGTTGAATCTATGACGTCACAATTGATCAACTATAGTAAAGTTCACTATAATACGGTTATACACATTAAATGAATAAATTCAAAACTACTAAGATCATTAGAATCATCAACCCTTACAGCGCGGGGATCGACTTTAGTCGTCAGAATCTGACGTCTGTAGACGTCAGATTCTGACAGCTAAAGTCGATCCCTGCACTGTAAGAGTAAAAATATTTCTAATGACCGTAGACACCTAACATAGGTATTCAAATGAATCGGAAAGAGCTAAGTAAGGCAGTTATGATGATTTCTAATTTGAAAAAACCCTTTGATCTCCACGGTTCTCATAAAAAAATTCAGCGTTTTAAGGGTTAATTTCGGTGTAGTCTCTGACTGACTGTCTGTATAAGGGTTCAACTGGCATTGGGTCGATATCTGATGGTTGAAACGGGTAGAGGTTGATGTTATCGTAACTCAATGTTGGACCAGTGATGGTCTACAGTTTTTAATTTGACCTATATCTAGGATGATAGTCATAATAAACACAATAAGGAGAAATCAAAGACGATTATCGCCGTACATAGTCAAAAGGCAGTACCAGTTTACTTTACGAGTAGGCAGTGAATACCCTCTGGTGGCAAAATATGGGTTACAGCAGAATGCATTTCTGGTTACAGTAATATATATTGGGTAATGATTACACAATATATTGCTAATAAACCCTAGTATTTTTTTAAATTGGTATATATGTTAAGTATTGGTAAGGTCTGATCATGTCGCCATGTTATTATGTAATAACTTGATATTCTCAAATAATTCATGATTATGAATAATTGTATCTCCAGTAAATTATTAAAAAGTTTTTAAAGTTGATCAGGTATTAAACATAGAAGTCATTAGTATATAAACATCTGCCACCATTACTGTTAAAGATAAAAAATATGTTCAATATTCAATTTAGGGATAACAATTTTAAGACACAAATAAATGTGTAATTGAGCTGTAATTGAAACATTATTGACCAATTACATACATTTTTTTCAATTACAATTATAGTTATAATTATACATTTTTATGAAAACCAATTACAATTATAATTACAATTAAAAATGACATATTTCCATCAATTACAATTACGTCTTCGATTACACTAAAAATAGCTCAATTATAATTAATTACAACAAGACTACATAAGTCCAGGAGCTCCCGCTCCGAATTAGAATTTGATTTAAGCAATTTTGTATAGGGTTATTAATGTAGTCCTAGTCAAAAATCAAGACGCAAGACAACTAGGTCTAAGAAGCCCAGTCTAAGAGTAAGATAAGAACTAGACAGTCTGTCAGAGATTGCAAACCTCCATTGAAATTAATGATCCTAATCAGTATCCCAGTAATGGTCTACCCATCTGGCATGGTTTACCCGATATCAGGCCAATCGAGTTAACTAATAGCTGATTTACGGCTAATATTGGGCATGTGAAAGTAAATAAAGGCCGATAGGGGGCCATTTTGAATTTGATCGAGTCAGAATTTTTCAAGATGCATCCTCAGCTGAAATCTCACATTTCATTCTATAGTAATCGTCTAGCTATCTAGCATGGTTTACCAAATATCGGCCATGTGAAAGTGAATAATGGCCTAAAGGCGGCCATTTTGAATTTGATCAAGTCAACATTTTCCAAGATGCATCCTCAGCTGAAATCTCACATTTCATTCTAAAGTAATGGTCTAGCCATCTAGCACGGTTTACCAAATATCGCCCATGTGAAAGTGAATAATGGCCGATAGGAGGCCATTTTGAATTTGATCAAGTCAAAATTTTTCAAGATGCATCCTCTCCTGAAATCTCACATTTTGTTTTATTGTAATGGTCTAGCCATCTCGTAGTAGTAGTAAATATTTGCTTTACGTCACTTTTCGGCACAAAAGGTCTTTTAAGTGACATTGTAATACGATAAAAACGTTGTAGTCAATTGATGAGATGAATGATGTACAGATGATGATGTGAGGGTGGGGGTGATAGGGCATGGTGGGTTATTGAGAGCGTTTTCCTTCGCTCGCCCGATAAGGGGTTCTGGGCATGTCTAGGGGATATACCCCCAGACATGCCCAGACGGCCGGAGACTTGAGTTTCGCTGTACAATTTAATGATGAAACTCTTTGGCATTTTGCACAGCTCCGCTATCCTCGGGTCGGATAGTCCCCAGAGTAACAATAGGAAGGATCACTCCCTCTGGGTAACTCCATTCATCCCACGTGAGAGACCTAATGTCAAACACGCTATTGCCGGTTATTTAAGGCTACCACAGCCTACATCAGCGCCAGCACTGATGCGGGTGCTGCATTGGCTCCGCTGTTGAGCGGAGGAGCCAGGGTATGCCACTGGCAATCCGCCCGAAGATTATAGCCAGATACTAGGAGGCTGCAGCTGCCCTTGGATGATTGCTGTAGACTAGTGCTTCCGTACAATGCCGTAACAGCATCCAACAGACGAAACAGATCCCTAATGACCCTCCCCGAATGGGGGCGAAAAGTACTACTACTAGCAATCATCCCAGTACCCCTAGCCATCTCGTACGGTTACTAAAAACCGGCTATGTGAAAGTGAATAATGGCCGATAGGCGGCCATTTTGAATTTGATCGAGTCAATTTTTTTCAAGATGCATCCTCTCTTGTAATCTCACATTTTGTTTTATAGTAATGGTCCAGCTATCTAACACGGTTTACCAAATATCAGCAATGTGAAAGTAAATAGTGGCCGATAGGCGGCCATTTTGAATTCGATTGAGTCGAAAGTTTTTAAAAGGCATCCTCTCTCGAAACGTCACATTTTGTTTTATAGTAATGGTCTAGCTATCTAGCACGGTTTACCTGATATCAGACCTATCGAGGTAAATAATGCTGATTGTCGGCCATTTTGAATTTGTAAGTTAAAAATTTTCAGGGTGCATCCTCCCCCGAAAACTCACACTTTGTTTTATAGTAATCAGGTAATGGTCTAGCCATCTATCACGGTTTACCAAATATCAGCCATGTGAAAATGAATAATGGCCGAAAAGGCGGCCATTTTAAATTTGATCAAGTCAATTTTTTTCAAGATGCATCCTCATCTGAAATCTCACATTTCGTTTTACAGTAATGGTCTAGCCATCTAGCACGGTTGACAAAATAACGGCCATGTGAAAGTGAATAATGGCTGATTGGCGGCCATTTTGAACTTTGACAAAATGATTTTTTTCAAAATACATCCTCTCCTGAAGCCTTACAATTTGTTTTATAGTAATGGTGTAGATATCTTGAGCGGTTTTCATGATATTCCACAATATCAGGCCTGTCGAGGTGAATAATGGCTGATAGGCGGCCATTTTGAATTTTATCAACTTCAAATTTTTCAGGATGCATCCTCTCCTGAAACCTTACAATTTATTTGATATTAATGGTGTGGCTATCTTGAGCGGTTTTCATGATATTCCGCAATATCAGGCCTGTCGAGGTGAATAATGGCCGATAGGCGGCCATTTTTAATTTTATCGACTTGAAATTTTTCAAGATGCATCCTCTCCTGAAACCTCACAATTTGTTTTATAGTAATGGTGTAGCTATCTTGAGCGGTTTTCATGATATTCCGCAAAATCTTTCAGTCGGATTTACCGATGTTATAAATTAGGTCAAAGTGCTGGGTCAACTTTAAGGTCAAGGTCCAAAAACCTGAAAAGGCACAACTAGGGACCTTAGAGAACATGTATGTGCAATATGACTGTCATCGGCCCAGTACTTTTCGAGATCTGCTCCGGAAACGAAGTGCGCGGCAAAACGTCTAAATAGGTCATAGTTCTGAACCAGAAGTAGGTCAAAGTTCAAATACCCCAAAAAGCACAACTAGACCCCCTAGGGGTGTTGTGTGTAAAATTTGAAGACAATCGGACAAGTACTTTCAGAGATATGCTCCGGAAACGAATTGTTTACGGACGGCCCAACGGCCCAACGCCGTCACATCATCATTTTCTCCTCTGCAACCTTGCGTATTGAATTCAGATTAAAAATATTTTAACCCGTCCATTAGCCACCTGGAAGTAACCCACATACCAAAAATTGTTATCCTAGCTTATTTTCTCACAAAGTTATAGGCAAAAGAAGAGGCCAAAAAAACGGAGGTAGAATCCATAGCTCCCTTCGCTCACCTACGGTGACGGCGGGAGCTAATTACAATTATAATTGACCCTGACCCTGGGGTAATCCCAGTTATTTGTTCATACAATCTAATAAACCTTACTTGAAATGGTTCATAAATGCGACCACTCAAATCCGATCTCTCGTTTTCCAGTTTAGCATATCTATGCAAACTAGATCTTACATTTGCAAAGCAAATATGAAAAAGTCTCCACTTTCCACAATTAGAAGTTTATTGCTGATGCAGTAACAATCGGGCTATATGACAAGGTTGCAATGGCTGCCATCTTGGATATGCAAATTACCTAACTTTTGAGAGCGATCCATCAGAGGGCTGTGTTAAAAACAATTTGGGAGGATTGGATGAATATTGGCAACTGGAGAGCTTTTAGGTAAACGTCGTTCTTAAATATGCAAATTAGCCCATGGCTGCCATCTTGAATATGCAAATTGGCCAAACTCAACCAGGATAATTCATCATGAAGATCGGATGAATATTGACGACTGGAGAGCGTTCAGGTCAATCTTGAATATGCAAATTAGTCAATGGCTGCCATCTTGGATATATGCAAATTAGCTGATTTTTGAGCTTGAACAGAATAATCCATCAGAGGATGTTCAAAAAAAAAATTGCGAAGATCTGATAAATATTGGCGACTGAATAGCGTTCACGTCGATCATGAATATGGAAATTAGCTGTTTTTCGAACTTCAGCAGGATGATCAATAAGAGGGTGTTCAGAAAAAAAATTGCGGAGATCGGATGAATATTAGCCAATGGCTGCCATCTTGGATATGCAAATTAGCTGATGATGATGATGATGATGATGATGATGATGAAGATGAAGATGATGATGATGATGATGATGATGATGATGATGATGATGATGATGATGATGATGATGATGATGATGATGATGATGATGATGATGATGATGATGATGATGATAATAAGAATAATAAGAATAATTGGCTGTATGTATACTTATATTTAAAGTTTAAAGATGTCAGCGTAATTGTCGCTATGTGTATTTTACGTGGGATTGCCACGTATGCCCCCCCCCCCTTTGGAGGAAAACGTTGGCTTTGATGGGCGTAACATTAAGGTGTGGGAGGGCACGCCCAATGTTAGCTGCAGGCAACTCCCTTGATGATGATGATGATGATGATGATGATGATGATGATGATGATGATGATGATGATGATGATGACGATGACGATGACGATGACGATGACGATGACGATGATGATGATGATGATAATAACAATAATAATAACAATAATAATAATAATAATAATAATAATAATAATAATAATAATAATAATAATAATAATAATAATAATAATAATAATAATAATAATAATAATAATAATAATAATAATAATAATAATAATAATAATAATAATAATAATAATAATAATAATAATAATAATAATAAAAATAATAATAATAAATGGCTGTATGTATACCTATATTTAAAGTTTAAAGATGTCAGCGTAATTGTCGCTATTTGTATTTTACGTGGGATTGCCACGTATGCCCCCCCCCCCTTCGGAGAAAACGTTGACTTTGATGGGCGCTAACATTAAGGTGTGGGAGGGCACGCCCAATGTTAGCTGCAGACAACTCCCTACAGGGAAAACAGGGCAGGTAGAGCTGTGAAAAAATCACCCCCAAAACACGGATCAAAAATGCAGCATCAGAATGGTATTTTCGAACAGATTGCGTTCGATCGCGGCCATCTGATTGGCCAATCGGTACACATTGTTAGATTTGAAACACATACCTTCCTGACACGAGCTTTAACCCCAGCAAAACGAGACGCTAGCGCAAAATTGGCTAAAAGTTGGGAAGACGTTGCAGAAGTTGGGCCCCAAAGTGACAAAATAGCTAATTAAAATTTTCACTCATTTGAGTTGTGTCTCGCTACCGCGACCTACAACCTAAAAGAGTGAAAATTACTCCTAAATTTGTTGAATTTATGACTATGTATAAACCTAGTTATTATCGATTCTACACATATTTCAACCGGGGCAAATAAATACGCAAATTCCCAGCAAAACGCGACACGTTCATCAGAAGTTGGTTCAATGCTGAACCACCGTCTACAACTTTGACCCAAAATTGAGCCAGCATTTGGTGAACGTATGGTGTTTGCTGGGAGCCGTGGAAGCAGAAACAAGATACATGTTTGTCATTTTTGAAAAGTGATAAAGGCGTTATCAGGAAAGAAGAAACTAGTTTACGCAAACGACCCTTGCCCTGAAGATCAGTCTTACAGTGTGTACTGTATTCAGTATAGTGAGTGCTCATTTCAACATTTGGAATGCCACAATCAATGAACGATTAAGGCCAGCAAACGCGATAGCTTCAGCCAATGTTGGTTGAACATTAAGCCAATATTGGATTAACGTTTCGTGTTCGCTGGAAGTGTTGTTGTTTTAGGCCACATATGTGTACTGGGGGGATAAACGTTACTGAAGGCATATAATAATAATGATGATAAAATGGTGTAATCCATCTTAATAAAGATATTCTGTCTATTATTTTGATACACTATACTCTATATTTTATAATAGAGAATAATTGCCTGCAATAGCGGAGCAGTTTGCTACACAATAATATGTCGGCGTGGCAGTTTTGGAATGTTGAGAAGTAGCTTGCCAAATGCACGACTGCTAAACTGCTACACAATTTATTTGGAACAATTTATTATCTGTTTAATATAAAATCCCGGAATTCACATAGTAAAGTAAGCTACATGTGACTGTTTTCGTGACTGTATTTGGCACAATAAAACACCCCGTTAGTAATAGATATTTTAAGGTCGGTTCATCAACAACTTCCGCTAAAAAGTATTCAAAGTTGGAGAGATTACTAGTAAAAATAATACCCCCACCATGTCATGTTTTTTAAGATGTCCTGATCCGTCAGCCATCTTATTTGTAATCAATTATTCAGATCATCAGAAATGCTCAGAGAAACACCACCCTATTTTCAAGATGTCCTCCGTTAGCTATCCTGTTTTTTTTATGGATTATTCGCAAAAGGTAATCAGATGATCAGAAATACCTATAGAACCACCACATTAGATTTGAATGCGATCCAACCAACGGTTCACAAGATAATGCGCCGACAACTTTCTTAGGCGGCCATTTTTTCAGCCATCTTGGTTTTAATGAATTCTTCCAAAAGTTAAGAGCTTTTCCGATGTTTATCTTGGAAAATGACCGTTTATGACTCGATGCCAACAAAAATAAAGGGGAGATTTGCACAGACACCCAGTCATTTCAGTGAAAAATACACAAAATTAATCAGTCGACTTTTAATGTTAAACAACATAATCATCCCGATAGTATAATAGTATGAAAACTTGGTCAAGGTATGCTGTCTGTGTACACAATTAAGGACACCATTTCGAATATATGTTTTGTGGTCATTTAAACCTTGCCATACATAATTATTTAGTCACACTAGCATTAATGCATGCTCCGACGCAGATCTAGCTGTCTAGAAGCATTGTGTAAACTGCGTTTATGTTAATTTACTTTGCTATACAATAGTTAGTTTTTAATTATAACAACCCAATCGAGGAACACGAACAAAATGTCCTTATGTGAATAGACTTGGTTATTTTGTTTAGGATAACCAAAGGTTTAGTATATAATCGGATGATTAAGACGTTTGACCACTCACACCCAGTCTCGAGATTACAATATGGATTGTCTTCCCAGCAAACACGACACGTTGAAACAATGCTGTTTTAATGTTGGGCCAACGTCGCAGACGTTGGGTCAACATTAAAACATCGTTGTTTTAACGTATCGTGTTTGCTGGGTTAATGGTGTAGCAAGCGAGAATGAAGACTTGATCATCACTTTCCAGTTATACATGGTTTTCTATATCTTCCCTTTCTTTGGTTTTTCCTGCATGTAGTTTTTTGTGGCAGTGACCCTGATACTTATCAGAGCAAGACCTTAATGGCTGTCTATGCTATGCAAAAGAATAGTTGAATTCACAGACAATAAGGGCGGCGGCCCTAGGATAGTGGTTAGTTAATTCGCTTGAGTCATTGACTTTTGTCAATGATTTTGACATTGAAATTAACGCCAAATGCATTAATTTAAAGTCAGTGAATTACAGACATGCAGGCAGATTTTTTTTATCAATTGACAATCAACCTCTTGATAGTTAGTAAGTTGCAGTTTAGCTAGGAGAGTGTGGCTTAACTCAAATTCATCACTCAATATCCCATGTTTGTCGGGCAGGTAACGCTTAAAGGTGATCTATCACCCCTTATATGGTATGAATAATTATGTCCTTATATGGGGTGATTGGCTATCATGTGACCCTCTCAGATGGTCACATGATAGCCAATCACCCCATATAAGGAAACACTTGTGCCCCATCTTGTGGCAACTTTGATTATTTGTCACAAAATTATTCATACTATATAAGGGGTGATAGATCACCTTTAAATCAATGAGTTCCATCACACTGCATGCACAATATGAGCAGCAAGGAGCATTAAAATGATCGCCAAGACAAGGACAAAGCTTCAATGTTGATTAGTCGTTATTGCTAAGATCTGATCAGTAATTTGAAACTTGGGAATGTCCTGGAAACTATCGGGCTGTGGCCTTGATCAGCAACCAAACATATCTTGTTTCTCAAAAAAACGCTAGACGTTGAGCCAATTTTGTTCTAAGGTTGGGCCAGCGTCGTAGACGATGGACCAGCAATAAGCCAACATTGGTTGATTGTCTCGTGTTTGCCGGGTCGGCGGCATTGTCTAGAAGTGGCGAACGGCAGAAACATCACCACACTTGGTCGCCCCGCTATCTCGGACCCGTGGCTGAGTCGTTCCGCGGAGTGACTTCGCATCAACTCGATAACGGACCTTAGAAGTTTGGACAAGTCGGCTGTCAGCAAAGGAAACATGAGGCGATTTGGTCCCGCTTAATCTCAGACTGCTTTCAAATGCTGTTACCAGGCGCCTTTTCGTGAGTGGTAAATTGTGTGATCGCAGGGGAACGACATATCAAACAATGTAATGAATCGGGCTTTAGGCCACCTTTTTGCACATATAGGCTAAACTGGGCCAGGAGAACTTCCTGAGGCTGGCGAGATGAATGAGATGACACTGTCCTCCAGACACAGGGTTCGAAATTCGAGCTCTGGCGGTCTGAGGCCGAGCACGCTACTTCTCGGTCACGGAGGCTCCCCGCAATACTGAGTTTTACACATGGATGGGGAAGAAACATTTTTGTTTCTTTCAAACCACCGAGACCGGGAACCGAACTCCGAACTCTAGCGTGAAAGGCAGGGGTGCTAACCACTACCCTAGGGCCTCCGCCCGGAACGACATATCAACCGGGAAACACGAGGTGTCTAGTGTCTACCCATTGTTGGGATATTATTTAATTGTCAGGATTAAAATATTCCAGTGGGAAGAGTATGATTCATAAATGAACAAGGCAAAAGATTACGAACAGTATAATAAGGACAAATATGAACAAAAATACATTGTCAATGAATTGATGAAATACGTCGAATCACAAAAAGAAATCATATTTCATTGTTTGTGAAATTGAAAAAATATGGTACTGTTGATCAGTCTTATTCTACTCCAATTTGAATAACAAAGGAATGATGAGTGAATTTGTGCAGTAAAAAGCAGGTACAGTGAGTGCAAACTCCCCAAGCATGGATCAGAGAGATGCGCGGTAAAAAAAGAAACGGATGTGCGTGCGCTACAAGCCCGCTGCGTGATCCGTAACAGATCCAGCTGGCACACAATAAGATGGCTCGATGTCTAGGACTATGTCCAGGACGCTGGCACGGCCTCGAGACAACGTTGTGGTGACGTATCGCTTGGTTATCATTTTGTAAAAGAGTGAATTGCAGCTACTGTATGGTTGGGCCAGTATGTATGAAGTTGAAACATAAATGTGTAGTATGTATTTCTTGTGGAAAAACACGAGATGTTGACCCAATGTTGTTTTAATGTTGAACCAGCGTCGCAGGAATGATATCATACGGTCAAATTATAGTACACAACAAATCACAGAGTATAACATATCCATGGTGGGGCAACATGAACCAACATTGGCTCTACGTTTCGTGCTTACTGGTTAATCAGGTAATGGTGTACTCCCAGCAAACACGAGACATTCACCCAATGTCAGTACAATGTTGGCCCACCGTCTGCGACGCTGGCCCAACATTGTACGGACATAGGGTGAGCGTCTCGTGTTTTCTGGGCTGGCAGCAGATATTTGGTGTACGATAGAAACACGCCGCTGAAACCGCCGCTGTAGTCCACAACTGGATCATTCCAGATAGAGTCCGTGTGGTGTAAATGACTCGGCCACTTCATTAGAGGCAAGGTCAGCTTTGTAACCTATATCCACTGCCTAACGACTGACATAAAGCCGGCGGACCCTGGTTTAATGTCGGGCCAGCGTTTTCTAGAAGCAAACTACTGGTCAGTAAGTTGATAAAGTGTTTATCTATGGGTATATCCCTGGAAAACTCAGAAACAAAGTCCAAGATCAACTATAATTGGCTACATTTCATAGTAGTCGACATCAGGGTTAAACGTGTAGGCCTACTGAAAAATGTATTGGTAACCTTTATTTTTCAGAGTGAAGTTAATTTGCAATGCGGTCAAAGAATTTCTGAAGCCGCTGTACAAAGTGTCAAATCAGAAATTGAAAAAATAGTTTACCGGCGCCTGGAGCACAAAGGGTTAAGATACAGACCTGGTGACACACGCCCACTGAACGAGCGCGATGATAACACGCTGCTAAAAGAAACGATGACAAAAAGTTACTGGTATTGTTTATAAATCATGACTAACACATACCTTCTGTCATATCAATCCATGGGGGGGGGGGGGGTGTGGAGTATGAAATTATAAAAAAATTGGATTGATGTCAGCAAATCAGCTCCATCTTTTGGCAAACACGAGACGCTGAACCAATGTTGACTTAATGTTGGCCCAGAGTCGGAGACGATTGGCCAACATTTAATCAATATTGGTTCAGTGGCTCGCGTTTGCTGGATCAACTCTGAGATGATCAAGACGTTGGGTGAATCTTGGGCCATGTATTCCACGTTGGCCCAACATTCAGCCAGCAATTTGTGTTGAACTTTACCTCAGATCGACGTTAGCTTATTATTAGACGTTGTTCCCCCGGGTTGGGCCTTTTGGCGAGTGACACCACTGTAATTGTGGTTTGATTGGTCTTCTGTGCCGACCCCGAGTCACAAAATAAACTACACGCTGATAAGAATAGGGACAAAAACACCACTCTCGTGTCATAAGTTGATGAGGCTGTCTCCGCACGACAACCACTCTCCCAGTCCCACCCAAAATATAATCACAGAAAAGAGACGGTTTTACAAATCTGCGCCTGAATTTGTGTTAATGCAGTGCAAAAAATGGGCACAAGAATGACAGACGGAAGGCAATGTTGGAGGAGATGAAAGCCCCTGTATGATGGCCTGTCACCGGGAAGTTGTCATTGGACACCTTATTTTTACGCCCCATTACATCGCACTCGTTGTTACAGTCCGCAGAAATGGGACACCGCTGTTACTTGGCGGATACCGATCGCCAGAGCAAACAGGAGACACTGACACAATGCTGGTTTAATTCTGGGCCGGCGGGCCCAGAATTAAACCAGCATTGGGTCAATGCCTCCTGTTTGCTGGGACAGCCACATACCAGCGTTCGCTCGATGCTGCCAACGTCTGATCGTGTTCGGCAGGGGAAGTTTTAGACCTAAAGAATGACGTCTGGGGGATAGATAGTCATGTTACTACCAAGTGGATATACATGCTTGTGATATATGCACGTATGTAAGATATAAACAGGACAATAACAACCATTAATGCTGATACCAGACCAGTATATACATGAAATAACCAGCTTACGCAAAACAGGTAAAAGTGCAGGTTTATAGCTATATCAAGTGTGAAGATCTACCATCTTTTTTATCGACATTTTTCTACATTTTACGCCATGTTCACTGGACTTATTTATTCGTGTGTGATTTCAACTGAGAGCATACAGTCCTGCAGCCATTTCGGCACATTGACTTCATCGTAAACATTGCTATCTTTGTCCCACCAGGTACTCTTTAACACCTGAGTCAAGTGAAGCATGTGAGGGTAAAGTGTTTTGCCCGAGGAAACATCGAGATAATGTCCCAAAGTTGACAGGGGAGAAACATGATTTTTTCTCTGAAAATCTGCACCAAGCAGGGTTTGAACACGCACGAAAGGCAGCGGTAAGTCGTGACTCTAGTAAGTCGTACTCTGATAAGCCGTGACTCTGGTAAGCCGTGACTCTAGTAAGCCGTGACTCTGGTAAGTCGTGACTCTGGTAAGCCGTGACTCTGGTAAGCCGTGACTCTGGTAAGCCGTGACTCTGATAAGTCGTGACTCTGATAAGCCGTGACTCTGATAAGCCGTGACTCTGGTAAGCCGTGACTCTAGTAAGTCGTGACTCTAGTAAGTCGTACTCTGATAAGCCGTGACTCTGGTAAGCCGTGACTCTAGTAAGCCGTGACTCTAGTAAGTCGTGACTCTGGTAAGTCGTGACTCTGGTAAGCCGTGACTCTGGTGAGCCGTGACTCTGGTAAGCCGTGACTCTGGTAAGCCGTGACTCTGGTGAGCCGTGACTCTGGTAAGCCGTGACTCTGGTAAGCCGTGACTCTAGTAAGTCGTGACTCTGGTAAGCCTTGACTCTGGTAAGCCGTGACTCTGGTAAGCCGTGACTCTGGTAAGCCGTGACTCTGATAAGTCGTGACTCTGATAAGCCGTGACTCTGATAAGCCGTGACTCTGGTAAGCCGTGACTCTGGTAAGCCGTGACTCTGGTAAGCCGTGACTCTGATAAGTCGTGACTCTGGTAAGCCGTGACTCTGATAAGTCGTGACTCTGATAAGCCGTGACTCTGGTAAGCCGTAACTCTGATAAGTCGTGACTCTGATAAGCCGTGACTCTGATAAGCCGTGACTCTGATAAGCCGTGACTCTGGTAAGTCGTGACTCTGGTAAGCCTTGACTCTGGTAAGCCGTGACTCTGGTAAGCCGTGACTCTGGTAAGCCGTGACTCTGATAAGTCGTGACTCTGATAAGCCGTGACTCTGATAAGCCGTGACTCTGGTAAGCCGTGACTCTAGTAAGTCGTGACTCTAGTAAGTCGTACTCTGATAAGCCGTGACTCTGGTAAGCCGTGACTCTAGTAAGCCGTGACTCTAGTAAGTCGTGACTCTGGTAAGTCGTGACTCTGGTAAGCCGTGACTCTGGTGAGCCGTGACTCTGGTAAGCCGTGACTCTGGTAAGCCGTGACTCTGGTGAGCCGTGACTCTGGTAAGCCGTGACTCTGGTAAGCCGTGACTCTAGTAAGTCGTACTCTGATAAGCCTTGACTCTGGTAAGCCGTGACTCTGGTAAGCCGTGACTCTGGTAAGCCGTGACTCTGGTGAGCCGTGACTCTGGTAAGCCGTGACTCTAGTAAGCCGTGACTCTAGTAAGTCGTGACTCTGGTAAGCCGTGACTCTGGTAAGCCGTGACTCTGGTAAGCCGTGACTCTGGTAAGCCGTGACTCTGGTGAGCCGTGACTCTGGTAAGCCGTGACTCTGGTAAGCCGTGACTCTAATAAGTCGTGACTCTGGTAAGTCGTGACTCTGGTAAGCCGTGACTCTGGTAAGCCGTGATTCTGGTGAGCCGTGACTCTGGTAAGCCGTGACTCTAGTAAGCCGTGACTCTAGTAAGTCGTGACTCTGGTAAGTCGTGACTCTGGTAAGCTGTGACTCCGGTAAGTCGTGACTCTGGTAAGTCGTGACTCTGGTAAGTCGTGACTCTGGTAAGCCGTGACTCTGGTAAGCCGTGACTCTGGTAAGCTGTGACTCCGGTAAGTCGTGACTCTGATAAGCCGTGACTCTGGTAAGCCGTGACTCTGGTGAGCCGTGACTCTGGTAAGCCGTGACTCTAGTAAGCCGTGACTCTAGTAAGTCGTACTCTGATAAGCCTTGACTCTGGTAAGCCGTGACTCTGGTAAGCCGTGACTGAAAAGTCGTGACTCCGGCAAGCCGGGACTCTGGTAAGCCGTGACTCTGATAAGCCGTGCCTCTGGTAAGCCGTGATTCCGGCAAGCCGTGCCTCTGGTAAAACCAAACATTTGCAAATATTGATGTTGCTTTTGTGTGGTAGTTGATGAAATAATTCCATCTGGAAGATGAATATTTTTCGTCATTTGAAGCTGGAAATTGCGTTAGCAATTCCAGCTTCAAATGACGAAAAATAAAAACAAACAATTCAGCATCACCCCACCCCAATGTGACTATCTGATGAGCAGCAGCCCCTGGGTGTCCGGTGTGATGTTGATAGTATTCTGCCGCGTTGCAGCCGGCTGTTTCTGAAGAATTAGACACAACAAACAAATCGGCTGCGATAAGTGGCCGATGTTGTTACGAAAGTCTCAAAACCCAAACAGAGTTCAGATTGTTTTGCGGTGACTAAACCGGCGGGTGTAAAAAGTGGAGAAGGCACGAAATGTACGGTATAGAGTAGGTGATGGTAATAATACTGCTGGACTTAGAGGGATGATGTTCTCGCTGTTGTGATATTCAAATAAATATTTCGATTTTCGCGGGGATCGATTCTTGTTATAGTATGTCCGCTATAACTAGGTTAAAATTGAATTACAAAACATAAATTTAGTTTAATTCGCTTCTTTATAAATTGCTCTACCAATGCTATCACCATTTTATCCAGTACACTGAGTAAACTTAATTGTATTGAACCCTGTTAACACCAACGTTTTATTCATGATTTTCATTCACCTCGCGATGTGATGTTTAAATACATATAAATACAATATTTGTCACAAAGCATGTAATATGATTGTCCCTTGCCCGAAACACACTTCTTGTAAAAAATTCATGTAAATCCGCTTTTTATTTTTTAACTAATCCAATGGAAATACAGACGGCCAACCAATAAGAACCAAAACCATAAATTTTCCGGCGGAGGTAGTAATCGTATAATATAATCGTTGAAAAACATAGAAGCACTGAGCCGGTGTTAGGCTTTGAGCTGAGACACTTTTAGTTACGTGTCCGAGCCTAAACGACCTGATTTGAGGACTGCTTCCAGATCAATGCGAGTTGCTACCGCAATTACAAACTAAATGGGAATAAAATGTGCACATTTTCTAAAATCTCACAGCGTCCACTATTGTGAAAAAGAATACCAGTTTTAATCGATAAATGTATTTATTTAAATATATGCTACCTGGTTTATAAATATGATAAATGCCACAACTCTTTGACGGTCTCATTCATTTGAAGTAGACATTGCTGACGCAATTGACAGCTTTAAATGACACATTTAAAAACTAGACCTGCAATAATTTTGTTTTTGTAATAAAAACAACACCATTTAAAATGGTCGCCCGCACTGACAGGTTTGAGGACAGTAGGTGAAAATCCTTTTGTTGGCATCACCTGAGCCGACAACCATACTTGTTGTTGACACGGTAATCACAAAACCAGGTATTTGGTCTTTTAAGCAAAACACGATCAGAGGCAGCCAACATCACCCTCAATTCAATATTGCGCATGTAATGCGGTTTTAATTAAATACCTATGCTGATAAAAATCGGTGTGAAAGGAGAAAAGGAGTTTCTGCTTTCTAAAGACAATAATTGGGTGCTGAAATAATCTTTGTTATTTTTCATATGAAAAATACTTTAGGGTGTATCTACTTAGGACCGCCTATAATATACAATTGGAATACTGCATCTGCGTATTTGATAAATTTGAGTCAACATTTTTCTACGGAAGAATCTGAAATCGTTATAGTCGTCACCGTACATAAAGAGTCAAACAGGGAACATACATGTAGTGAGCTCAGTGTCATCAGGGACTTAGTGAGCTCTGTGACATCAGGGACTTAGTGAGCTCAGTGTCATCAGGGACTTAGTGAGCTCAGTGACATCCATCCGGAGCCTTTTCATCAAATTTTCAATCACTCAGTCTCACAGTTAAGAAATTCTCAACTCAACGTGAACCAAACCAAATGTGCATGGAAAATATGCACATTTTAGTGTATATGTAATAAAAGCTCAACTCGTTCAAATATTGGCCGATTGATGCATCGAATTTATTTGACTAATAATGTCATAATGCTGTTTTAATGTCGTTCATCTGGATGATAAAGTTATTTAATTCAATATCTTTTTGTCTGGCGATCAAAGTATTAGGCCCACATATCGTTGAAAGATCATTAAGTCCGAATGATGTTGTTCCTCTCAAATAAGATTTAAAGTGTAAATGACATAAATAATCAAGATAAAGCATTGTAAATGCTGGGCCTAAATGCTAAAAAAGTGTGTCTTTATCCAGCTCAAGTTGTGGGTCGCGGTAACGAGACACAGCTTCATGTAGCTGAAAAAAATGAAATATTCAAGCTGGCCATCAAAGGGTTTACTTATGAAAAGGTGCACTTCTCTGCAACGGGAAAAAACAGTTATCTGCTACGAGTAATTGCTTACCTGTAGAGTAAGCAGATACCGCCTTTTGCCTTTGCACGACAGTACATGTTAACAAGAGGAGCTGGCGCGAAGGTGGATTGTAAAAAGATCATTAAATGGTGGGCATCAACGAGTGAGGTTAAGTGAGAGTGCAGCGTGAAACACTCGTACACGATTTACAAACATCACCAGAAGGTAATGCACTCATGTGCATGCATCGTGTGTGTGTTCTACATGGTCTGGGCTGCATGGTAAACGCTGAGCAGCCCAGAAAACAAGTGATACTGGCCCAATGTAGGCTTAATGTTGTGTTAGAGTGCATGACGTTGGCCCAGCATTGCGGCAACGTCTCGTGTTTGTTGGAAATATATTCAGCCTATGCCATGCAAAGCCAAAAGGCAGTATCTGCCTGCTTTTCAAGTAGCAGATACTGCCTTTTGGTTTACAGAGCAGTATAGTGGTGTAAACCCAGCAAACACGACACGTTGAAACAATGATGTTTTAATGTTGGCCCGACGTCTGCGACGCTGGCCCAACATTAAAACATCATTGTTTCAACGTGTCGGGTTTGCTGGAAAATCTGAGCCAGCATTGAGCCAGCATAGTATGAATGTCTGGTGTCATAAAGAGACAGCAGACAGACAGGAGCGGTGCTGTCATGAACACGCTCTATTTGTTCATTATTATCTCATTATTTTAACCCTTTAAACGCTAAGCACGCCTATAATCGTTTTAATCTGATTTATTAGCAGGTTGAATCACAGTTATTGGGAATGAAATAAGTGTTCAAACATCAAGATTTGCAAATTCAGTTGGCGAACATTTAATGAAGATACAACAATTAGCTGTGGAAACAAAGGTCATTGTTCAGACTAACGTTACTGCATTTGCAAATCTTTATTTCATTTGGTAAGAAAATATTATTTCTCAAATGCCTCGTGTTTTAGATGAGAATCAACACCACACTAACAGGTTAACAATATTACACATATAATACAAATTTGTATTTAAATATTGAAATTTTTGTATAAACATAAAATATGCCTGCGACACACTGACAATGAAAATATTGCACAAATTAAAAATAAACCTGTAACAGTAAAAAAAAACAGTCCTTGTATTTTATACAAACTTTCACTAGAAAAGGATGTTCTGTAGAACATGTGAGTCCCTACAGCAGTCTACTGAAAAAATACTATGGCTGCCTATCTGTGTGGAATGTAACACGCTGTGTGCTGCAACTAGGCAGATGGCCAGGCGACAAGATGTCCGTGAGGTTGGAGTGGCAATGCTGTTATATACCCAAGCTAGAACAAATCCTTATTGAGGCACCCACACTCCGTGTAGGGGCCTCAATGAGTGAGAGAGTATTGTTTTACGTCCCTTTTTGTAAATCGTGACAATATCGCACAGAAAGAAGTACAAAGCACCACATACAACATCACACACTCCAGGATGTGGTTTCACCAACCGACTTAAGTCAAAGGCTCAATCAATCAGCAAGCTTAAGACTGACTTAAGTTCAGGAAGACTTATAGCTGGGCAAGTTGGTGAAACTGGGCTCAGGTCTCTGTATGAACAGCTCGGGGCACAGTATATGCAAAATCAACAGCTAGGGGCACAGTGTATGCAAAATCAACAGCTTGGGGGACAGTATATGCATAATCAACAACTTTGGGCATAATATATGCAAAATCACGACGACAACCGTACAAAAATGGCGATGTATTCTCCATGGTTTTTTTATTTCAAACAAGATGAGAGTGGCTAAAAACAACTCTACTATATAATGTTTTATTAGCTCAGCAAACACTAGTCATTGATCCTATACTTTGTTTTAAAGTTATGGTTAGATCCATCAGCTGCGACATAGCAACCTACATTTACCATTTGGGCCAGCAACCACAAGACGTTAAATCAATGCTGTTTTATGGTTGGAACGACGATGGGCCAACATGCGTTGGGCTGTGTGCTGTGCCGCAGACAGCCGACATAACAGGCCCCGAGGGCCCCCAGTCAAAACAATATCACACCTTACCTTGTACTACAATTAGCAGCCACCCGTATCAGTACTCACACACTGACTGATCACAGCCACTCTGAAGTACTCCATGCTGACAGATACTACTTCAGATTTACACAAGTACCTCGGCAAACGCCAGGGGTTCAATCAATGGCGGATTAATGTTGGGCCAGCGTCGGGGTCAAACTTAACCCTTGTCCTGCTGAACTGTTTCAATTGTATTTTTAGTCATTTGAAGCTGGAATTGCTAACGCAATTTCCAGCTTCAAATGACGAAAAATATTACTATTTATGAAAAATAGACATGTCTAAAATTAAATTATTGGATCATCTAAGCATCTACTAAAAACTATTTTATAAAAATTAAGTGATATTTTTATTGATCTAAAACATCCTTAACCCCGTATATATCCGGGCATAGCAGAACAAGGGTTAATAGTCTGACATATTATCCACTACTTCCACCATGGAGTTAATCTTTCTCACACTTGCCATGTCAGATCTGTATATAATACGGTAGCAAGTTTGAGACCGAAGAAAATGGAACTGAAATGAGCATCAACTACAAAGATAAAACAGCTTGTAGTAAATACTCAGCAATCAAATAATTCATTTCGGCATATCGTCGCCTCGGAGCTAAATGATCCTATCTGACACTCGTCAGAGTGGCAGATAGGATCATTTAGCTCCGAGGCGACGATATGCCTGTTGTGTCATTACTACAAATGTTTTCGTCGTTTGATGTTAGAGATTACGAAGGCAATTCCTGGTGAACGGAATGAAAAAATAGGAGATGAATACAAATCAGGACAAGGTTTTACATTTCACGTTTGCACCAAATGCACCCAGAATGAGTTGGTGAAACCTATTAATGTAAGTCGGTGTGGTAGTGTTGTCGGGTGACTTCAAGATTAGGGAAAATATGGCGAATTCGTCATCAGAATAGTAGAACGGCACCCAGCAACACAAAATCCAATGCTGTTTTGATGTTGGACTGGCGTCATAGACAGTGGACCAACATTAAACCACCATTGGTTCAACATCTCAACACCATGTCCTCAGTCGTACAGTGTCCACCTTTTTTCGACATGGGAGGGAGGGGGGTACTTAACTGGGGGTAGGGTATACTATGTGATTGGAGACACGACTCCAGCAAACACAAGACATTGAAGCAAAGCTGGTTTAAAGTTGGTCCACCGTCTACGACGCTGGACCAACATTAAAATAACATTGGCAGTGTTTGCTGTGAGCAGGAGGGCTAGGCAACAAGAGGGGGTGTCATATCCCCAGCAGACACGAGACGTTGAGCCAATGCTGGGTTAATGTTGGGCCAGCGTCTGCTGCGACGCTGGCCCAACATTAACCCAGCATTGGCAATGTCAACCCAGCAATGTCTCGTGTCTCCTGGGTCAGGCGCTACAAAATGCCATGCGCGTCCACAGCAGTCCGGGCGAGATTCAAAGTGCTGAACAGGTGGCAAATCCTCGGCGACCCGGATCCCGCCCGCGTCCGCCCAGACAACAATCCCGGCGTCAGATAGAACCGGCGCATTGTCCCGGAAAAAAACTCCCCGGAAAGGGAGCGGAAAGGTGAAAAAAGTGAGCACCACTGTACCAGCGATGCGAAAACAGCTTGGTCGTCTGGGGTGCGCGCCGGAGCGGCATGGGCGATAGGGGGCGCAGATCGCACGCTGGCGCTGTACAAGTTAGCACAGCTGGCGCCCGGCTGACAGGGATCCCAGCTGGGAGCAGCGCTTACCAGGCACGTCTGGATCAGCAGAGATCCAGATCACGGTGGCCAGCCCAGCGATCAACAGCTCCTCGCTGCACAGCGCCAAGACTTTCTTGCTCAGTTGAGAATGTTGCCGCGCGGGAATCGAACAGGAGACTGGGGAATACGGGACCCCATGACAACTCCGCAGACTCCCTCGCCGAAACGTTCATCAAAGTTATATTTCAAAATGACATGTTCTACTGCAGTAGACTACAGTAATCAGCTACACTTATTCATTTATTCGGCTAATCGTTTTAGACTTTTTTTCTCTAGTACACATAGAGAAGCGGAGTTTCTCTGCGTGTACTAAGGTAAAATAGACCTGCTGAAATATATTTCAGAGAGATTGTTTTGGTTTGAGAGAGATTACAGGGGACTAATATGACCTATTATCGCTCACTGACACTCACCTAGATTACCCAATCAACGGAAGTCAAGGACCGGAGAAAGCCTCAAAGTTACACGCACCCTACTACCGGTTGACAACGTAGTGGTTTATACCAAAAATTAAAAAATAGTGAAAATTAGCCACACGTGCTGATCTTAAATGGATTAAAGTTTGATAGTTACGGATTATAACGGTTGGTTATATTCATTGGCAGAAGTTTATGCAGACCTGCTGTCACGTGGTCAGGTGATCACGTGACACAGGGTCGCTCTCACGCCACCTCTCGTGGTCAACAGGAAATACGCAACAGGTGAGTAATAAATGCAAATCACGCATTTTAACCCCTTAAGCGCTGCATTACTAATTCAATATTGTGTCCATTTAAAAAAAAAAATGTTTAAAAATTAGACACATATGCCTATACAATAAAATTGGATAGAGGGCAACCTTGTTGAACATATTTATACTGTGTACTGTCCGGGTGAATTTCATAGTTTGGGCTTGCCATATCAGCTGAGCTTTATGTTTGACCCTTTAACCGCTGGTGCCGCATATATTCGTGTTTTCATTTTTTATTAGCACATTAAGTACCACCTTTTAAACACGTTGAAGATAAAATGTGACATCAATCAGCAATATTTAAAAACAGTTGACCTCCATTTTGTCAAATCTGCATAATTTTCACTCACTTGAAGTTGTGGATCGCTTCAGCGAGACACAACTTCAAGTGGGTGAAAATTCCAATTGAATAATTTGGCGTTTAGAGGGTTAACTACTATATCGTCACCGTGGTATTAAAGGGTGGTACTTTGTCAATCAGATTAACATAAACCACACTTTAATATCAAGGTGGGAATGCAAGTATGGTTTGGGTGTTTTTGGCGGTGTGCTTTACTTGACTCAGGTGTGTTAGAATACTACATAAATTTCATAATTAAAGACGATTTGACATTATGATGTCCAAAGGCCATGGTAATGTAAGCTCAGTCCTACTAAGGCCCATGTCATTATACAGATCTCAGAGACCTGGTGATGATACTTCGTGTGAGTTTGAACTTATGTTCACATATAATTAGGCTTGTAATCAAAGTGTCAAGAGTCTGCTGAGTGACTTTTTATCACGAGTTGTTATCTGTCGCTGAGTGCACCCCCTGAGGGGCTATCCATGCTGATTTCATGTTGGGCCAGCGTCGTAGACGGTGGACCAACATGAAATCAACATCGAAACATGTTTCGTGTTTGCTGGGATGGTATTGTTATCACCAATCCACGAGACCGTATTAGTAACAGTCCAGAGGGTTGGCCTTTTGAATGTAGTATCTCAATAAGCAATAAGCACCAAATATTGCCTAAATATCGGGCCATCATCTTCGACGGTGCCCCAACATTATGCCAGCATTAGGTGAGTTTCTCGTATTTATGGGAGTTGTTTTTTTTATCGCTGGTGAAAGAGAGCGTATTACCTACAGTATAGATGGGTGGTCATAAGTGATGCTATCACCAGAAGCCAACAAACAGTAACTGCTTAGAATTGACGGAAGTAGTTACTGCTTGTTGGCTCTTGATATCAGACTAGGGTAGAGGGGTGTTCAACAGGTATCACTGTCACCATGTCACGTCAAGATAAAGGGTAACAGTAGTTAACGCGAGTTGTTAAACATGTTAAAACCATTGCCAGGTTATAGTTGCGAAGCCTCGACTGCCGGAGAGTTTTACCAAAGAGGGTTCAGCATCAACACTCTTTGGTTTTAGGCCATTCTAATAATCACATTCCATCAGGATGTACGAGCTTTATGTATTAGCACCGCTGCTGAGTGAAGGTCCCAAAGAGAGTGGTCTGGTTACTTATAAATTAACTGTATTTCACTGTAAATGTAATATATTATTGTGACTGGGGGGGAGAAATAAACTGTCTTGTCTATGTGTCTTAATGATGATGTAGTTTGTCACAGGGACAGGTTCAGCGGATCCACATCAGTATAGTACCCTTATTTCCGCCGCCCCCCTGGCAATTAAAATGCCGTATCTGTCACTTTGGGAAATGACAGATACGATCTTTTTTGTTTCCTGTAGTTTGTCACAGCAAGGATACTACAACAGAGTAGTATCCTTGGTCACAGGAACAGTAGCCTTATTTCAGCCGCCCCCTGGAAATTAAAATGTGGTATCTGCCACTTTGGGAAGTGGCAGATACGATCTTTTGTTTCTCAGAGATGATTTCACGTCCAGTTCAAACTAGACAGAAATATTGCAATAACAACTGACTTGCTTTAAAAAAACGCTCCCCAGTTTTGTTCCCAAAGAGAGAAATAACAAAGATAAGGAAAGTAAACACAAATATATGATGTTATCTAAACGTCAAAGTCAGCTTTTAGCATAACAAACCATTCAAATGTGAACATATGGCAACATGAAAGAGTACTTATCGCAAGTACCATACTAAACCCCGCATTCTAGAGCTTCCCCAGCCAACACGAGGCACTGGTGCGAGGTTGGATCCACGTTGTGCCACCGTCTACGACGCTGGCCCAACGTTGATCCAACCTCGCACCAATGCCTCGTGTTGGTTGGGTCAGCACTTACCCCCGCGCCGTGCCATATAGCAAAAAACAACAAGGAAAACAATAGTGAGGGGCAAAAGTACAGTTTTAATGAATACGTCCATAAAATTCTGAAATCTAGGCCTTTCAGGAAAAAAGCTACAAATATACGGTGCAAGCACTCAAATACCCCCGGCTGATGCAGTGACTCAAAATGTCCACAGATCTGACACAACTGCTTTGAATACGCTATGCCAATAATCGAAGATAAATGATAAAATCAAGACGGCCATAGCCTCGATTTGGATCGCACATGTAAACGGACAATGCAGATCCCAAAAACCTATATATGTCAGGTTTTAAGGCATCTAAATGAAAATAAGATCGACCTTTAAAATTGAAAAAAATGACCGCCGTAGCCTTGTTTTCGGTCTCACATGAAAACGGACAATGCCAATAGACTCGCAGACCCCGAAACCCTATAGGGTATATACCAGGTTTCAAGAGAATTCTGAAAAAAAATTAGGTCGGAAAAAAAACTGTAGTCGCCAGGTGGCGGCAATTTTAATAATCGGTGGAAAGCTGAAAATCTAATCAGGTCATCTCCACTCTTGGGCGGAGACGACGGCGACGGTGCACGAAGGGGACGACAATACCCCTTCAGGCCCAACTGGCCGAGGTGTAAAAAGTGCTGTATTATTTACTTCCATTATAAAAACGCAATGCAGAAAATGTGAATAGCCTCAATCTTCCACACTGGTCCTGTGGCGCATATTATACTGATTATATTGCTACCGTAAATTAAATGAGGGAGCCTATTGACAATAACACATTGTGTCACATATGTACATGTATAGTGAGGTAAACATGTGGAAGAAGAGAAACTAGATAAGGGTATTTGTGAATGTAAAACTGAAGTAAACAGACCAGCACTTGTAGGTTTTTACCATCTATACAGTGAGCTATCTCTTATACCAGCCTACAGACTACTGTATCACAACTATGCTCTGCAGAAATTGAAAGTAAAGGCTCAGTTTGCAAGTAAGCAGATACTACACTTTGGCTTTGCCAAACACAATATATTGGCCTAGTATTGGTTTAATGTTGGACCAACATAGTTGATTCGCTGATTCCACATTGGGTGCACCGTACTATACCAGCCCCGGAGGATGCATAAACACCGCTAGGTATGTGTTGTAAAATAACAGATTCTTATTATATGTGGCGGAACAACAACTAGAATATACCAGATATTCGGAGACTACCCATCTTTCCAACAGCCAGGCTAAGCTTTTCCGAGGTTAATCTCTTCCCTTACAGCAAGGGCATAGCCTTCTCCAAGGTGGTCGCAAGGCTAGGTTTTCCACGAGGTCGCATGTTTGCGACCTAGCCTCTCTGCAGAGTAGATAGGACTAACACGAGACAGACACCAGAAGACTGCACACGAAATATTAATTGTTTCATCAATCTTCACCGACCAGAAAGAATCTTAAAATTAAGATCATCCTAACTTTCTCTTATTTACATTAGGAAAGTTATGGTCATCTTAACTTTCTCTTATTTACATTGGGTAAGTTATGATCATCTTAACTTTCTCTTATTCACTGTTATTTACATTAGGTAAGTTAGGATCATCTAAACTTTTGTAATATAAATAAGAGAAAGTTAAGATGATCCTAATTTTGTGGGATGAGCCAAGAGACTATAAGGTCAGTCGATTTTATATGGTCCCCTGGCGAACAGAGTGTTGTATGTGCCACTTATTCAAGTGGCACAAGCAACACTCTGGTCGTTGGGGACCATATATATATACAGACATAAATCATTGAGATATGCATTTTGTCCAACCAGACCTCGAGCACACATATGACACATTCTCTCTCGACACTCTTGGAGCTCGTTTTATACATAATGTGTCTGATGTGAAGTTAAACGGGATAGGTCGTATTGTGTGCTCGTGTTCTGATTTGTGCTACAGATAAATGCATGTGCTATTCCACATTTGTGTATTGCGTAGGCTAAACTGGAACGGGACACTTCCAGTGCAATCGTGAACAGATAGACCTAAGCAATTGCTTGAGGCAGCATCGACCCTTTAATACGAAAGTAACGATGTGGCGAACAGCCGCCACGGGATCAAATGTCACCCGTAGGGCTGAAATGGTTGTATACATATATGTGCCATTTCAAATATCCTGATAAATTATTCATAAGCGTGAAGTGATGGACGGGCATAATGTTGGATGGAGAGTGGCGAGCAGTCCGTCTGTGAATGGCGAGTCACTTCTAAGGGCCGAATGCCATGTTTTACGGCGGTCAAACTTCCCCAAGGAAGGTGGATGAGTGGGTACGAGCGCGGGCCATTGTCAGCAAATCACGCTACATACATCATCTCCCTACAATGAGTAGGACGCTCTTCGTTTAACCCTTTCAAGCCTGGGTTTACCATTGTCATCTTCATCCACTACAAGCCGCGAATTGCTGTCGCAATTCTCGACTTGTAGTGGATGAAGATGATTTGATGTGGTTTAAAAATTAAAGAAAATTGACATGGTGTATTGGTAAACCAGTTTCATGGACATTTTCGTTCTAAAACCCTTAAGTCTGTTTTCATGGATGTGAAATGATGCTTTAATGCATCGTGAGGGCTCGAAGGGTTAACACAAATTTGCACGAATTCTCTCAGAATGAATGACGCTCCGGGCCACGATTGTTATCCACAGTACATACGAGACATCGCACCGGTGTTTGTTTAATGTTGGCCAGCGTCCCATATGTTCTACCAATATTAAACCAACATCGTTTATAATATTACTGACCAAATTGTGTCAGAAGAAATAATTATTGCGCAGCTGATATTACGGACATCTCAGTATTGACAGTAAACACCGTTGGACGTTGGACTAATGTTGGTCATGCATGTCATGTGTCTATGTTTATCTATTCTATTCTATTCTATTCTATTCTATTCTATTCTATTCTATTCTATTCTATTCTATCCTGTTCTGTTCTATTAGTTTAAAGGTGATCTATCACCCCTTATATAGTATGAATAATTTTGTGACGAATAAATCAAAATTACCACAAGATGGGGCACAAGTGTTTCCTTATATGGGGGGATTGGCTATCATGTGACCCTCTGAGAGGGTCACATGATAGCCAATCACCCCATATATGGGGTGATCGGCTATCATGTGACCCTCTGTGAGGGTCACATGATAGCGATTCACCCCATATAAGGACATAATTATTCATACCATATAAGGGGTGATAGATCACCTTTAAAGTCTCGTGTTTACTGGGTTACAACAGAAATACATAATATTATATATTTCTGGTTACAGTCTACATAGAAAAGCTCTGAAAAGGGTAGTCAAATAGCCCAATTAATTCTGCTCTAAAATGTCTGAAATCAAATATAGAAGAATAAGGTCTACATGTGAAACGTTACGAGAGTTGTGCAGCAATGCAAAATCGTATCGAGTATATTATGATGTGTAATAATAAAATTAAGGAGTGTATCATGTGTATGCCCCATGAAGTTGGAGCACGGTGTAACCCAGGTAAAGCAGCCACAAAGGCGATAGTGTTGAGGGATTTGGAAGCGTGTTGGGAAATGGCCATTTAGACTATTTTCCACCAAAATAGCCTTGCAAAATAGTCTAAACGACCATCTTCCATGGGCAAAACTACATTGATTCAACGTTGGACCAACTTCTAGAAGCCCCTCTTCCGTCGTGAGAAAAAGTCGCAGACGAAATGTTCATTTTTTACAATTGCATGTCACAGCTTAAGCGGCATGTAAACACACGACGTTGGCCAAGCTTGAAAATAAGGCTGTGCCAGCGTTTGATGGCGTTGGCCAGCACTGGCCGTGCAGTGAGCCATCGAGAGGCAGACCGCATGTCCCTTCGCCTCGCTTGACGTCCGGAAACACGACTCTTGGAGACGGATTGGTTTTCGTCCTCAGGGGTGGGGGGGGGGGGGGTAGTCAGTGTCGTTAGATTAGGCAGACCTATTACAGTTACACGTAAAGAGTAAGTACATAGCTACTGGAAGAAATACTCGTTACAGAAATCACAAAATGTTATTAATTCACTCCAGTAAACGTCTACGTCTATATTAGTTTACCAACGAGTTTAAGGCCGATTTAAGGTTCGACATGCTAGGAATAACTTGGTTTGGTTTTAATACCGATTAAGGATTACAGCAAACGATTAAGGATCAACTAAGCTACCTTAATTAAGACAAAACATAGGCCCTATCTTGGTTTTTATACCGATTTAAGTTTATTCGTAACTAAGTTATCATATTTAAGATATGTCGGTCTTAAGCTCGGTGATGGGTGGCGATTTACAAAATCATTGAATTAAAGACTGTTGTGGTCGGATTCGTGGTTTTCAGCTAAATGCTCGCGCAGTTAGGTTATACTCCGCTAACACGATACATTGAGCCAGTGTTGGTTTAATGTTGGTCCACGACGTTGGCCCAGCATTAAACCAACACGGTCTCAATGTCTCTTGTTGCAGCAGAATATACATGTAGACCAGGCTTAAACATTCGAACATGCTAAAATCGACTTTAGTTTGTCGTACCTATAAGATAAGACAATCATACTGGCAACATTAGCTAGGCAATGGGAGTTGTTCCTTATCACCTTATACCTCGGTGACAATCACCCGTATTTTGGCAGCATTTCTATTGGCCTGTTTTGTTATTGCGACGTTTGTACCGGTCATTCTGATCGAGGCATAACAGTTTAGCCTGTATGTGCACAAAATGCCTGAAAAATTATCACTCATTCATTCATTCTTCTTTCATTCTTTTGCTGCGGGATGATTTAGAAACTTAGAAAATTTATTAGAAAATTTCTGACGAAAATTTACCGACGAAAACAGATTTTTAATCATGAGATAACTCACTAATTTAAAAATAGAATCCCAGCAAACACGAGATATTCACCCAATGTTGTTTCAATGTTGGCCCACCGTCTGCGACCGTGGGCCAACATTGAAACAACAATGGGTGAATATTTCGTGTTTGATGGGATTCTACTTGGCTTCGCCATGGCCTAGTGCATAAACAGCAGTGGTGGATCAGAATCACGTGGAATCACATTGAAAAACTCATACATGGCTTTGGTAATGTGCCACGATATACATCCGTCAGCAAAACAACACCTGATCCCAGGCAACGTTAGCCCAACGCTGTATCAATGGTCGGCCGGCGTGGATTATTTGGGCCTATTGTTGAGATTGCGTTTGGCCGCTGTCCGTGTTGTTTGACACGTGACGAATATCATGTGGCGAGGTGTTAAAGGTAGCTGAAGTAGACCATGTAATGAACATCGCAACATGACATGTTCTACTTCAGCTACCTTTAACACATCGGAAAATGACATGTTCTACTTCAGCTACCTTTAACACATCGCAACATGACATGTTCTACTTCAGCTACCTCAACACATTGCAACATGACATGTTTTACTTCAGCTACGTCTAACACATCGCAACATGACATGTTCTACCTCAGCTACCTTTAACACATCGGAAAATGACATGTTCTACTTCAGCTACCTTTAACACATCGCAACATGACATGTTCTACTTCAGCTACCTCAACACATTGCAACATGACATGTTTTACTTCAGCTACGTCTAACACATCGCAACATGACATGCTCTACTTCAGCTACTTTAACACATCGCAACATGACATGTTCTACTTAAGCTACCTTTAACATGTCATGGTGCCATGTGGTAACAATGCTTGAACAATATGTTCATATTATGTGTTCAAGATGTCTGGAGAAGAGCATGTCAAGTTGGCATAAAATCTGGTAAAGGTGCCTACCATATTGACATGTGTTAAAGGTGCCTAGTAAACATACCATATTGACAAGTGTTAAAGGTGCCTAATAAACATACCATATTGATGTGTTAAAGGTACCTGAATAACATATCATTTTGACATAAATGTATGAACTGTGTCTGAAGAAGAACAAGTAAACTCCATGTGGATTGGCTGCTAGAATGTCCATGTACACACAATTATCTGAGTATATGACTAAAACATTTTAGTGAAATGGTCAGTCTGTCTATAATTATACATTGTATATCACATCTAAAACTAGCCGGAAACCCGGTCGGATCCATGTCTACTTTTGTACTTGGCCAGATATTCCTTCCAGAACAATAAACCTGATGGTTGACGTGCATGACTGGTTGGAAGCCAACGTCGCTATCTATTTGGTGCGAGATCCACATCGTTCTACTAGAATCCTCCATTTAGATTATAACAAAAAATAGGACCCACAGACAAAAACAAACATGATTATCTACGGTCGTTTGACGTCAGTTTGCAATTGCAATCTGTTTTTTATCCTATACAACAAGGAATCTGATATATGAAAACGGAACGAATTGATACGATGGATTCAAAAAGTGATATCGCTCTCTACATTTTTATAATGGCCGTAGACCCATAACATACAGGTATTCGAATGCAGAAAGAGCCGACTAAGATATTTATGATGATTTCAAATTGAAGAAACCTTTTGGTCTCCGTAGTTTATACAAAACTATTACAGCGCTGTAAGGGTTAAAATCATATAATCCATCAAAATAATGTTAACCCTTTAAGCCCCCACGATGCATTGAAGCATCATCTTAGATCCCTGAAAACAGACTTAATTTTTCTACAACCAAAGGTTTTAGAATGAACATTTCCATGAAACTTGTTTACCAATTGATGGCAATTTTCTTTAATTTTTAAACAACATCAAATCATCTTCATCCACTACAAGTCGAGAATTGCGACAGCAATTCGCGGCTTGTAGCGGATGAAGATGACAATGGTAAATTCAGGCCCGAAAGGGTTAACTCGATGCATGTCAGAATGACGCCTTACGTCACCCCTCCACATACACAGACATACATAATTATAACATGATAAGAACTGATGCTGACAAGGCCAACGTGGACAGTGATACCCTGGGAAGCTCACATGGAGAAATAAATAAACACAGCAAACACGAGACGCTGAACCTGACGGGGAGCCAACATTACACCAGCATTGGGTGAACGTCTCGTGTTAGCTGGAAACGTCACTGATGCTAATGAAGCTGTGTCGATTCAGTTTGATATGGATTTAAATTAGGTAGGTTACTGTTTTAACACATACAGTAGAATTTGCATTTCTCATAAGGACGAAGGTTCATACATAATGTTTTCTAGTCGTGCTATTGTATTATTGTGTCCTTAACCAGTATTGGTCATGCGGAGCTACCTTTGTCTGTACATTTCCAGAATGGTTTAGGGCGAAGAACGGGAGCAAAACGTAGAGTTAACATATAAACACGTCTTTAAATACACACCATGGTCGTGCGAGTGGTTGAAAATGTCTATTAATATGGGGCGTTTTAACTGAGTCAGTGGAAATGTCTGTAATTGCTATTTACTAAGATAGACTTCAAAGCGGACACTTTTGAGAAATTGTTATTAACAGAATATGACGAAATCAGTTTATTGTCGAAAATAAACGGCGTATATATTTGTTATTGCACGCAGTCAGTTGTATTCAACTAGACATGTTATCAAAGTCAGCTCTCAATTAGGATTTCACTCAATCAACGTGGCCTAAACAGTGTCGGCGAGCTGAAATAAAACACCGTAAAAACAACGTTAAGGAATTTGTTGCCGGGCATCGGAGAGGTACTCAAACATAATCAGCAGAAAAACTATGACGAAAACGACAAGTGTTGACATGTGAGTGAATGTGTGTGTGTGTGGGGGGGGGGGGGGGGGGAGGGGGGTGAAACATACAACACAGCTGAGTGCCCAGCAAGCACGGGACGTTGATCCAATGTTGGGTTAGTACCTCACAGAATGACTACTGTAGTCAACATCAGTGTTCTAAAGGTTGGTACCTCAAAAAAAAAAAAATACATCCCGCCTAACATTTGTATCTGTCGCCCTGAGGAGGGATTCATTGTGGATGGCGCAATATTCACAATCACCAGACATTTACTCGATGCTGGTTTAATGCTGGACCAGCGTCACAGACGTTGGGTCAACATTAACCCAGCATCGGGTTAACGACTTGAGATTGCTGGAATACCCAGCAAACACAAAATATTTGTATACCATTTGTACAATGTTGGACCAACGTCAAAGACGTTGGGCCGACGTTGTACAAATGTTATACAAATGCTTTGTGTTTACTGGGTATGGATCCAAAAAGAATGTGTGGCTCTAATGACCTGCAATACAAACCTGTGATCATTTCAATATCATCTTCCCTACAGCAAGGTTTTCTTCTCGAGGCCGCATGCCTGCGGCCTCGAGAAGAAAACCTTGCTGTAGAGAAGATGCTTCAATACTTGAGTGTCTTTGATGTACGAGACTACGGGGAGTGAACACCGAAAGATCCAATAATTATTTCAATTCACATCCTAATGCCTGGTCATATCTGATGCAACGACGCCTAGCCATTCGTCAGCCAATTGAAAGATACATATGTTGCAGAGATCAGTTTTTTATGGTACCTATATACATATTACGTACATGTATAGCTCAGCCTGTCGACTAAATCATCGCTTGCCACCACACGATAAGTAATCTGGGCATTTGTCGTTTTTATAGCCAATTTATTCGCATCACTTGATACACAAAACACAAATCACCGAGGTGTTCAGCTTTACATTGGGTCTACGTTGGCTCTACAGCCTGCTGGAGCTGGTAACACCTGGAATTTCTACTACGATCTCTACCATCAAATGATATAAAATATTCTCATGAATTCATGACAAAATTCAAATTGCATTATTCCAAAACATTCTCTATTGTCAGTGGCCATTCCGTTTGGTTGAAACTTTCTTGAAAAGATCATAGATCCTGTTATAGATGCGTATGATATTATATATTATAGGGATCCAGCAGGGTAAGGGTTGGGACAATTCGGGTATCAAATAACGATGCTTTGGTCTATCCGACTGCTAAGGGGGATCCCATTAAAACACTGGGGGGGGGGGGATCTATGAAAATATCATCTAACTTGCAATTTCACCGGGAAAAATAATCTGTCCGCTGATATAAAACAATATATGTGGCTTGGGCAGTTCAACTGCCATCAGATTCGTACGGTATCGCAAATTTAAAAAATTGGCCAAAGAAAGCCTGATGCTAGCCAAACATTGTACTAATATATCTTACTTCTCGGGAAGGTCTAGTAACACAGAGAGGCGTGAACGACAGGATAACCCAGAAAACACCCGAGACTTGAGCCAATGTTGCTTTAATGTTGGCACACCGTCTGCGAAGCTGGCCCAACATTAAAACAACATTGGCTGAGCGTCTAGCGTTGATTGGGAAGGCTGCCAGTATTCACATACTCATGCTCTCTTTTATTTCAGATCCATCTACACATAGGACACAGAAGATGGGGAAGTGGACACTATGCCGCGATGTCTGCAAGCTGTTTCATGCGATTGGAGGGAATTTGTGAGAAGGGAGATCCAGATTATACATAGCAAATCCAGGATTTGTAGACGTTCAGGTAAATCCCTGATCCCGGAAAACACGAGACGTGCACCCAATGTAGATTTAATGTTGGCCCACCGTCAACGACCGCAAACATTAAATCCATATTGGGTCAACTTTGTTTACTGGGATGACTGATATATAAACATATCGTGTGTCAATGAAAAAAAGAGATCTCAATGTTGGAATCACGCTGGATAAACGTTAATCCACCATTGGTTTAATGGTTCGTATCCATTCGATTGGTGACGCTGGCTTATCAAAATTTGATTGTATATCTTGCATTATTGTTATATCGTGTTAAATAAACTAAGTGCAAATTCATGTTGGGAACACAGGAATATATTTCTTCAACTAATAATTCAATTGAGCTGAACAGCGATGTGAGTTCAACTCCCATGTCGTATTGTATAGACTAAACTGGGCTCAAATCTTTTGTGAAATATAAAACTTTTATTTGTGTTCAATAAAATAGTAAAGAGAGAAATTTTCATTATGCGTGGAACAGATATTCTCTGTAGATAAGCAAGATAATCGTCTTTGAACTCACTTTAAAAAAGTGAGTTAAACAGTAATATTGTTTATCTACAGAACATGTGAACAAATTGAATGGCACAACAATGAGTGCAATTGTTATCTTGGAGAAATAAAGCCTGTGTTATTGTACGTGAGTACAGTCTGAATGTACACTGATCCATTGATACTCTCTTGATCTCTGATGTCCGGCTGTATCTGCAGGAAGTACAGGCAGACTGGTTTCGGGCATGCGCAGTGGCGTGCAGACGAGCCACGTCCGGTCACACAGGGCAGACCCCGTGCGTATAAACAGACGGGGGCATCTGTTGACAGATCACGGACCCTATCAAACTCGTACTCCGGTGTAGACTGCAATGCAAAGGTAAACAGCAGTAGCTGATTACTGTTTAAAGTGAACAGTTACTGTCCTTTACCTATTTATCTTACATGAAATACAACATATCCATCTCCTAAACTTATTATTTCAATATATGTATATGGCTGTAGTTACATTAGCTAACACTTATCAAGGCCTTTATATTACTTACACTTTTTTTCATTTTTTTAAGTGTATTTAAGATAAGCCATGGATTATTTAAAATATGTCATGGAGTACATAAATATGACATGGAAAGGAGGATGGAAACTGTTGTGCAGACAGTAGTAACTGCTTACTTCTAGAAGTTGTAGCCGCAGTTACCGATGTTTGCCTTTGCAAAGCAGAATAAACACTATTTCATGGCTGAGTTAATGCATGAATTGAATGCCTGTTTTAATTTTACAGGGTAGGGGTGCAGGCCGTCTCTGGTATCTGTCTGAGAAGAGAGCACCAGCAGCTGTAAATTTGGCACGTGGCGGTTGTGATTAACCCGGATAAGGTACCTGTTGCGGGAGCTGTGAGGTGTGAAATGACCCCGATGACTGACCAATGGTCAATATGCGGATAATCACCAGTACATGAGTCACACTGAGCTCTCCTGAATCAGCCGCGTTTGAAGGAGCTGCTTTTCTCACACGTGGCAGATGGAATAAAGTTGGATAAGTCACTCGTTGAGAGGGGAGTGGACCATGAAATAACCCCAGAGACTGACCAGTGGTCAGAATGTAGATCATCTACGGTATACAATGAGCCAGAGTGGTGAGCTGCTGTGAGTAGGTTGTATTGAGTTCTCGCGATGGCCGTGGTTGCAGTCTGTAGCACATTGCTGCCATTGCAGTTGGTACTTCTGGCAGTGGTATCCGGCTGTACTGCAGAGCAGGAGAAGACCAGGGTGAAGTGTCCTGGAAAGTGCACATGTACTGAGGGTGACGTCTACTGCGTGATGATGGACATGACCAGACTGCCCCGCCATCTACCGGCTAACACGAGCATTGTACAGATGCAGGACAACCACCTGAGGAGACTTCGTTATAATCACATGAGGCAATGGGTCAGTGTCAGACACCTACGTGTTCAGCAAAACCGTATCTATAACATAGAGCCAGGGGCATTTCGCGACATGCCAAATCTCAAGTCCCTCAACATGGGGGAGAATAATTTACGTACGTTACATCCTAAGACATTTCGTGGCCTTAACGAAGTGAGCATGATGTCCATGCGGGAGAACAGGCTGCGTGATCTGGATAAGATTTTCTCCTACATGCCGAGTCTTCAAGTACTTAATCTCGGAGATAACCAAGTGAGAAAAATCACCCATGAGACGTTCGCATATAACTGGCAGCTCCAAGTGCTGGACCTCCATGACAACCACCTTTACCACATCCATCGTCACGCCTTTAGAGCGATGCCTTTTCTCAAGTATTTGGTGCTTCGTGATAACCCATTGAAGAAGCTGAGCCTTGATTTCCAGGCTAATTTACACTTGGAGTTGCTGGACCTGACAGGTTGTCAGTTATGTTGTGTACCTTCAGGACTTCCTCATAGCGTCAATGACCTACGTCTGTCAGAGAACCAGATACGCTCCATAGAAAAGAGAGATTTCAGAAGCACAAGGAAAATACGTCTCCTGGTGCTTAATCACAACCTCATAGAGAACATCCATGATGAGGCTCTCACCCGCCTCCACAACCTCTATGACCTCTACGTAGGCAAAAATAAACTGAAGGCTCTGCCTGCTAAACTACCCAGAGGTCTTCATGGCATCTATGCCAACTACAACAATGTCACACAGATCAATCCTAAAAACTTTCGCAGGAACACCAACCTGCAATATATAACATTGAAACACAATAACCTAGAGTGGTTGTCAGCTGATGAGATGGAAGGTTTACATAGTCTACGAAGTCTGGACATAAGCTGGAACAATCTGTACCAGCTAAAACCTATGACCTTCATGCGCACAAAGAAACTTGAGCTGTTGGATTTATCAAACAATCCCATGTACATGCTCCGCAATGATGCATTTAAGGGTTTGAGAAACCTGCATATATTACAGCTCTCATCGGTGACATCTGACGATCATCCTAAACCCATGCTTTTCCAGGACATGAAAAGTCTGATGTTTCTGGACATGAGCAATAGCTCTCAGCTAGCGCGTGGCATTGCTGAGAACCCATACATGATGGATTACTTATACTCCATACAGGACCTCAACCTTATGAACGACGGTCTTTACAATTTGCCAAGATCTTTTCCCAATTATTTTCCCTCCCTCCGCATCATCAAACTCATTGGTAATCCCTGGCATTGTGATAAATCGATTTTATGGTTAAAGCAATGGATGCAAAATGTGACCATTCAGTTCTTCGCTCCAAATTTAATGTTATGTGCTTCTCCACCAGAGCTGGCTGGGAGGACAATACTTAGTCTGGATGAAGATGAAGTAAGAAACACCAGCACAACTCCTGTTTTAGAGACCAATCCCACCACAACCCTATCAACCCCAGCAACACCAGAGCTGGCTGGGAGGACAATACTTAGTCTGGATGAAGATGAAGTAAGAAACGCCAGCACAACTCCTGTTTTAGAGACCAATGCCACCACAACCCTATCAACCCTAGCTACAAATGAAGTGACAACTACACCTACAACCACCACCTCCACCACCAGGACAACCACCTCCACCATCAGCACAACCACCACCACCACGATGCCACCAAAAACTAGTAAACCAGTGAAGCACATAAAACCTTCTTCTGACAACCAGGTTCATGTAAATATAGCCATACCTGGGTTCAGAATCAAAGAGGTGGATACCACAAGTGAAAAGGACAAACTGTATCAACCCCATGCATACATCCCACCGCGAAAAGGTCACACCACTGCTGGAAGAGGTGGTAATGTGCTCACCACCACCTCTAAACCAGAACATAAGGTGCGAGCCTTCGTGGAGGGGATCAATGTTGGACTTCGTGTGCAAGAGAGGCCGGGTGATGGATACAGAGGGGGCTCCCTGTCCTCTCGCCCTCGATGGACTGGTCAAGCTGGTGACCGCGATGGTCAGCCACTGCAAAGTATCCATGTGAGGACAGTAGATGGGGAGGGACACAGGAATACACGCAGATATAAGAGGTCGTATTCAGAGGGAAACAGAGTGGTAAGACATGCTGAAGGACCTCCTTATTATGACGACAGCTCCGGTCCGTATCACCAACGTGTGCCCTGGTGATGGCATCTACTAAAATGTTCACTGGCATTGCTAAACCTCATGTGTACTAAGGTAGTTAATTCCAGCAAACACGACACATCGACCCAATGTTGGTCCAATGTTCAGCGAACGTCGTAGACAGTGGGCCAACATTGGTCCAACATTGGGTCGATGTGTCGTGTTTGCTGGAATATGATAACATTTTAAAGTGCATCAATCCATGAATTGCTTTAACAATTCATAAATTAATGTACACTAAAAATCAAGTACATGTATATGTACGTTAGTACACTGATGGTCACTTAAACTGTCTCGTCAATAAATTAGTATTAGGCACGTGACAAGGCTACCACAGCTAGGTAATATTTCGTCGCCTCGGAGCTAAATGATCCTATCTGACACTCGTCAGAGTGGCAGATAGGATCATTTAGATACGAGGCGACGATTTAGACTTTTACCAATAGATATTTGTATGTGTCTTGTATGCCTGTTGTGAAAATCATTGCAGGTTCTCGTGTACTCGTTCATGAATCACGACTTATGACTACTACGCCCCTGTTAAACTATAATGATCTGCTGGACAAACAATTGTGAAATGAATTTTAACCTGCAGTTTATTTATCGTGCATCGTCATTATGATGTCCCAATGCTCTCAGTTACTCAGCAGCGTATGCCAGTTTCGCTATTCACCCACAAAGTGTTCAGTGTATTGATGCTCTAACAAATCAACTACAAACGAGGACTATTATTTTTGAGAGCAAGTTAATCCAAACAGATGATGTGGTAATAATCCTCATAAACATTGATGAGAAGTGTCCGTAATGTTTTGCTGCATCTCACCCTATCACAAAATATGTTCTGTAATTTATTCTTAATTTATTGTTTGCATATGCGTCATTATGTAGTGTTAAAAACCGCAGTTTAAGCACAATGCGAGTCTGCAACAACAGTAAACCAGAAAAAACGAGAAGTTGACCCAATGGTGGGTTAATGTTGGGCCAACGTCGAAGACGGTGGGCCAACATTAACCTACCTTTGGGTCAAAGTCTCGTGTTAGATTAGAACTGTCCACCAGTACGCATTTATATTGTTTGCTTTTGAGTGTTGTGCCGACATCGAAGGTGTTGGCACAACGTTGGACAGGCGCTTATGAAAAGTTGTACTTCACGTATTGATAATTTAAATGTGTATCTCAAGACCAACACATTTGCTGAGAGTAAAACTATACGTTGTTTTCATATACTCGTTTGTTGAACTGATATCACAATACGCTAGCCGTGTGTATGACTAGTGTAGATGATACTACCATGGATATAGTTACTATCTATGATACTACCGAGGATTTTTTTGATTTATCAAACACAGATTCAGACCTAAGTGACTTAGTGACACTAGGCCACGTACGTCCACTTGTGTACCTCCGAATCGGTACTTACACTCATGTGATTCATTTATTCAAGATAAACTACGTAGATAAGCCATATATTACCCAATTCAAATAACTCCCATGCGCCAACACTCAATCTAATGCTAGCATTGGTTCAATGTTTGGCCGATGACTTTGGCGTTGGCGCAACAGTGAGCTATATGTTTTCTGTTATACATTGCTTGGCTACGAAGATTGAGTGTGTCTATTTTCTTCATCTTGTGATTTGTGACCGCAATATATTTTTAGATTCAAGCATAAATTCCAGACATAATGATCCCATTGCTCACCTGATATTTTGGTGTTTATATTATTACGCCGGTTACCGGCGTAATAATATAAACACAAACAACAACTTGTTAAAGATTAAAACAATAAAAGATACTTCTGGTTTACAATCTCGGTAGTACAGAACCTACTGAACGAAAATGATTTCTCAGTGACATTACTGATGCATCAATGCTGTAAATACACTTGCATTTGATCACGCCATGGAGATCTAAGCGTTGAATTATGAGTGACCACCAGCAGTGAGGTCACCGCCCAGCGTATATCTCATATTGCGCCTCATTCGTTACATGCTGGGTCGATACATACCTCCGTACAATACGAGACGCTGTCAAAATGCCGGGCCAGAGTCGCAGACGTTGGCCCAGCATTGAAACAGTGGTAAACAGATGTTCTGTTCAAGCTGATCTGGTTTTCAGCAGGATACCTCAGATGTGTACATATTCTTCTGTGACGTACCCCTTCTATTTCTTTGATATTCTTAATTTATTTCACCCGACTGGGGAATGCACTGAGCTGATATTTGTGTGAGCGGGACATGTTGAAAGTCACAGATAAGTGGCAATATTTAGAAATTGTCTCCAAATGAGCCTGTTTGCTATGTAAAATATGTTCGCCCATGTCTGTATAATGTACAAATTATTGTACAAATCTGAGGAAATTTGTGCTAGTTTCATCCAAACATTCACAGTTTATCCTTGTTCACCATTGAAAATATGACAACATGTCAAATTATCCATAAGGTGATACAACTTGCATTGACAAGCCATTTTTGCTATATTGATTATTTCACAATTTTGGCTTTGAAAAATTAAAATTGTATTGAATCAGCCAAACTGACAAAATTGCGTGCATTAAATTCAACTTTAGAACACCTGACTAATTTCCATCCACTTGAAATTCAAGTTCAAATGCCTGGAATATATTAATATTGTTATTTACCTATAGATAGCATTTGTTTTAGCTTTAAGAGTTACAGGCCGATTCCTAATCAATAGGTTTATAACAATCTATCAACAAGGCAACTCTGTCGCAATCTTAACAATTCGTCCATAGAATTTACTGAGGAGGTTTTGAAAATAATGTTCAAATTAATGAATACAAACATAAAAATCACTTTACGATTGTACATAACGTTGAATATAAGGGTACACTGTATTTTTTAGCTATGCAGTAAAAGTTTAATGTAGTGATAGACAACAAATCCGCCAACATTTATTGAATGACTACGGATGCAAGCGAGTTGTTAAATCTGTGATTACTACAAAATATACTTGAATTGAAAGTTACTTGGCTTGTGTTATCTTATTTCCTCGGCGTTTCAACTTTTAAAAATAGGCCATCACAGATGTGAATAGCCCTCGGCTCCAAAGAACTCATCTATTTATGTATTAAAAACTGTGAAAAAACAACCGACTGAATCACAGTTACAATAAATAATGTCCGAGCGGCGGCCATTTTGAATCTGACCCTTGTCAAATGCGAACTCATCCGGTAACTTTGTTGGGTGCGCAGTCACAGTGTGCAAAGATTCAGAACATTGTAATAAAATATCCGCGACTCAATTGCGGTCACAAGGAAAAGCCGTTGATGTCGGAGCGGTGACCACTTTAACTCATACCACTTTGGAACTCCCCAGCAGGTTGTATGGTCAGCATATAATTTGCCAAGTCTCGTAAGAATCGATTCAGTTGTAGTAGTAAATCATTGCTTTACGTCACTTTTCGGCACAAAAGATCTTTTAAGGTCTTTTACGTGACATTGTAATACGATAAAAAAGTTGTAGTCAATTGATGAGATGAAATAATGTACAGATGATGATGATCGATTCAATCGCGCTAACAAAAACAAACATTTTTTGTCCGAACGTCGGCCATTTTGAATCGAATTACAATACGCGAGTCAATCTCGCTTAGAAGAAAAAGACGTTTATGTCCGTGCGGCGGCCATTTTTAATCTGATACTGTCATTTTCATAATTATCCGGGGGGGGGGGGGGGGTTGTATATTGAACAAATTGGCCAAGTTTCAAAACAATAAAAAAACAAGCGAATATATCGCCCTTACAAAGGAGCAAACACAGACAGACGTCAAGGGCAGTCTGGTCATGAGGACGATAATATCCTTATGTGTGTATAAACGGAAGATCTAAATAAAAACATTAAATCGACGCTTAGCAACAACAACGTCATGTGTATGCGGGGGGGGGGGGGGTTATATACCATTTATATATCAGTGAAACTGAGAATTCTCATTCAGTTGAGATAGAGCTTGTTTCAACATCTGTCTTTGCTGGATGTACTACATCAGCTGGAGGTTCTGCCACATGAAAAAGGGGGGGGGGGGGTGGTTATGCCAGCGTAAATATTGTGTTCATCAGAGTTTGGGAAAAGGTCGAAAAGGTGACATTAATAACGTTGGTAAGAACTGTGTGCGAACGTCATGCCCGACCTTATACATGTAAATATTCTTTAAAAACAATGATCAGCATTATTTCATTCAAACCCTTCACTTCCAGACATTGCTATTCTCTAGAGTATAACGGCGGTAGAGCCCTGATGCTCGATCAACTTTAACCCTTTAACCGCCAAATTATTCAATTGGAATTTTCACCCACTTGAAGTTGTGTCTCGCTGACGCGATCCACAACTTCAAGTGAGTGAAAATTATTCAGATTTGACAAAACGGAGGTCAACTGTTTTCAAATATTGCTGATTGATGTCACATTTTATCTTTAACATATTTAAAAGATGCTGGGCATACTTAATGTGCTAATAAAAAATGAAAACCGAAATATATGCGGCACCGGCGGTTAAAGGGTTAATCTAACATCAAGCTTCGTGTTTGTTAACCAGTACATTTTTACCAGCTGACGCCTGTGTTTTTCAGAGGGAGTGGGGTGGTCTGATGGGGAGCAGTCTACGCGGTACTTAAGTCCCCATATTAGATTCCCCGCTCAATATGTTGGCAATTAGCACATTCAAGGGCTCAAAACACAAACAATTTAGTCCTGGTGACCTATTAAGTCCTGGGAGGTGTTATTCTTAATGTCTGGTATAGTCTACGTATAATGAGTTACGTTTGACGAATGAACAGATAGGTTTGTAACGTTTTTGTACACACATTTATATATACATATATGTATATGGTAAATTGGGACAGACATCGTGAAAATGGGTCACGGTTTATATCACTGACTTTAAATATAAAAGTTACCGATAAAAAAGAATGTTTAAATATATGGAATCCATTGTAACAAACTTTCAATTCTGCCATCTTGAAGTTTTAAAAAGCATCAGCAGGACAGCTTAAAGTATGTGAAAATTTATGTGAAGCATCTAATTAACATTTAAATAGTTTTTGAATTAAGAAATGTTGCGCTTCGGTGATCGTTTAGTTTGCTGAGATCATCTGTTCACATGTTACACAGTATAATTATTGGAATCTGAGATTACATCCACATCATATTAAACATCATACCTGCTGATCACAGTGGCGGAGTGTTTGATTGCATACACATGTATATCATTCGGGAACTACAGCAGTCTGCGTACACGCGACGACCCACACACTTTCACACTTGTCAACAAAGTGCGGCGTGCACTAATAGAGGACTGGTGTGCAGCACCAGGCACCGACTCCAGAGTAACACAACTCTCTCCACGAAATTATCCGCTACAAATCTGAACATCATGCCTCATGGCCTTAAAATACCCTATCTTTGGCCTGTCTTGGATAAACCCCTAAAACGCAGAAATATCTGTGCATAAACCAAAAGATCAAAGGGTTTTTAATTAAAATTATCATAAATATCTTAGTTAGCTTTTTTCGCTTGATTTGAATACATATGTTATGGGTCTACGGGGATTATAATTTGTTCACTCTATCAGCTCGAGAACTTTAGACGTCACATCTGTCTCTAGACGTGGTAATATTGGGTTGATGTCGCAGGCACAGACCCAAAGTCTCGTGTTTCCTGAGTGGAATATTTTTGGGTCTGCGACAGCTTAACTCTTCCTGTACCGACTTCCCCCTGATAAAACTACCCCCAGAAACCGACTTCTTTTTTAGGAGGACCTCTGAGGTAGCCCCTGGCACAATACAGGTTATAGCTATGCGCATGCGCACATCACACAAATTAAAAATGCAACAGAACATTGCGTTTATGTCACTGACCCTTCTGGTTGGCGATGTTGCAAGTACACAAGTGGATTTCGCATAAATGCGAATTTGGTAGAGGAAGGTAGTTTTCGCATAAATGCTAAATTGGAAAAAAGGCTGCCGTTTCCCTTGCGGCGCGCAATGGTATTTTCTGAACATTTTCTTTCTTAAGTTTTATTGCACAGCGTCTATAATAATTTTGTTATAAATGTTCGGTCTTGTTATCGTGGGATGAAAATACAGTAGTAGTGTAGGATGGTCAACCGTAGATGAACGCAGATGTAAGTAATCGTCCAGATTGCAATAAAAGAGGAAACGCGTGCCAGTTATGTCCCGCGATAGTGTCAATACCAATCAAGTCACCACGTCTAGTAAAATACGATGTAAAAACTGGCGAAAATCTGTAACATTACAGATTATACATTACGTGATATCTGATGAAGAACATATGGTATGTCTAAACATGTTGTTCAACAAGCAATATGCCGAATATAATACGATTTTTGTTTAACAAGACCAGATGTTTTTTATCTAATCATGTACGACAGACTTAATGGAACACAGTAGATTGAATTAGACATTATAAAAAGTACACACACGAAGCCAAAAATAAAAAAATATTGAATTACGTGATAGTGTGTTGTGTGATTGATGTTTGCTGTATTTTAACCCTTGAAGCACAGAGGTATAAAGTCTATATTTTTACACACTTAAGTTGTGTCTCGCTGCCGTGACCCACAATTTCAAGTGGGTAAAAAACAATATGTACATTTGAATCAAAACATATATTAATCCAGAAACGTGATTAGCAGTTCAAGGGTTAGCTCTATAATCGTGTTTTATAATAAGAGTATGATTTAAAGGTGATCTATCACCCCTTATATGATATGAATAATTATGTCCTTTTATGGGGTAATTGGCTATCATTTGACCCTCTCAGAGGGTCACATGATAGCCAATCACCCCATATATGGGGTGATTGGCTATCATGTGACTCTCTCAGAAGGTCACATGATAGCTAATCACTCCATATAAGGAAACACTTGTGCCGGATCTTGTGGCAACTTTGATTTATTTGTCACAAATTTATTCATACTATACAAGGGGTGATATATCACCTTTAACTATGTTAGCACTCGCCGCCGTCCGTGACAAAAGAAATAATTTGAAGTAGGCTACTAAATATCTGAAAAAATATAATCTTTGATTTAAAAAATACGGATATAACGTTACTTATAAAAACGGTGGCCACAAAATCACCAATATATCATGTATATTGAGGGCGTTGAAAACATCTGTTGCATAATCATCTCTCGGGAGGTGAATGTACTATGAATCAGCCGTGAAGAACATTAGATGGATTATTGAGAAGAACATGCAATTGACAAAAGTGTTATCTTTTATGCAGTGGCTATTGACAGGGACACCCCTGTCAATAGTGCATTTATACGCGTTATTGACAGGGAGATGATTAGCCAATCAGTGCTTCCCACACATCACGCCTCCATCTTCCCAGAAAAAGGCACACGTGTTGTTAAAATGGCTGCGAGAATGGAGTCTGGTGCTTCCTTCTCTCAAAGTAGGGAAAGTGGAATAGGACGTTGGAAAAATTCAAATCTAGCCATCAAGTAGAATTTAGTGTAGTGGCCTACTCTGCAGCAAGAACGTTGCTGCTGCAAATATAAAGATATCGCCAAAGGTTGTGCATCACCCATATGATCACAAATAATCTCACGCTCAGTATGGCTGCATTCACTCGAACAAGCCGAGGAGCCGAAGTTCAGGACTGCGCCCCAATCAACCGAAATTAGGGCTATTCAAAACCGTATATAATCACCCATACACTAAGTATCCTATGACATAAACACCCAAAGCTGCGACATAAACACCCACTGCTGACAGGGTCACTACATCAACAGCCACTGCTGACAGGGTGAACCTGTCAATAAGACATCAAACCCCACTGCTGACAGGTTGATCCTGTCAATAAGAATTCAACACCCATTTCTGACAGGGTGCCCCTGTCAATAAGACATTAACACCCACAACTGACAGGGTCACCCTGTCAATAACACAATCACGTCCACTGCTGACAGGGTCAAACCGATGTAGGACAGGCTCTAATTGGTTGCATTTCTTCGCTACTGATTGGTTGTTATTTAAACATGTTCCGATGCACTGTTGACAGGGTCACCCTGTCAATTATGCATAAATGATCACAATTGACAGGGTGATCCTGTCATCACTGCAGTTTCAACTGTTATTGACAGGGTGACCCTGTCAGCAGTTAAATGCACTATTCATTGTCAGGGTTACCCTGTCAATAACAGTTGAAACGGCAGTATTGATTCAATAACCTCCGCCTATGTTTCAAGGTTAAATCACAGTTATTGGGAATAAAATGAGTGTTGAACAGCAAGATTTGCAAATGTTCAGTTTCAAATGAAACAAATACGAGTAATTTCGGCCACTTGAAGTTGTGGGTGGCGGTAGCGAGACACAACTTCAAGTTCGTGATAACAAATAATAATAAAACATGATGAAAAAAATGTTAAAATCCCATGGGACGGTATGGCGATTATATTAATTATAACTTACCAGACAAAAGGCTTTCCTATGGTTGTTTTAAACTATTTTATACAAACAAGTCCAACGGACATACTGGTCGAGTGAGCTTAGAATACTTCCACGAACAACAGGGTTCCCACTCAAAACTGAAAACAAAATTCCATGATTTTCCCATGATTTTTCCATGATACCAGGGGTTTTTTCCAGGTTGCTCAATTCCGCTTTGGCTGCATGTGTAGGGGCCTATGTAATCAGTGTTAATTTGCCTAAATTGTTAATATTCGCCTAAAATGTTTTTTTTTTACGTCAAAATATTTGGGCACATGCAACCACCAGTAGTCAAATATAAGGCTGAGAAAGAAACAAATGTATTCTGTTTGTTTTAATGTAGATAAGTGAAACAAAATTCCATGATTTCTACATGAAAATGTTACTTTTTTGAAATTTCATTATTTTCCCATACATGAATTTTTTAAAGATAAATTCCAGGTTTTCCAGGTAAGTGGGAACCCTAGGACAAGATAAAGTGGACCGGCGTAATGCAATGGGTAAGTGACTGCGGCTGCGAGTTGATTTTCATTCCAATCAAAAATCAACGGTATGAATACATACACAGACAGATGAGCCGGTGAACTCATCATAGATAATATATGGTCCCTTTGGAAATGAAAGGGTGTATTTGCCACTTCACAAAGTGAGAGATACACCCCCTAGTCCGCATGCTTGTATTTCTACATTTTTCGACCACAACAGTGCAGTATTACGTACACTATAGTATGTCTGGTTTTGTCTTTCTGCGTAAAAACGCGAACCGTGTTTTTGCAACTCGGGAGAAGAGTACGTTTTTATGTTCCTCTGTCAATACCGAAATATGAGCCATAGAGAAGAGTAGTCTGGACGCTCAATTAGCTGTAGTATATCGTCGCCTCGGAGCTAAAGGATCCTATCTGCCACTCTAACGAGTGTCAGATAGGATCCTTTAGCTCCGAGGCGACGATATATAAGTTTTATACTATGTTTAGGATATAACCAAAGCGATACAATATCAAAATGTATAGTGTATAACTATAATAAAGCAAGCATCGCTCTGTCTTAATGAGATTTAGAGAGTAGAATATATAAAGTATCGCTCTGTGCAGCTCTTGTTTAGATTTAGAGTGTAGAATACAGCAAGCATCGCTCTGTCCAGATTAAATTTAAAGTGTAGAATACAGCAAGCATCGCTCTGTCCAGATTAAATTTAAAGTGTAGAATACAGCAAGCATCGCTCTGTCCAGATTAAATTCAAAGTGTAAAATACAGCAAGCATCGCTCTGTCCAGATTAAATTTAAAGTGTAGAATACAGCAAGCATCGCTCTGTCCAGATTAAATTTAGAGTGTAGAGTACAGCAAGCATCGCTCTGTCCAGATTAAATTTAAAGTGTAGAATACAGCAAGCATCGCTCTGTCCAGATTAAATTTAGAGTGTAGAGTACAGCAAGCATCGCTCTGTCCAGATTAAATTTAAAGTGTAGAATACAGCAAGCATCGCTCTGTCCAGATTAAATTTAGAGTGTAGAATACAGCGAGCATCGCTCTGTCCAGATTAAATTTAGAGTGTAGAATACAGTAAGCATCGCTCTGTCCAGATTAAATTTAGAGTGTAGAATACAGCAAGCATCGCTCTGTCCAGATTAAATTTAGAGGGTAGAATACAGCAAGCATCGCTCTGTCCAGATTAAATTTAGAGGGTAGAATACAGCAAGCATCGCTCTGTCCAGATTAAATTTGGAGTGTAGAATACAGCAAGCATCGCTCTGTCCAGATTAAATTTAGAGTGTAGAATACAGCAAGCATTGCTCTGTCCAGATTAAATTTAGAGGGTAGAATACAGCAAGCATCGCTCTGTCCAGATTAAATTTAGAGGGTAGAATACAGCAAGCATCGCTCTGTCCAGATTAAATTTGGAGTGTAGAATACAGCAAGCATCGCTCTGTCCAGATTAAATTTAGAGTGTAGAATACAGCAAGCATTGCTCTGTCCAGATTAAATTTAAAGTGTAGAGTACAGCAAGCATCGCTCTGTCCAGATTAAATTTAAAGTGTAGAGTACAGCAAGCATCGCTCTGTCCAGATTAAATTTAGAGTGTAGAGTACAGCAAGCATCGCTCTGTCTAGATTAAATTTAAAGTGTAGAATACAGCAAGCATCGCTCTGTCCAGATTAAATTTAGATTGTAGAATACAGCGAGCATCGCTCTGTCCAGATTAAATTTAGAGTGTAGAATACAGCAAGCATCGCTCTGTCCAGACTAAATTTAGAGTGTAGAATACAGCAAGCATCGCTCTGTCCAGATTAAATTTAGAGTGTAGAGTACAGCAAGCATCGCTCTGTCCAGATTAAATTTAAAGTGTAGAATACAGCAAGCATCGCTCTGTCCAGATTAAATTTAGAGTGTAGAATACAGCAAGCATCGCTCTGTCCAGAATAAATTTAAAGTGTAGAATATAGCAAGCATCGCTCTGTCCAGATTAAATTTAAAGTGTAGAGTACAGCAAGCATCGCTCTGTCCAGATTAAATTTAGAGTGTAGAATACAGCAAGCATCGCTCTGTCCAGAATAAATTTAAAGTGTAGAATATAGCAAGCATCGCTCTGTCCAGATTAAATTTAAAGTGTAGAATACAGCAAGCATCGCTCTGTCCAGATTAAATTTAGAGTGTAGAATACAGCAAGCATCGCTCTGTCCAGATTAAATTTAAAGTGTAGAATATAGCAAGCATCGCTCTGTCCAGATTAAATTTAGAGTGTAGAATACAGCAAGCATCGCTCTGTCCAGATTAAATTTAGAGTGTAGGGTACAGCAAGCATCGCTCTGTCCAGAATAAATTTAAAGTGTATAATACAGCAAGCATCGCTCTGTCTAGATTAAATTTAGAGTGTAGAATACAGCAAGCATCGCTCTGTCCAGATTAAATTTAGAGTGTAGAATACAGCAAGCATTGCTCTGTCCAGATTAAATTTAGAGTGTAGAATACAGCAAGCATCGCTCTGTCCAGATTAAATTTAGATTGTAGAATACAGCGAGCATCGCTCTGTCCAGATTACATTTAGAGTGTAGAATACAGCAAGCATCGCTCTGTCCAGATTAAATTTAGAGTGTAGAATACAGCAAGCATCGCTCTGTCCAGATTAAATTTAAAGTGTAGAGTACAGCAAGCATCGCTCTGTCCAGATTAAATTTAGAGTGTAGAGTACAGCAAGCATCGCTCTGTCCAGATTAAATTTAGAGTGTAGAATACAGCAAGCATCGCTCTGTCCAGATTAAATTTAGAGTGTAGAGTACAGCAAGCATCGCTCTGTCCAGCTTAAATTTTAAGTGTAGAATACAGCAAGCATCGCTCTGTCCAGATTAAATTTAAAGTGTAGAATACAGCAAGCATCGCTCTGTCCAGATTAAATTTAAAGTGTAGAGTACAGCAAGCATCGCTCTGTCCAGATTAAATTTAAAGTGTAGAATACAGCAAGTATCGCTCTGTCCAGATTAAATTTAAAGTGTAGAATACAGCAAGCATTGCTTTGTCCAGATTAAATTTAAAGTGTAGAATACAGCAAGCATCGCTCTGTCCAGATTAAATTTAGAGTGTAGAATACAGCAAGCATTGCTCTGTCCAGATTAAATTTAGAGGGTAGAATACAGCAAGCATCGCTCTGTCCAGATTAAATTTAGAGGGTAGAATACAGCAAGCATCTCTCTGTCCAGATTAAATTTGGAGTGTAGAATACAGCAAGCATCGCTCTGTCCAGATTAAATTTAGAGTGTAGAATACAGCAAGCATTGCTCTGTCCAGATTAAATTTAAAGTGTAGAGTACAGCAAGCATCGCTCTGTCCAGATTAAATTTAAAGTGTAGAGTACAGCAAGCATCGCTCTGTCCAGATTAAATTTAGAGTGTAGAGTACAGCAAGCATCGCTCTGTCTAGATTAAATTTAAAGTGTAGAATACAGCAAGCATCGCTCTGTCCAGATTAAATTTAGATTGTAGAATACAGCGAGCATCGCTCTGTCCAGATTAAATTTAGAGTGTAGAATACAGCAAGCATCGCTCTGTCCAGACTAAATTTAGAGTGTAGAATACAGCAAGCATCGCTCTGTCCAGATTAAATTTAGAGTGTAGAGTACAGCAAGCATCGCTCTGTCCAGATTAAATTTAAAGTGTAGAATACAGCAAGCATCGCTCTGTCCAGATTAAATTTAGAGTGTAGAATACAGCAAGCATCGCTCTGTCCAGAATAAATTTAAAGTGTAGAATATAGCAAGCATCGCTCTGTCCAGATTAAATTTAAAGTGTAGAGTACAGCAAGCATCGCTCTGTCCAGATTAAATTTAGAGTGTAGAATACAGCAAGCATCGCTCTGTCCAGAATAAATTTAAAGTGTAGAATATAGCAAGCATCGCTCTGTCCAGATTAAATTTAAAGTGTAGAATACAGCAAGCATCGCTCTGTCCAGATTAAATTTAGAGTGTAGAATACAGCAAGCATCGCTCTGTCCAGATTAAATTTAAAGTGTAGAATATAGCAAGCATCGCTCTGTCCAGATTAAATTTAGAGTGTAGAATACAGCAAGCATCGCTCTGTCCAGATTAAATTTAGAGTGTAGAGTACAGCAAGCATCGCTCTGTCCAGAATAAATTTAAAGTGTATAATACAGCAAGCATCGCTCTGTCTAGATTAAATTTAGAGTGTAGAATACAGCAAGCATCGCTCTGTCCAGATTGAATTTAGAGTGTAGAATACAGCAAGCATTGCTCTGTCCAGATTAAATTTAGAGTGTAGAATACAGCAAGCATCGCTCTGTCCAGATTAAATTTAGATTGTAGAATACAGCGAGCATCGCTCTGTCCAGATTACATTTAGAGTGTAGAATACAGCAAGCATCGCTCTGTCCAGATTAAATTTAGAGTGTAGAATACAGCAAGCATCGCTCTGTCCAGATTAAATTTAAAGTGTAGAGTACAGCAAGCATCGCTCTGTCCAGATTAAATTTAGAGTGTAGAGTACAGCAAGCATCGCTCTGTCCAGATTAAATTTAGAGTGTAGAATACAGCAAGCATCGCTCTGTCCAGATTAAATTTAGAGTGTAGAGTACAGCAAGCATCGCTCTGTCCAGCTTAAATTTTAAGTGTAGAATACAGCAAGCATCGCTCTGTCCAGATTAAATTTAAAGTGTAGAATACAGCAAGCATCGCTCTGTCCAGATTAAATTTAAAGTGTAGAGTACAGCAAGCATCGCTCTGTCCAGATTAAATTTAAAGTGTAGAATACAGCAAGTATCGCTCTGTCCAGATTAAATTTAAAGTGTAGAATACAGCAAGCATTGCTTTGTCCAGATTAAATTTAAAGTGTAGAATACAGCAAGCATCGCTCTGTCCAGATTAAATTTAAAGTGTAGAATACAGCAAGCATCGCTCTGTCCAGATTAAATTTTGAGTGTAGAATACAGCAAGCATCGCTCTGTCCAGATTAAATTTAGAGTGTAGAGTACAGCAAGCATCGCTCTGTCCAGATTAAATTTAGAGTGTAGAGTACAGCAAGCATCGCTCTGTCCAGATCAAATTTAAAGTGTAGAATACAGCAAGCATCGCTCTGTCCAGATTAAATTTAGAGTGTAGAATACAGCAAGCATCGCTCTGTCCAGATTAAATTTAGAGTGTAGAGTACAGCAAGCATGGCTCTGTCTAGATTAAATTAGGAGTGTAGAGTACAGCAAGCATCGCTCTGTCCAGATTAAATTTAAAGTGTAGAATACAGCAAGCATTGCTCTGTCCAGATTAAATTTATGGTGTAGAATACAGCAAGCATCGCTCTGTCCAGATTAAATTTAAAGTGTAGAATACAGCAAGCATCGCTCTGTCCAGATTAAATTTAAAGTGTAGAATACAGCAAGCATCGCTCTGTCCAGATTAAATTTAAAGTGTAGAATACAGCAAGCATCGCTCTGTCCAGATTAAATTTAAAATGTAGAATACAGCAAGCATCGCTCTGTCCAGATTAAATTTAAAGTGTAGAGTACAGCAAGCATCGCTCTGTCCAGATTAAATTTAAAGTGTAGAGTACAGCAAGCATCGCTCTGTCCAGATTAAATTTAGAGTGTAGAGTACAGCAAGCATCGCTCTGTCTAGATTAAATTTAAAGTGTAGAATACAGCAAGCATCGCTCTGTCCAGATTAAATTTAAAGTGTAGAATACAGCAAACATTGCTCTGTCCAGATTAAATTTAAAGTGTAGAATACAGCAAGCATCGCTCTGTCCAGATTAAATTTGGAGTGTAGAATACAGCAAGCATCGCTCTGTCCAGATTAAATTTAAAGTGTAGAATACAGCAAGCATCGCTCTGTCCAGATTAAATTTAGAGTGTAGAATACAGCAAGCATCGCTCTGTCCAGATTAAATTTAAAGTGTAGAATATAGCAAGCATCGCTCTGTCCAGATTAAATATAAAGTGTAGAATACAGCAAGCATCGCTGTGTGCAGCTCCAGTTCAGATTCAAAGTGTAGAATATAGCAAGCATCGCTCTGTCTAGTTTAGATTAGAGTGTACAATGCTCAAGCATCGCTCTGCGCAGCCCTAGTTTAGATTTAAAGTGTAGAATACAGCAAACGTTGGTCTTTTCGTTTATATAGAAATATTTGAGCGCTTTACGGGTAAACAGTACTCCATCTTCTCTATAAAATGTGTTCAATTATCAGATAATGGTAACCCTCTCACCGCTCATCAACACTATAATCGTCTTTAATCTGTTTTATCAGAATGGTACATCGCTGTTACTGTAACACCTCAAGATTTGCGATTGTTTGTCACAAATTAAACAACAAATATATGAGGTATTTTCACCCACTTGAAGTTGTGAGTCGAGGTGCAAATTTAGAAAAGATAACAAATCGGGAAGTAAGTAATCAAGTTAGTTTTTTCACGTCACTTTTCGGCCAGTATGGTCATTTTAGTAACAATTATTTTCTCAGAGTAAAACAATGATGCATATATTGTGTAAAGTGGTAAGTCAAAAAACAAACTGATAGCACACAGCAATATGTTCGCACTAAGTTACTCAGTTTAAAACGTAGCTTCAACCATTTTAACCAAGTTACAAGCCGAAATAAATGTATATTAAATAGATAAAATAGTTCGTAGAAATTGCTCACGTATTCTAACCCTTTAAGCCCTCACGATGCATTAAAGCATCATTTTAAATCCCTGAAAACAGACTGAATTTTCCTACAACTAGGGGTTTTAGAATGAAAATTTCCATTAAACTGGTTTAATATAAAAAATAAAACATGGTAATTTTCTTTAATTTCTCACCCACTTCAAACCATCTTCATCCACTACAAGTCGAGAATTGCGACAGCAATTCGCGGCTTGTAGTGGATGAAGATGACAATGGTAAAGTAAGGTATGTAAGGGTTAATTCAAGACATGTACATATTCACAGATGAAAAGATTTGTCGTTATTTGCTCTGAGCATACACGACTTCAAAGACTTAGTATTGTGCACAGCATCGGAGGCAGTATTCCATCATTTTGAACAGTTTGGAACATTACGTATGCATACCTGTGATAACAAACACCCAGGGCGTGAAACCTCTAGGCTACGAGTCACAACCAACAGAATGAACCATCGGGGTCTGCATATTCAGGTAGAACTACATTATAGTTTCGGTGTGGCCGTAAAACTGTGAAAACAATTTTTTTGTTCACCTTGAAGACTAATGAAGTGGAAATTGGCCAAGAAGCGGACGTGTGTGGCTGGTATGCGGGACAAGCCAGGCTGGGAAAAGGGCGGATCCTTCAAACTTACAAGGCAGAAGGCCTTCAGAAAACAGCGGCCCTGTCAACAATAATAGAGAGACGTGTAGCGGCTGACTGCCTCACTGCAATTAACGACGGTTCGAATAGAAGAATAGCTGAGTCACATAAGAAAAGAAATCAAAAGTTCAAAAAAGATGAAAGGAAAGATTAAACTTTTAATATTATGTGTTAATCGCGTATTTACCGTCTTTAGAGTTTTAGTTTGTCTATCAATACAGAAAATGTAGAAGAGAAATGAGCAATAAATTTCAAAGATAAGTATTTTTTTACCTAGTAAAAATAAAAATTATACAAAATAGGGCTTTAAAGAGTTATTAGTAGAGTTGATCCAAAGCAATGATTATCTGCAGCCAGATTAACAAATTCGGAGCTCTCAGTCTGGCTACTGCAATGCTCGTCTTCAACAAGGTTCAGTGAAGGCGCTACGCCAGTCCTGCTACTACAATGATCGTCTTGCAATAGGTTCAGCAAACTCAATCGGAGAAATCTTATCCATCAGTAGGATTATTATAATATAAGTCTCCAATACATAATAGGGTCGACAAAAAATGAAGGGCTCCATGCAATAACCTGTTAAGCGTCATTAACAGGTTCTTGCTGATAATGACGGATTTGTGGTGCTGAGGTAGGGAAGATTATTGTGTAACAAAAATCTTAGCTGTACGACCATTATAAAACACTTTTCTCAGAAGCAAGTACATGTTTATCAGTGTTTATGGCTGCTTATAGTGAGACAAATTTCACTATAAAAAAACTGTTAGGTGTGTTCACCAGTAAATATATTCCTAAAATTTAATAACATGTAGCAAATCCTACCGGTAAACTCACTTAACATGTTCTTGCTAATAATAGAATCACAAATCAGAAATGGTAAGCACCATTAACATGATTTTACAAATATCAATACTATTAATTTTAAATGTGCAAAAGTATTCAGATAAATGGTTGTGAAGTCACTGTTTCACAGATATCTAATCGATAACCATGATTTCTGGAAAAAATCGCATAAAGCAATAAAATGGTAATGTCATGTACCATAAAATATTGTGATATTGAGCTTGAAGACTATTGGCAAATACCAGTTAACAAACTTTGAAAATGTGCACAAGGCATGCTGGGAGTCTTAGATATGATTAATCAACTTACTTTACCAATGTTATTGATAAACAAACTTATTTTATGCGGAAAAACAATATTGAACTTAAACTTTGAAGTCGTTTTTCTCAAAACTATAAAACATGCACTTATCAGGTTCTTGCACGGAGCCATTCATATTATAGGTGACCCTCTTGTTGCAGTGCTCGTCAGCATAGCGAATCTCCACAATTCTCCACAACAATTATGAACATAATTATTTATTCGCAATCGAGCAAAAAGAAAGGCGACTATGAATCCATGATCCGGCCGGTCATTATCACACTATTAACACGATAAAATAAAATGATCTAAAAATGTGCATGTATATACTACGCGTATATGTGCCCTCAAAATTTAAAAAAATATGCCACTTTTATCAAAACATATTTTAATCTAGTATGTGTTTGGCGTAAATTAGAAAAAAACAAATTACAAAATATTATGTGGTGCATAGGAGAAGTAGTATTTTTGCAGAGAAAGTTTGGGTCTGGTTTAGATGACTACGGCGGTAAGATTGATGAGTCAGCATCGGGTTAGGGTTGTCTGGTTTCTGGTAGACCTAAGGTGGCACTGGTTAACTCTTAAAGAGCCGAGTTGTAAAATTTAAATTTTCACCCACTTGAAGTTTCGTCTCGCTCCAGCGATCCACAACTTCAAGTGGGTGAAAATTACTCTTATTTGTTTAAAATGAGGCCGAACATTCGCAAATGTTGATGTTTAAGCGGCCATTTAATTCCCAATACCTAACCAGCAGATAATACAGATTTAAAACGTGAGGGTGTAGGGGTTAACCCTTTGACCGCCGGTGTCGCATATATTCGGTTTTAATTAGCACATTAAGTACCACCTTTTAAACAAGTGAAAGATAAAATGTGACATCAATCAGCAATATTTGAAAACAGATGACCTCCATTTTGTCAAATCTGAATAATTTTCACTCACTTGAACTACAAGTGGGTGAAAATTCAGATTGAATAATTTGGCGGTTAAAGGGCTAAGCTCGCCTGTCAGAATGCTGGTACGCTGCTATCTCAGGGGACCAGGAACAAAGTACAGCAGTTTAAGAAATGTTTTCAGTGTCGTATTTAGTGTGAAGTATCAGCAAAAATACATAATTTAATAGCACAATAGAAAAAAAAGCAGCGTGTTTTTAAATTAGACACTAAATAACCAATGTGGATAATGTCAATGGCTACCCTTCTTGACAGTGAGAAATTAACCTTAGCACACTGATGTCGACTACAGTTGACTATAGTTATCGTTTTCTCATGTTTTAATTGTCTTGTATAACCAGGTTTTAAAAATTAAATATGTCTCAAATCTGTGATAATCATATACATTTCAACCCAGATTTTGCAAATTGAACTAATTTTTAGTCACTTTAAGTTGTGGATCGCGGTAGCGAGACACAACTTCAAGTGGCTGAAAATGTAAATTTCTTGGCTCAGTGCTCTAAGGACTAGCAAATGATATGCTCAGCATCCAGCAAAATGGACATTTCATACTGTGGGGAAACCACCAATCTGCCGCCACCACTTATAATTATGTGGGTGTGCACAGAGTACGATCCCGTGAAATAAACATACCTGAATGTAATTAAACGATACTAATGTCCCCTTGAATTTTAACCAAATGCAATCAACAATTTTCGCAATACTATCTTTCAATTGGTATGCCATGTTCCCATGTATAACCAAATTGATCAGGATATCAAGCACCTAGTATAGGAAGACGTTGGAGCATTAGCGCCATTTGTACGTCAGCGACAGTTCATTTTCCAGCAGAATATGTCTACAGGAAAAGGTTCAGGAGTGCACAGCGCTGTAAACCAATCAACAGAGGGCCATCCTTCAGGAGACAAGTCTGTAAAACAATGGACCAGGGCCGGTTAAATGTAGGAGCGTCATTGACGAAGGCCCCACATTGAATCAGCCCTGGCCCATTGCTTCAGCAAAACGCGCGTTCACCAGTGCTGCTTGAACCATGCAACAAGTTGCAAATGGTTGCAAATGGTGGCAGAGGAGCGTGCGAACGATGAAAAAATAGTTAATTTGAAATAAATTTGGCATGTGTCTGCTTTTTTGGTGTTTGTATCTATTGCACACCAGAACACTAATGAAAACAGAACAGAACGAATTTATGAGAACTAGTATTTGCTAAATGCGAAGGGTCCTTGCCATTTCTAAAATAAAATCAGTGTTGTCTCTTCAACACCATAGCGAGTGAATGAATCGTGGTTTAGGTCATTATGTCCGTAATAATGCAGGATCTCAAAGCGGAGCAATGTAAAAAAATTAACTAATCGAAATTGTTTGTATTTGTGCCTCACACATTGCTCTGTCACTTGTCATTTTTGGTGATTTTTCTTCATATATTTTAAGTCACATTAATTGTTCTTGGACCACTATGGTTCTTCTGCATGCCATTATCGCATGATAAATAGAACGTCGTTGGCAAGATAGAGTGACGAAGAAGAATGTAAATTTAAAATTTCTCTCGGGGTGGAAGATGGATCGCATTTACAAACGTTCAGGTATTTTGTAGTGAGGCTCTGTAAAAATAAACTTCTTTGGCCTTCAGCACTAATGGCGGCACACCGGCAAATACGAGACGTTGTACCAATGTTGTTTTAATGTTGGGCCAGCGTCTCAGACGCTGGGCTAACATTAAAACAACAATGGTAGAGCGTCTTGTGCTCGCGGGGACGGTACATTAGCGTCAATCTATTGTTGGCAACATTGCCCAGATGTCGAGAACGTGGACCCCGCCTCTGATGAAAAACACCCTGATCAACCGCACCTGTAAGGAAGGCAGACATTTTCGTACGGGTTGCGACTGATCGCGGCTGTCAGACTGGTCAGATCCGGGATTTCGACCAATAAGAACTGCAATACTGTCCGAAGAAAAACGAGAAAACTCTAAAAACATCGGAAAAAGTGGTGGTTTCTCTTTTTATCAGGTGTTGGAGCGTATAGATTTCTACGAGAACTTGTAAGATTCGTTTAGATCGGATGAATTGTCGGTGAGAAAAAACAAACATGATCTATCGCTTCTCATGAGCCGGAAATACAGCTACACGGCCTACCAATCTAGGTACACTGACTGATGAGTGACTTTCAAATTGAGATAATTATTGCAAGACTGACTGGAGCATGATATGAGAGAAACATCATCAAAAATAATGGAACGGACATCAGAACGAACACACTAACTCACGAATACATCAATGAATCCACATTTCCTGATAATCTGCCTTTAATCCCCCCCCCCCCCCTCATTGGCAACGCGACGTCATATTCAACTTTTATTTGTAATGATAATAAATTATGTAGACATTCGAAACTAAATATTCTAAATATGTTTAAAATTGTTAGCAAATCTTTCAACGTTGTCCCCCACAATGCACGGCAACCAATCACAGACAGAAACACAGTTTGTCTAGTTTTAAACACAGAAAAGCTCTCTCAAAACTAAGAGCAAGCGTCCATAAATTAAATATTGAGGTTGGAGGACATAATAAATTACCTTTAAATTAACGTATATGTAAATTCTGTAATGTGGATATTGAAGATGAAAAACATTTCCTTCTAAATTGCCCTCTATACAAAAATCTGCGTGAAACATTGTTTTATAATGTTTCAACGAATTTGCTATATTTTAATGAAGTCGACACTGTGACACAATTTAATCTATTCATTATTGTTCAATCCACGCTGTGAGGCGAGTGACCGTATATGTCGCTAGATTTGTTTATGATGCTTTTATTTTAAGAAAATCAACATCCTAGATTTAAATTGATAATATGTACTTACACATATGCATATATGTCTATACGATATAATTATACATAATGTATTTTTAATGTATATATCATCACTGTACATTAATGTATATATATCGTCGCCTCGGAGCTAAAGGATCCTATCTGCCACTCTAACGAGTGTCAGATAGGATCCTTTAGCTCCGAGGCGACGATATATAGTAATGTACTTAATGAATAACCCCTAATCCTGTATCAAGGATATAATGTGGTAGATAAATTTGATTGATTGATTGATTGATTGATTGATTGATTGATTGATTGATTGATTGATTGATTGATTGATTGATTGATTGATTGATTGATTGATTGATTGATTGATTGATTGATTGATTGATTGATTGATCGATCGATCGATCTGATCGATCGATCGATCGATCGATCGATCGATCGATCGATCGATCGATCGATTGATTGATTGATTGATTGATTGATTGATTGATTGATTGATTGATTGATTGATTGATTGATTGATTATTCACCAGGTGTCGCGTATAATGATAATAATAAATACCCAGTCCCCTGGGGCTTAACATTTTAACTATAACATATATGAGACATGGATGAACAACCTTAACTAACAACAAAGACAAAAATGTATATTTTATTTAAACATAATGTTTTATGTAATCTGCCAAGCTTTAAATATAAAATTTATTGTCAGATTAACAAAATGTGTCGTCCATCAAAATTCGAAGTTTCTCTGTATCTGTATATTGTGAAAAAAACGGGTTGACGTCTCGTGCTCGCTGTGTGTATATTTAGCTCCTGTGGTTAAAGGGTTGAACGGCAAATAAACAAGCACACAGGGCTAGAAAACTTATCCAAACTTTCAGACACAACAAAGTAATAATGCGCGTTATTTTTGGATCGACCGCAGATTTGACCGCAAACTATCGCCGGCAGTCATAGGTGGGCGATGGGTGTGAAGCCATCACACGAAGGAAGAGCCAGCGTTGGAACACTTCTGCGCCAACGTCTAAAACGTTGAAACGAAAATGGACCCACATTAGGCCAAAGCTGCAGCTGCTGCGCTGGAGTACTGCCACACAATCTATTCGGGACTCAGAGAACGCCAGTCGGGCTGGAATAGGAAGAAAATCTGAGAAATAGCAGAATAAACGATGGTTCTGGATACCGTTAAAGGTTTTTCCAAAATAATAAGAAAGGGTATAGATATAAATGGGAGAACTGTATGTACCTTGTTTTATGAAGATGATATAGTACTTTTTGCAGAAAACGAAGAAGATTTGCAACGTTTAATAAAACATGTTCGTAAATAGTGTAAAAAATAGAAAATGTTTGTAAATTCTGATAAAACCAAAGTTGTACATTTTAGGAATTCAAGAAAGCCTGTTACTTTCTTTAGATTTACATATGGAGAAATGAACCTTGAGATAGTGAAAACATACAAATACTTAGGTGTAAAATTTGACGAGAATTTAAATTTTAGAGATTGTATTAAAGCAAGCTCTGATGCTGCTTCTAGAGCTTTTGGTGGAATTGTGTCGAAATGTAAACAATACTCTGATGTGGGATATAATACATTTTGTCATCTGTTTGATTCTTTTGTGGCACCTGTTCAAGATTATGCTTGTGAAATTTGGTGGGATTCAAATATAAATGTGTGTGATAAAACAACAGAGCGAGCCATGAGATATTACTTAGGTGTACATAATCTTACCCCACTACCCCCATTATATGGTGAAATGGGCTGGCTAAGAACTAAGTATCGTCATTATACATGTTATTAGATTTTGAAATCGTTTAGTAAATCTGAAAAATCACAGATTAACAAAACATATTTTTCAGTCTGACGCATTATTTTCATTGACAGGTAAGCGCAATTTGTCGTACGATGTAAATAAATTTATTCAACAGCCAAGTTTGCCCGAAAATGTGTTTGAAAACTTTGTCGCATGTTTAAATAAACCTAAATTGAGAAAATATATTACCCTTAAATATATTACCCTTTTATATGCAAAGCATGGGCAAAGAGAAAGACCTGTTTATATGTGCAATACTTTCCTCCTCGGCACACTGTATACGTTTTGTTTGTTGTAACCTTTTATAAAGTGACATTATAAGCCAAGTTGGCCCGGCATATCCTATTGTTCATGACTATGATATTAATGTCTATGTTGTATATGTGCATGTCACTATAATAAATAAACACTTACTACTTACAATTGGAGCGAAAAAAGCTGAAATAATGTAAAAAAAAAATTGGCGCAAACAAACGGTGAAAAAAATCGGACAGAAAAAAATCTGCCACCCCCCTTCCGATGGTCGCTCCCTAAAGGAATCGAAATGGGAGACAGGTGTTTTCTACGCTTTCTTTCGCCTGAGGCATTATAGCAAATCAGAGTCTAACAACAAATACTCACTCTGGTATTCAGTGCTTATATATAGGTGAATAAACGTCTTCAATCTTCCAAACCATTATAGTAGCTTTTCTGGGATAAATTCCGAACAAAAATGGCATGTAATGTCGTATCTGCCACTTGAAAGCAGGTATATGACAAATCACCACACCATTTTCAAACCAGAGTGTCAATGACACAGAAGCTCATCTTTAATTAGGGCAAGTTGATTACGAATTAAAATTTCTGAAATCCATGAGGCAGTTCTATGCACAGGCCCAAGCTCTTTCAAACAAACCAAACCGAATTAAAATCAGATAAGAATTGAGGGAGGAGAATCATTTCATGTGAATTGTGGACAAAGTACCCTAATTAGGTCTTAATTAGGTCATAAGTTAATTAATAATTAAAATTTCTCAAATCCGTGAGAAATTGATGCACAGACCCAAGTTCTTTCAAACAAACCAAACAGAAATGCAATCGGATAAGAATTGAGGGAGGAAAAACATTTCTTGTGAATGGTGGACACGGTGCCCTAATTAGGTCTTTGACTTAATCAGGTCATAAGTTAATTAATAATTAAAATTTCTCAAATCAGTGAGAAAGTTTAATGCACAGATCCAAGCTCTTTCAAACAAACCAAACAGAATTGGAATCAGATAAAAATTGAGGGAGGAGAAGCATTTCTCGTGAATGGAGTGCCCCCATTAGGTCCTAATTAGGTCATAAGTTAATTAATAATAAAAATTTGTCAAATCCGTGAGAAAGTTTAAAGGTGCGGACACACCGGACGCCGCGCCGCGCCGCACGTTGAAAAACGCGGCGCCGTGAAAGATAAACTTTTCCCAGTTTTCATTTCGCGGCGCGGCGCAGCGCGGCGCGGATTGCAGTGTAGCCCCTGCTATAATAAACAGTAAAATTTGTCTTTTTTTAGCGCGCGGTGGGCGTTCGGTGGGGCCGCACCTACGGATTTTTTCGGCGCCGCGCTGCTGCGCGGCGCGATGCGGCGCGGCGTTTGGTGGGGCCGTAGCTTTATGCACAGGCCCAAGCTCTTTCAAACTAACCAAACAGAAATGCAATCGGATGAGAATTGAGGGAGGAGAAGCATTTCTTGTGAATTGTGGACAGAGTGCCCTAATTAGGTCTTAATTAGGTCATAAGTTAATTATTAATTAAAATTTCTCAAATCCGTGAGGAAGTTTAATGCACAGGCCCAAGCTCTTTTAAACAAACCAAACTTAAATGAAATCGGATGTGTCTGTCTCTCTGTGATAAAAATTGAGGGAGGAGAAGCATTTCTTGTGAAAGGTGGACAGAGTGCCCTAACTAGGCCTTAATTAGGTCATAAGTTAATTAATAATTAAAATTTCTCAAATCCGTGAGGAAGTTTAATGCACAGGCCCAAGCTCTTTTAAACAAACCAAACTAAAATGAAATCGGATGTGTCTGTCTCTCTGTGATAAAAATTGAGGGAGGAGAAGCATTTCTTGTGAATGGTGGACAGAGTGCCCTAACTAGGCCTTAATTAGGTCATAAGTTAATTAATAATTAAAATTTCTCAAATCCGTGGGGGAAGTTTAATGCACAGGCTCAAGCTCTTTCAAGCAAACCAAACAGAATTGAAATCGGATGAGAATTGAGGGAGGAGAAGCATTTCTTGTGAATTGTGGACAGACGACAACAGACGACAGACAACAGACGACAAACGACAGACGCAAGCTTATCTAGGCCTAAAGGCCGGATGGGCTAAAAAGCGTCACGTATTATCACACGCAAGTCGCAATAGCGATTACAGCACACCCCATTTGAAGAGTTAGCACTCTCTAGATGGAAAAAAGAGACCTGAAGTCCTATATAATCCCCCGCCATAAATTAGGTTACAGTTTCTGTGGCCACAAAATATTAAAAAGTCGACTTGTGGTGGCCATTTTAAATTTCAATGATAAAGTTCATCCATGGCGGCTATTTTAAATTTCAGTAAAACCTTAAAAAACTCACCTGCCCATCCCCATATCGTGGGGAATGTGATTGTAAATTTAAATCATTTCTGCCTTTCATTTTTTTAATTTTTTTTGCGCCCAGAAAAAAATGAAGTTGATCAGTGGCGGCCATTTTGAATTTCTGCAAAGCCTTTAAAAAAGTCACCTGCACATCTCCATAGCGTGGGGAATGTGATTGTAAAATTTGAATAATTTCTGTCTAAGAGAGTTTTAGCGTTTTTGCGCCCACAAAAAAAATGGAGTTGACCTCTGGCGGCCATTTTGAATTTTGTCAATATCTTTAAAAAATCAATTGCACATCCCCATGTTGCTAGGAGTGTGATGTTAAAATTTCATAAAAAATTGATTAAACTATTTTTTGTGTTTTTGCGCCCACAAAAAAATTAAAGTTGATCCGTGGCGGCCATTTTGAATATCAGTAAAACCTTGAAAAAGTCACCTGCACATCTCCATATCGTGGGGAATGTGATAGTGAAATTTGAATAATTTATGACTTTAAGTTTTAGAGTTTTTTGGAGTTGACCTCTGGCGGCCATTTTGGTAGCATCTTTAAAAAATCACTCGCACATCCCCATGTTTCTAGGAATGTCATGTTAAAATTTCAAAAAAAATTGATCAGTAGTTTTTTAGTTTTTGCGCCCACAAGAAAACGTGACGCCTGACACCAGACGCATGACGCCTGACGGAATCCTGGCGCGACTAAAATCCCACTTCCCCTACGGGCGGGGGATAAAAACGGCAGGCTTACCAGTGCCTTTTGAACAAAACGTAGGTTTTAATTAATAAAGGTTTTAAAATATAAAATATAGGTTTTTATAGGCTACTCAACAATAAAGATATAGGTTTATATAGGTTTTTCCTCCTCAAATGTTAAGAATTGATCAATCTCTGCTTTAAATTAACAATTTTATGAAGTCCACAATGAGCAACACATATCAAAATAAACGCTAATTAAACTAAAATGATTTTTTTTAGATAAAATGTTGTATTTGAAGAGACAAGTTATGTACATGATGCATGCATAATGATTTCAGAGGCAAGATGGAACGTGACAGTAGCAAAACATCCTGTTCGCGACAAACAAACATGCGCGGGAATTGCAAATTTGAAAATTACAGGTTTTTATAGGTCATATAGGCTTTTTAAAAGATTTTTTAGGTCTGAAAATGTAGGTTTTTATAGGTTTTGGAGGTTTCAACGGGATGCCTGAAACGGTGATGCCACATGTCGGACTCGAACCTGTGTTATCAGGAGTAATTCCGGATTCTCGCGGAGTAAACTCTATTATCCTTTTCCCGAGAAGACAAGATTTCAACCTATTGTTGGGTAATGTTGGACCACCGTCAGCGACGCTGGCCCAACATTGACCCAGCAATGGTTGAGTGTTAGCTGGTAGTTCTCTAGACGTGATTCCCATTAGCTTCAGCGTGCTTCTTTCTCACACCTCACCACACTCCAAGTGGTCCATACAGTTCTTCATACATCAACACCTGTCTGACGGACCACACGCTAGAACACAGACGGGCTGACGGTGGTCCAACATTGACTTTATGGATCATCCCAGAAAACACGAGATGCTCAATCAATGTTGTTTTAATGTTGGTCCAGCAGTTGTTTGCTGGGAGCATCTCGTATTCAGACACCATTCAGCTATTGGGAAAACCTGTGGACTGGACTCCCAAAACACACGAGACGCTGTAGTGTTAATGTTGAGATAACGCTGGCACATTGTCTGCGACGTTTACCCAACATTAAATCAACATTGGGTTGACATCTTGTGTTTGCCGAGAAATCCACACATCAAAGAGAGCAAGACATATTAGTATGTTGACCTAGCGTTGGTTTCATGCTGGGCCAACGTTTTCAACGTTGGCCCAGCATGGAGCCAACGTTGAGCTGCCGTCTGTCTATCTCACAAGGAGATCCAGGTGCGATGCGTGTCATGTGGAGCTCGCACGTGCACGTCCCGTCTGCGCTGCGGGGGGGGGGGGGTAGTCCAGACAAACGGGAGACAATGCCGGTCTGCTCACCAGGTAAGCCGAATCACAGAGAATTCGAGCTGTCGACCTTGAGTACCGGTGTCAAGGTCTCTGATTGGCTAGACAGAAACCTCGCACCAATCAGGGGGTCAGGGGTGTGTGAGTTTTCGGATGTCCACGTTGAAAACACACAGAAGGCCCGCGACGGTCCTTTACCCGTTTCAAGGCGGGGGCCGACTTTAGACGTCAGAATCGACGTCTGATTCTGACGTCTGAAGTCGATCCCCGCGCCGAAAGAGTAAAATCTTGATAATGGCCGTAGACCCCTAACATAAGTATTCAAATGAAGCCGAAAAGCAAACTAAGACATTTGTGATGATTTCCAGTAGTAGTAGTAGTAAATCTTTGCTTTACGTCACTTTTCGGCACAAAAGGTCTTTTAAGTGACATTGTAATACGATAAAAACGTTGTAGTCAATTGATGAGATGAATGTGTACAGATGATGATGTGAGGGTGGGGTGATAGGGCATGGTGGGTTATTGCGAGCGTTTTCCTTCGCTCGCCCGATAAGGGGTTCTGGGCATGTCTAGGGGATATACCCCCAGACATGCCCAGACGGCCGGAGACTTGGGTTTTCCCTGTGCAATTTAATGCTGAAACTCTATGGCATTTTGCGCAGCCCCGCTATTCTCGGGTCGGATAGTCCCCAGAGTAACAATAGGAAGAATAACTCCCTCCGGGTAACTCCATTCATCCCACGTGAGAGACCTAATGTCAAACACGCTATTGCCGATTATTTAAGGCTACCACAGCCTACATCAGCGCCAGCACTGATGCGGGTGATGCGGGTGCTGCATTGGTTTCGCTGTCATCTCTGTGCACTTACACAGGCTAAATCACAGCGATGGTCACAATGCAAAACCTCGTAATAAGTAGACACATACGAGGTATGGCATTGTGACCATCACAGACGTTTTTTAGGCATGTTTTATACCATATTATATAATAAATTTGACTTTTTAAACTTTTTGGGAGATGCATGGGTAATCAAATAATTTCACGTGGAAGATGTTTAGTTTTCATAAATAGAAAAATTTACGTCATTTCAAGTTGGAAATTGCGTTAGTAAATCCAGCTTCAAATGACGAAAAATAGAAACAAACAAAGTAGCTAGTATCGATAGACCAATCGATAGACCAATCCGAAGCCGGTGATATTGGACGACAAATTCTGACCATCAGGAGAGCCACCTGGTGAATTGTTATTTATATCTATATCTAGCGGCACCTATACTCTTTACTGTATTTATTCATGTGTCAACGAAAATTATGCTTTGGTATCAAGATACACTGTTATTATATATTGAATTTTAATGTTTTCATATCCTGACAATACACACTATGATGCCATTCACAACCTTGGGATGAACAACTAATCTTCACTTTGCCAAAAAAAGTTGTTTTATCTGAATGAAAAAAATCCTAACATATCGACACAAAGTGATATTGCATTGTAATAAGCGATGATGGGAAAACATGACTATGAAGAACACTCGTCTAGTAAGTCATACGAGGTTAATTAGTGAAGTAAGTAGCTAACATTAATGATAACTAGTTTGACTGGCTGAGGGTGACGTTTCTTCTATAGCCCTCGTGCAGCTGACTTGTTTTACTTCATTCATTTGAAGCTGGAATCGCTAACGCATTTTCCAGCTTCCAATGATGAGAAATATTTCTATCGATGAAAAATAGACATATCTCAAATTTGGTTATTTGATGAGCTGAGCACCTATCACAGACCATGTTACCATGTCCGGTGGCATTTCACTTTGCTTGAAACAGCTCAAGGCTATAACCTTTATAACTCTGAAATATTTTGCATAAACCATGGAGACCAAAGTGTTTTCTATTTGAAATCAGCATAAATGTCTTAGTTAGCTCTTTCCGATTCATTCGGATACCTATGTTATAGGTCTACGGCCATTAGAAATATTTTAATTCTTTTAGCGCGGGGACCGTTTTTACACGTCAGAATCTGACGTCTGCAGACGTCAGATTCTGACGTGTAAAAACGGTCCCCGTACAGGAAGGGTTAATGTGTTTTACCCTACAAGAGAAGAGACTGATGAATGGCGCCATGAATTGAGGGCGCACTTGTACTCTGCTCTACAAAGTCAAAAAAAACAGTTTCTAATTAGTTGCAAAGTGAACAGGTAACATAAGTGAGCAGCAGTACTAGGCTATGTGTCGAGATGAAGACAGACGAGGAAGGCATTTCTTCTGTGTACCATGATCAATGATGTACATACATGATTGAGGTGTTTCACTTCATGGGAGTGAAAAAGTCACAGTCATTTTTTGCACCAAGTTTTGTCGATAGCTCCTGCTGACACACGGTGATTGTAACATGTAGCTCGGCCTGCTCTATTGTGAGTGACATTTCTTATTCACTTGAAGATGGAATAATTATTGTTAACAAAGTTTCATGGTCATTTAACTTGGTTTGAAACTCGGTTAAAAACGTATAAAAACGGGTTCAACTCCTGTTTCAACGCTTTTGCAGGGACGCCACGTGCGGTGGATTTTCAACAATTTTTTTTCAATTAAATTTAATTTGATCTGCATCGCATTGTTAAATATTATTATTTTTATTTATTTCACCATTAAACCTATTGCAGGACAGTTGACAATTGTCGATGTTTTGTCTTTTGTATTTGTATTTGTTTTGTATTTTTTTTTTAATTCAACGATTATTTTATTAAATTTCCATCCCAATATCAAACCAACGTTCCATTATACCCAGGTCTTACCATGTGCCCTGCTATCATCGTATATATATGCGGCTTCAAATAAAATAACACAGAAAATGACGAAATATTTTGTGGTAGATGCTCAGGTAATCAACAACTCAATTCTGTTGATGTCTATTTTTCATATTAATGAACATAATTTTACGTAATTTACAGACAGCTGGAAACTTCGTAAGAGATTTCAGGTTGAAATGAATGTAAATTATAGTAACAAACAAATGAGTAGGTAAAGGGTTAACCCTTTCAGGCCTGAATTTACCATTGTCATCTTCATCCACTACAAGCCGCGAATCGCTGTCGCAATTCTCGACTTGCAGTGTATGAAGATGATGTCATGTAGTTTAAAAATTAAAGAAAATTGCCATGTATTTATTGGTAAACAAGTTTCATGGAAATGTTCGTTCTAAAACCCTTTGTTGTAGGAAAAATTAGTCTCTTTTCAGGGATGTGAAATGATGCATTAATGCATCGTGAGGGCTTAAGGGGTTAATAGGAGAATGGTTAACATAGGAGAAGAGTTAACCCTTTCAATCCTGAGTTTACCATTGTCATCTTCATCCACTACAAGCCGCGAATTGCTGTTCGACTTGTAGTGGATGAAGATGACTTGAAGTGGGTGACAAATGAAAAAATATACTGTCATTTTTAAAACAGTTCTATGAAAATTTTCATTCTAAAACCACTAGGTTTCAGGAAATGAAGTCTGTTTTCAGAGATGTAAAATGATGCTTTAATGCACTGTTTGAGAAGAAAACATTAAAATAAAAGTAAATAATACCGTCTTCACTGTCTTCTACAATAATTAAACGCAACTGGTCGCAAAGGAAATCAGAGGGTAATGTAAAAAACAGCTTTGTTTCTTCTAAATCATCAAAACCTCTGATTATTAATATATATGTACAAACAACTGAGATCTTGATTATCGGTCAAGTATTGCGTTATTATGACGAATGTCGTACATTTACATGTAGGACTACTTGAATATGCCTCTCAAGCGAGTCACATATATATGTGGTACTTCAGCTCCAGGTAAGGGGCGCTATTTAATCTTCAGGAGGGGTGGGGGGTCTGGAGTATTTTTAAGATGAAAAATTCTAAAAAAAATCAGTGAAATAAGTAATTTACTTTAAAAATTACTTCGATATACACATGTAATCAAATTTAAAATTTTCAGAACATAACATAGATATTAAATAAATAATTTGTACGCGACAAAAACTACAGCACCCCCCACTCCACAGGAGATTGAATGGTGGCCCAGTAACTAGTGGGTAAGTAATATAAGTGTGCAAAATGTACAGCGTAGGTACTTTGTCTAAGTTTAGTAAAAACACATTCACCAGGTGGCGCCAGATACAGGAGCGTTACCTCGCACCAAATTCTAGGGGGTGAGTGAGTGAATATTGTTTTATCGTCGCTTTCTGCACAATCTTGGCAATATCGCGAAGTAAGCAAGCAAGAAGTCGAGGTTATGCCCTACTCTTTTCGAATGACTTCAAGGGTTCTTTATAGTGAACAGTAGCATAGACATTATTGCACACTCCAGGCCTTGGAACAGTTTGGAACACTGTATATATATGCACAACGTCGATGACAAACATCCGACCGAGATTCGAACCCAGCACATCTGAAATTTGAAATTTACAACATAGTTAGAGGGATTTAGTGATATGCAAAGTATATAAACTGATTTTTCCCGATTTTTAAACTAAATGCGATGTCTGGATATTACGTTGGCTACTACTCGTGCATGGGGGGGGGGGGGGGGGGGGGAGGTTAATTAATTACCAAGCTTTTAAAGGCTAGAAGTTCGCTTTGTATTGGCAGTTGTTGTCCCTTGCTGAGCAGTGCTTCGTTACATTGCAACAAGTTGCCCTTTACATAGCTATACAAAAATTAAATCACTGTTTTCTGACGTGCAGTGAGAAACATTCTATTAATAATAATCTATATTTTCCCAATAACCTTTTATGTCTGAATATAGCGTCTAAAAACATCAGAATCTGGCGTCCAAAGACGTCAGATTCTGTCATCTAAAGTCGATTCCATCACTTAAAGATATTATATTTATAACGCCCGTAGACCCATAACATAGATATTCAAATAAAGCGAAAAAAAGATTAACTGAGACATTAATGGTGATTTCAAATTGGAAAAAATCCTCCAGTCTCTATGGTTTATAAAATATATTTCAGCGTTGTAAGGGTTCAGAGTAATTGTTTATATCGCAGTGCAATAAATTGCACAGAATGATCTTCAAAACTGTGATCTATAACCCCTTATATAGTATGAATAATTTTGTGACAAATAAATCAAAGTTGCCACAAGATATGGCACAAGTGTTTCCTTATATGGGGTGATTGACTATCATGTGACACTGAGAGAATCACATGATAGCCAATCACCCCATATATGGGTGATTGGCTATCATGTGATTCTCTCAGAGGATCACATGATAGCCAATCACCCCATATAAGGACATAATTATTCATACCATATGAGGGGTGATTGATCACCTTTAATAGGAAATGGCCTGAGGTGTTTTTAATATCACATGACAACTGGGTGTATACTTGGGTGTGTACGACATGTGTACGACGTCACATGATATACCACACGATGTACTCATGTCACAGTGCGCAGTCAATCACGACACGATTTAATGTTGGCCCGCCGTCTCCGACGTCGGCCCAACACTGAATCGGCATTGGTTTAACGCATCGTGTTTGCTGGGGCAGTCAGTCACTAGGTTTGTCTGAAAATACAATATCATGTTGGCTTGGAGTTAGGCCAACGTCTACGATGTTGGCTCTACATCCAGCCATGATAGGCTGGACGTCTAGGTCACGTGATTGCTGGATGTTCGCATGCCCAAAGCATTCTGAAAAACAGGACTCATCGTCTGCGAGCCGGACCTCACCCGCACGCTCGCCTGCAATTGAGATATAGATGGGGACACTTAGTGACCGGAGATTGAACCGGATCTGAGACCCAGAGTTTTAAAAAAGAAACAGCTTATGAAACGAATTTTCACCGAACCCGGATCGATGTTCTCATATGTGAATTTAAAGCGTTTAATAGACATATTTTTGCAGTCAAAATATTCATTACACTAAAATATGACCGATACCCAACCTATACCACCCTCATAGTCCCGCTTTTTTCCAAGAATAATTACTTTATTCCCTACTTGACTGAGACATCACAGCCGTTCCCAGCTGACACACTTGGAAATGCATGCTCCGCACACGCGATTAATTTTTCTTCTCATCGGTCAAATTTCCATTTTTAAAAAAGACTACCAAAATTACAATTCAACCTGTAAGATGCATAAAAACAAATATTAGGGACATTTACCAAGTTTAAGATTACTAATGAATTTAAGTTTGAAAGGTAGGGTATTTAAAAAAATAAGGTCACCAACTGACCAAGACCACTCACTGAGTCCAAGTCCAACTCCAAGATTTGTCACGTGAAAATATTTTGACAATTTGATTTTGGAATCATGTTTTAAGAAATGTAAGAAGACCATCAACAGATCAAACAACAAGGTTTAACTATGGATTGGTATGTATTATTTGATTTCATTAATAACTTTTAAAGTAGTCTAATTAGATCTAACCAGGCCTGCTTCCACCGTCGCCGGCGTCGGCCAGACTGTCACTGTAAATGTAATCACTTCGATTATCGCTCAGGCCCCTCGAGGCCTAATCTTAATGTCATCATCATGACATGGTCATGCCAGTGGCGGATCCAGCATAGGGCGTACCCGGCGTACGCCCCCCCCCCGTTATTGGTGAAAATATTGAATTTTCATGCATTTTTTTTAATGAAGTGAAGCTAACATTAACACCCCTTTTTTGAAGTTTTTCAGCCAAGATGTGGCTTTACGCCCCCTCCTCTTGCACATTCTGGATCCGCCACTGCATGCCTCATGTCACGATGGGCCTACCCTCACAACACAAGTTAGAGTGCCTAATAATAATTGCCACTCTCAGGCAGACTCAGCCTCGGGTAATACTAGGCCTATAGGCCCTACTCGCCGTCAAATTAAAAATGATCAACCAGGATCGCATGATTTTCGGCGATTCCTCCAAAGATTTTAATCGATTTTTCTTTGAAATTTTGCAGAGGCCATTTTCTATTAAAATCCTAACAGGGGTAAAAAATTCGCAAAATAATATTTAATATTTTAAAAGTTAGACCATTTGCCATGTAATAAAATTCTAAAATTATTTTAATGGGTTTAAAGAGGAACGTTATAATTTAAATTCATTACATGTCAAATGGTCTAACTTTTGAAATACGCTATATAAGTTTACGAAGTTTTCAGGGCGGTTAGAATTTGAATAGAAAATGGCCTTTGTAAAATTTGAAGAAAATCGGTTCACAATTGACGGGGAAATCGCCGAAAATCATGCGATCCTGGTTGATTTGACGGCGAGTATAATAATCATCACATCACTGACACTGACACTGACAGTCAGTGACTCTGTCACTGACGCTGACAGCACCAATCACCATCACTGACAGTGACACTGGCATCAGTCAGCACTGACACAGTCACCAGTCACAGTGACACTGTCAGTGTCATCAGTGACTCAGTCGCATCACAATCTGAATCACTGAAACTGACAGACTTAAGTCAAGAGTATGCCTACCACTGGACTACCAGGCGCGGATCCAGGTTTAAATGAAAGGAGGGGTTGCGGGTGGTCTGGGGGCCCTCCCCCAGAAAATTTCGAATTTGTAGATGCTCACAGGCACATCATGGGCCAGCAAGAGGTGGGGTTGCAACCGCTACCCATCTCCCCCCACCCCCTCGTAGATCTGTCTGAGACAGTGACTGTGAGACTGAGACAGTGAGAGTCATTCCCACTCACTGACAGTGACAGTCTCCTAGTCCTAGGCCTACCCAGATACTGATACTCTTCCAGTCAGTCAGTGTCAGTGATTAGATTCGGCCGACCTGCTACTCAGTGCTAATACTGCTGTCCTGCTGGTCAAGTGCTAGCTTATTCTATAGTCTCTCCGACGGTGGAGGATGGTCCAAAATGAAAGTTAGCTTTTCAGTATCCAGTCATTCAATATTTAAAGGTTAAATTCTCAAGCGAATTTCATGAAAAATAGTAAACCCTAGCCTGGTCTAGGCCTATTATTTTCTAGTCATTTGGCATCGATCCTGAAAATTTTATAACAAAATATTGTATATTTTAAAAGTTTGACCATTTGACACTAACTGCCCGAAGGCGAGAACATTTTTGGGATACTTGCCCCCCAAGTTTATCACTTGCCCGACTTGCCATTGACATGCTAATGTCTGTTGTGACAGTCGCTCAAATTTAAAATGGTGAAAATTGAAGCTATTGCCCAGGGGGCCACTGTCTGAATTTTTTTACTTGCCACCATAAAGTCGGTTGCCCCGGGGAAACGGCAACGGTTAAGTGTCGAGACCTACCGTCTACAGTCTGTGGGAGTAGATAAAGGCGCTATTCGAAATTTGAGAGTGAAATTTTTTGGGGTAATTTTTTATCTTCCCTCAACAATGACAACATCGCTGGAAGTTTTGTGGAATTTTGTTGTACACACAGACTATTTGTAAGTTGGACCATTTGGCAACATCCCTGAAAATTTTGCGAACTTCCCATAGACAGAGTATTTCAAAAGTCAGACCATTTGACATACAGGTACATAACAGTAATACAATTTGGAGAGTAAACCGGAATGAAGTTTAAAAATGTTTTTTTTTTAACTTTATAGAGGGGCCTTATAATTAATAAATTTGCTAACTAGTCTACAAAGTCTACATGTCAAATGGTCTGTCTTTTAAAATATTTTTTACAAAATTTTCAGGATAGATGCCTACATGGCCCAAATTTCATGAGTATTGACAGAGTAAATACCGAAAAGCTCGGTTGGACTGTCAGGATAGAATTGAATTCAATGACTGCAAGGACTCTCGTCTAGATACTGAATGTGATCCAAAATCTATGGTCTTGTAATTCGTGAATATTTTAGGCTTCAAGGTCGGGTCTGTATAATTTACCAGGCATTAGAACAGGTGTGGCCAAGTTATATACTTCTCCAGCCAAACCACTATTTAATGTAATTAAATTTAAAATGTGTGAAATAGCCTAGCTAGGTCTAATATTAGGCCTACAGAATATATGATATGGCATATTGCATCTACATGATATAGTTAGAGGTCTACATATCCCTGAATATAAATTGTACTTGAACTACTTGATAAATCAGCTTTGATTATGTTTTTCAATTGAGACAGAAATCTTAAAAGAGTGGAAAATACACCTACATAAATTTAAAAGTTGACCTGCTAAACTGTTTTTTCATGGATCCTTATATATATATGTGTACATTTGGGCAATCAATGCACCTAGCAGAATAAGTTTAAAATGACTGGCTCAGGCTAAAATCTTTAAAAAATCAGTGCTTTTAGTTTGACTTTATATTAACATGATCGCCATATGATGTAAACATGTCAGTCCACAGACTAGAAAGGCAATTTTTTTAAATTTTTTGTGCTGCGAATTTACCAGTTAGGCTAGATAAAGAGACGAAATTTCCGATTTCTTATTTTGGACAGCCATGTCAAAAATGAGAAATACGGGAATTACGTCTCCATATATCTAGTCTAACTGGTAAATGCGCAGCACAAAAAATAAAAAACTTTTGCAGTTCTAGTCTATGGACATGTTCACATTATATGGTCATATTAATAAGCCAAAATAAAATCACCGATTTTTTAATGATTTTAGTCTGAGCCAGTTCCTTAAACTGCTTTATTTCATCAGCTAAACTTTATAATTGCAATACTTTTGTCCTTCAACAGTTTAATACTACCTATTTGAACTGTGTCACTACCACCTCCACCCACCAACCGCTTATTAGGCTTATTCAGATCTGTGGCGGTGATAGCCTGCCTGTGTCTGCCTGCCGCCTGTTAAGCTAGCTGTGCCACTAAATGGGATTGAGAATATTGCCTCCTTGATAGGAGCCTTGTATTACATTTTTTTTATTGTTCCAATAAAAAAATAGAGATGTTTAAACCAACAGAATAAGAATAGCCCCATCCCAGTTTATAATACTGTAGATCTGGTAATTTTTGCAAGGTTTTAATTTTCGCGAATTTCAAGAGGAGGACAAATTCACGAATATAGGAGTCCCGCGAAATTAATAAATATTATAATAGCTCTACCTATCATCGAAATAAATAATTTGCGAATTCTAGACTTCATGTAAAATCACAAATTAGCGAAAATCTGAACACGCAAAAATTACGAGATCTACAGTAATGTTAAGTTAACCATTTCACCACCGATTTTTTTTTCTACCTTCATGCAATAGCATTTACCTCAAATAAATGTCAAACAAATGTGTTAAAATATTTCATGGATTATATTTTAATTTTTATAATGGAGGAATCATTACTTCATTACAAAACTTTACACACATTTTACACAACTTTACACACATAATCGATATTTGCATGTGTCATAAATTATGTAATGCAAGTAAAATCTATTATTATGCTGATACCACTGTGTTAGCCAGCGACCCATTTTTTGGATGGGTATCAAGACAGGAAAATTGTCCAAACTACACTGTAAAGAAAGAAAATGCACCTGTAGCCAGTTAGGTGCATTTTCTTCCTTTACATAATATGCAATATGTAATTGGAAAAAAGGGCAGTTGTCAAATCCTAGCTAAGACAGTGGCTCATGCTACCCATATATGATTATCAGTAGTGGATCCATATACTAGGTGGTAAAGGGGTACTGAACCTCATTTTCAAAAGGAATTTTCTGAAAATCTATCGAAAATCATTTATTGACAACCAAAATTTCCTTGAGAGGAATCTCAAACTCAGTATATCAGACACAAAAGGAACAAGGCCAACTAAATTCACATTGTGCCCCATTAAAAAAATCCAGGTTAACATCCCTACTTAATATTAATATTTTTGCTTAACTTTTTATTATTTATTTGTCTAAATTCTAATTAAAAAAGTGCACAGGTGTATAAATCTGTATTCTGTATAACTAATTTCCTCTCATTTGATACTGAGAATTGTATATTACAAAGTAAATGATAACTATTAACTAGATTAGATCTGAAGTAATTCACCACTTGCACTAACTTAGAAATTGTGCATATTATGTACATTGTAATAATCTCAAATAATTCAACCCTTGCACTGACATATAAATTGTCAATTTTCTAAATGTATTCAAAATTGTGCTTCCAGCATTATAAGGTTCAGAACTGTTATTTTTCTCAGTAATTATAATTATAGAAAATTTCATGTTAATGAAAAATGAGTAACATTTGGGGTGTTTTACTGCATTTATTTTTAGACAAATTCAATTCAATGATAGTTTTTGTTTCTATTTCAGATGTAAACTAGGCAGTGAGATAAAGGCAGAAAATCTGGTCTGTGCTACATTGTTGTATGAGGTTTCACAGTTATATTAACATGCTTAACATTATGGTAAGTAAAATCGATTAACACTTCCACTGCTAATCAGCACTTCAGTTGATTTTAATCTTTTTTATTTAATAGCAGGTTAGAGCAGTTATTGGAAATGAAATGAGTGTGCATCAAATTAGCTATATATGATTAATTTCCTTCAAAGTGGATGAAAAGTTGAATAACAGTTGGTAAATTATCTTATTATTTCTATGTTTTCATCTTTTAGGCATAACATTGAATAATAACTCCCAAAAATTTCAGTGTGGGAAAGACAGGTACAACATATTGACTAAAATTTGTTGCTATCATTTCAAATGAAAGAAAAAATACTTCTATATTTAAACAATGAAATATATATATTTGCAGACATGATGTTTCTTCATGCAACAAGTTCAATGGAAAGAAGTGACCATGGTGAACTGCTCATTGGAAAAAAACATGTGCATCACAAGATTGCTACAACAGTCATATTCAACCTGTTATCTCTCTCACCTTACACTTCACCACAATGAAATTTTTAATTGGCATATCAACCAGTGTTTTGTAGTAGAATCTGTCGCAATGCACATTTTCAAATGAGATATTAAATAGCACATATTTTTCACATTTCACATGTTTGACCCACATCTTGTATATTTTGAATTCCGGTAATATTCTTTTGATCAATTGTAGTAGTATATTACATCACAATCATAATGAGGATGTACATGTATGTATTAAAATTGAAACTACAAGTAGAAGCTTAGGTTAATGTTCATGAATTATTTTGCTTGGTATGATCATATACAAATTTGGTAGTAGGCCTCCAGGCAATGAATGTACATGTAATGATCAATTTAATAATGAATTGTCAAACAATGATTTTTAAATCTTTTCAGCTAATTAACTTGGTTTTGAGGGACCCCATGGTAATTTGGAGTGTCAAATAATGTTTAGACAATTTGCAGTGATATAATTAGGCAATTCTGACTCAAAATGTGATATCTTACACTAAATTGAAAGGCATGTGAAAGTTAGGAATATTTGAATTGCGATTATTTATGAGAAATATGGTGGAAGTAAAAATGTAATGCTTCTTCAAACTGTCTACATTGTGTCATGCATTCCTATATAGTGATGTTATTTCATCTGTCATTTTCTAATGGAAACAGTTGTAAATGACAATGTTGAGTAGTAATTGGATATCATGTATTGATCTGTAAACATGTTAAATCTATGCCACTTTTAACATCTTTGCTAAGGGGTACCAATTAAAAATTAGCCATTTAATAGGTTAATACACATCATACATGAAAAAGTACATCATATTCAGATATTAGGTATTAAAATTTCTATTGAAAATATGTATGCATGTATTCAGCTGATAAGAAAAGGTATGTTTAGATAATAACAAAAGGTAGTTGATTGATACAACCTATATAAATTAATGGCATAAAGTGATAAACAAAGTGAGTGAGAATGAGCACACATGTAATCAAGTTATGACAATATAAAAAATTACAACTCCTTAGTTACCGGTATATATAAAGGTTAAAATTGTGATTCAACCATTGTCCTATGCATTTATGTAAATTCCAGCTTCAAATCATATATCCATAATATTTATTAAATATTGATCAAAAATAGATATTTAACTAATTTAGCTTAATTCATAGAATGATTATTAATGCCAGTTTTTTTATCCCCTGCCCGTAGGGGAAGAGGGATTTTAGTTGCGCCAGGATTCTGTCCGGCGTCAAGTTTTCTTGTTGACGCAAAAAATCAAAACCTACCAGTTAATTTTTTTTTTAATTTTAACATGACATTCTTAGCAACATGGGGATGTGCAAGTGATTTTTTAAGATGCTACCAGAATTCAATATCGCCACCAGAAGTCAACTCTAAAATTTTTTGTGAGCGCAAAAACTTTTAAAACTTAACGTCTGAAATTATTCGAATTTTACTATCACATTCCCCACCATATGGAGATGTGCAGGTGACTTTTTTAAGGTTTCACTGAAATTCAAAATGCCCGCCACGGTTCAACTTGAATTTTTTGGTGGTCGCTGAAACTTAAAAAAATATTTTGGCCATTTTTTTTTTAATTTTAAAACACATTCCCAGCAACATGTGGATGTGCAAGTGATTTTTGAAAAATGCTACCCAAATTCAACATGGCCGCCAGAAGTCAACTCCAAAATTTTTTGTGGACGCAAAAACTTTAAAACTGAACGTCTGAAATTATTCAAATTTTACAATCACACTCCCCACAATATGGAGATGTGCAGTTGATTTTTTCAAGGTTTTACCGAAATTCAAAATAGCCGCCACGGATCAATTTCAATTTTTTTGAGATCGCAAAAATTAATAAACTTAGGTCGTATATTACTTAATTTTTACTATCACATTCCCCGCGATATGGAGATGTGCATGTGATTTTTCAAGGTTTTACCGAAATTTAAAATGGCCGCCATGTATGATAGCCTCTACAAATGAGTTATAATTCATCTGGTGTAGTGTATTTATTAATGGTGAATGCTCTGATTGCATATAAAAACAACAATTACAATACACATTGTACATGTTGTAGGCCTGCTTAATATTATCATTATATATTAGTATTTAAGTTTTTTGTGCAGTTCAGTGTGTGTTTTCCATTCCTTAATTGTGTATAGGGCATACACTACATGCAATATCTTTCAACAAATGTAATAATATAATGAGAGGAATATCAGAACTGAAAAATAGGGTAACAAATGTGGATGAAAACTAATGTTAAGAATTCTAGAAATGTAAATTAAGTCTGAAGTTTTCTACTCTCACATTCTAGAAATAATATGCTTGATAATTAGCAAGGGATATTACTGTGTATTTTTTTTTTAAATTAGCAATATATTGCAATAATTTGTTGCTGACCAAATTTATTTGTCACAGAAAAAATATTGCTGGGACAGATGAGAAATTATTCCAGATAGGCCTACTTGAAAAATGTATAATATATATGTATTGATAATGAGTGTGAAATAAAATTGAAACATTTTGTTTATTCCTGTTCAATCAATCTAATTTTAAAATACTTATAGTCAATAGCAAGGTTGACCTCCTGCTTAAAAATCAGTGAATGTTTCCTAGGTTGGAGTCACATCCAGACCTAAATTGTAAGTCAACAGGATTTGTTTTTAAATTTTTTTGGGGACAAACAAATTTTCGGAGAACTTATTCCGCAACTTCAGACATATTTAACAACCCCCCACAACAGACGGCTATTGTGATCCTTTTGTCATAGGCTCCCATATAGTGATCTTGAAAGTGACAGTTTTTTCGCCCGATCCAGGTAGGATATTCGTTTTTTCGCAAATTTTTTTTAATAGTCCCCTATATTAATAAATGCACCATTTTGAGCGATCAATTTACCAAATAGGTCCAGGCCCTATGCTTTCTGTTGGTTTTTCACATATTTTTTGTAATATTGATAGACAAAATTGGTGTTTGCATGGGTAGAGGTTAGCAGTGGTGGATCCAAGGGGAGAAGGGCACCCTATGTTTTGCCAAACTTATAAGCCTCCCTTAAAAAATGCAGGGCAAACCCCTGTGGCGCCCCCTTCTCTGCAGATAACGGATCACCGCAATTCAGGCCTAGATCATAAATTCGTTGGCCTCTTTTTTGATTATATTTTTTACAAATTTTTTTTTTAATACGCTAACGTGCGGATGGGGTGGTGTGAGACCTTATATTTTCTGTACCAGTGTAGTGTAGGCCTAGACTACACTTTAATCAGCAAATTCCACCCTCCACAAAGGTTCACAAAGTGTTAGGCCTATGCGTAGTGGAGGGCGATATTCTTGTAACAGTAGCAAGTATAGCCTCCAAACACAGCCACTAGTAACATCTATATAATTGAGGGTGCACATGGGTTAAAAAACGAACGGCGAATCGCCTGTTCTTAGGGTCCGCACATCGAGGATTTCAGCTTATAAATAGTGTAAAAACTGAATCTTAAAATTTATATATATTTTTATCTATATTTATATCATTTTTCCCTTATAAAAAGCGAATAGCTGGGTAAAAAGTGAGCTGGGAATAATCCATAATTTCCAGGACCCATGTGCACCCTCGTAATTATGCAGGCCTATAATATGCATGATTTAGGCTACAGGCTATCAGTGATTAAGCCTACCAGTGGGCTAATACGATTGTTCAGAGAGTAGCTAGGCCTAAAGACTGGCTAGGCCTAACGTTACAGGCTGGCCTAGATGTGGGCTCCGAAAATATGCATAGAATGGCAATTGACTGTTCTGTCAACTGTCTGCATCCTGGGTGTGTGTGTGTGAGGGGGGGGGGGGGTCTGCAAGACCTCTTGCATTTGTATAGGCCTACCCAAAAATGTATTGAAGCCTACCGGCGTATGTATAGGTCTAGCTTATAGGCCTAGTCATACACACTAAATTGGCATATTATAGGACCTAGACTATAGGATAGGTCTAGCTAGTAGCGGTAGCCGAAGTCAGTGGGGCGAATCAAGCTAGTAGCGGTAGCCGACGTCAGTGGGGCGAATCAACTGGGCCACGGCCTGCAGTTGCGTCTCAGCTTATTGTGTGGAAAATTCATTAAAAATTTACATGTAAATCAGCGAAATTCATTCACCCCTGCTAATGTGAAAGTAGGAAAAGTGCACTGGATGTAGCCCCAGTGGCTGAAACAGGTTTCACGGCTACACTAGATGCATCTCGAGCGATTCCAAAATTCCCCCGTGGGCCAAAAAAAATTGAATACAGAGCACCCTCTTAGTTCACTTATTTGTGTATTCTGCAAAGTCAAATCGCCTACATAATTTGTTATAAGTGGTCGTAAACGAGGATACAAATGGCTACTGTAAATTGTGACAGCATGTGCTGACAAGGATCAGCAAAAATTGTATAATTTTTTTGTCTGAAACCGGTGGTCGTAGCCAATATTCTAAGCCACATAAAAATGTAATTGGTTCAGTGAAACATTTGTGTCCAAAAAAATGAGCCAACACCGAAAACATGCTATTTTAAATTTGGTGAGGCATCCGACCTGCATGTCAGTGATAGGGCCTACATTTATTCATTTTGAAAGTCGAGCTTTATATGCGATATAGTTCATAGTATTCGGGCAGAACAATTTAAAAATGCCTATCTTCATACCTAAACTAGCAAAATCGTTCAGCACTAGGTTAAAATAAATGAAAACAATAACTGAAAAGTAACGAAAACAACAATAATGACGGGATTTCCCGCGATATTTTAACACTCCTGGGAGTGCCAGACAGTAGACCTACAAAACAAACCTCGAAAATGATCACAGACAGCGCACTGACAGTTTAGGGTGGTGATACCACAATATCAGGGGCGTTTTTGACCTATTCACAGCAATAGTGAAGTTCAGCTCCCTCTGGCTTCCTCCTCGGAAATTAACATGGGGACCGAGGTCGGGGTATGCCTACTCTAACCCCAGCGTGACAGTACACTGGCAAGCCTCGTGCGGACCGAGGGGTGAATTCTTAGCTAGGCCTACTCACAGTGTGGTTGTCTAGCTTGTTACTTAGTGATCTGATTGTTTGTAGCTCTTGGTCTCGTGGCTAGGTTTCAAAGCAATCGACACTTGTCGTAAGGCCCGGGCAGACCGGTTATAGGGCTCGCTAACTCAACAAACAAACAAACATAACTTGACCAATGAGAGGGTGACTTGATCGCGTGTGCGGAGCATGCATGTTCAAGTGTGTCATCTGAGAACGGCTATGATGTCTCAGTGGAGTTGGGAATAAAGTCATTATTCTTCGAAATAAACGGGACTATGAGGATGGTTTAGGTTAGGTTTTGGTCATATTTTTGTGTATTATGTATTTTGACTGCAAAAACGGGGCATTAAACGATTTAAATTCACAGTTCTGAGCATCTATCCCGGCTGCGTTTCATAAGCTTATTATTTTCCTGACTGCATGAAACTTCTGGCTGAACTCCCAGCATGCCCGGTCGCTATAAACACAAACACCATCTCAATTGCATGCGAGCGTGCTCACCCGCCACTGTCCATCACACTTAACCGTTTTCTTCTCACAAACTGCTACGTTAATTAACACTGTCACTGCTAATCATGACTATGAACCTTTTTAGTTGATTTTATCAGCTGACTAATTTAATCACAGTTATCAGGCACGAAAGGAGTGGAAGGGTGTTTAACCCTTTAACCGCCAAATTATTCAATCTGAATTTCCACCCACTTGAAATTGTGTCTCGCTGACGCGATCCACAACTTCAAGTGAGTGAAAATTCTTCGGATTTGACAAAATAGAGGTCAACTGTTTTCAAATATTGCTGATTGATGTCATATTTTATTTTTTTAACATGCTTGAAAGGTGGTGACTTAATGTGCTAATAAAAAAATGAAAACCCGAATATATGCGACACCGGCGGTTAAAGGGTTAAACATCGGGATTTGCAAATGGCTGATTTTTCTAATTAAACAAATATGAGTAATTATCACCCACTTGCAAGTGGGTGAATATTTAAATCAGGTAACTTAGCGTGCAACGTGTTAACCCTTGTCCTGCTAGACCCGGATATATACGGTTTTAAGCATATTTTAAGCCAAATAATATGTCACTGAAATGGACAATACAGCTTGTAGTAGATGTTCAGTTAGTAAAATAACTCAATTTAGAACATGTATATTTTCGAAAAAAATCTATATTTTTCGTCATTTGAAGCTGGAAACTGCGTTAGCAATTCCAGCTTCAAATGACGAAAAATACAATTGAAACAATTCAGCAGGACACAGCTGTTATCCGACTGATGTATTAATGTTGAGACAACGTCGCGAACGGTTGGCCTACATTGATCCAGCACATTGTCAACGTGTCTTGTTTGTGTTGAAAAAATGAAGACGTCGGAGACGCGCATGTTGTAAGAAGCACATGCTGCATGTCATAACATCATATTCTCACAACACGTATGGTGTTGTGCAAAGGCAAACAGCAGTAACAGCTTTTTTTCAAATAAGAAGTTACTGCCTTTGCACGGCGACGACCATTTCGCGCCATTTCGTGTTTTTAAAATGCTGATAAAATGTCTAACAAGAGCGCTGACGCTAACGAAATCCCCCGCCATTAAGTTTCCTCAATGACCTCAGAGTCAAAGGTTAAAATATTAGGTCAAAGGTCATAACCCGCAAAAAGGCACATCTACACTGCCTAAGGGATGTGTGGTGTGCAATATGAATACAATCCAGCAAACACTTTCCGAGATATAGTCCGGAAACTGAACTTAACATCCGTTATCACTTATTTAGGTAAAAAATGGACTCATAATTAAAGGTTAAAAAATAGTTCAAAGGTCATAACCTCCCAAAAGGCACTTCTACACCCCCTAAGACATGTGTGTGTGCAATATGAAAACAATCCAGCAAACGCTTTCCGAGATATCGTCCAGAAGCTGAACTTATCATCCGCCATCAATTAGAGGTCAATAATCGCCTCAAAATTAAAGGTTAAAAATTACGTCAAAGGTCACAACCCCCAAAAGGCACATCTACACCTCCTAAGGTATATGTGCATGCAGTCTGAGAACGCACAGACGCACGGCCAGACATTGTGATGACAATATCACCCGCCCCTACTTAGTGGGCGGAGGATAAAAACGATTATAGTCGCTGGTTATTTAGAAACCCAGAGTACACTAAGTCAAAACTGGCATATTAAGCTATTACACTTGAAACCATGCATGATACACTAAAGTCAAGACTGGTATATTGCGGTATTACACTTGCGTAATTTTTTTAAAATTGGGTAATTTGCATTCATTATGATCGATGAATTGCTACTAGAGCTGAAACAGTGAATGAAAATAATAATAAATTCCTTGTCAGTTACCTGGTATGGTTAAACCATGTGCGCCATGAATAAAATAACGTTACTTTACCACTACGCTGGGCCAATGATGGATCAACATCTACTACGCTAGTCCAGCATTGTACCAGCCTTGGTACAAAACCTTAGTATAAGGTATCTTGATAAATGGCGGTAACAGACTACCGTAGCCAATCACGAGAGGTTAATAAGGGTGTCATTTCCCGTTGACCTTTATCTCCTAATAAGGAAAGGTTATCTGTTTCACACGTATCAGCAGGAAATATATATATAAATGGCCCGGCGATATGCAGATGCCCTCCTTGGTACAGCAAGTGGAGAACAAATAAATAGTCTGGTTCAATAATATCGACATAGACGCATTTTTTGTGAAAAAATGTATTCATAATCCTTTAAACCCTGAGTTATGATATAATTGCAATGTTCAAGCAATTGAATTTGTGTCTCGCTGACCTGGGGCCCATCCCACGAACCATCTTGAAATTAAGATCATCTTAACTTTCTCTTATTTGCATTAAAAAAGTTAAGATGATCTTAACTTTTCTAATGCAAATAAGAGAAAGTTAAGATGATCTTAATTTTAAGATGGTTCGTGGGATGAGCCCCTGATCCACAAAATTAATTCAAGAAGGTGGAAAAGATATTTCAAATTTGTCAAAACAGACCTCTAATCAAATGATTTTGAATATTGCTGATCGATGACACATCCCGCCTTAAAAAGTAGGCTTTTATGCACCACATATGATAACATATGTTGAAAAAATCCTTTCAGACTAAAAAATGGTAACATCTACTAAGAGACATACGCTCTGACCATTCAGGAGACATACGCTCTGACCATTCAGGAGACATACGCTCTGACCATTCAGGAGACATACGCTCTGACCATTCAGTTCATAAATTACACCTTGTCATTCATATTGAGCGTTTCAACCCTTTAAACCCTCACGATGCATTGAGGCATCATTTCGCATCTCTGAAAAATGACCTAAATTTCTAAAATTAGGGGTTTTAGAACGATTTATTTTATGGGAATGGTTAATAATATCACTAATGTTTTTCCATTTTCCACCCACTTCAAGTCATCTTCATTCACTACAGGTCGCGAATTGCGACAGCAATTATCGACCTGTAGTGAATGAAGATGACAATGGTAAATTCAGGCTCGAAAGGGTTAAACCCCCCAAGCACCACTAGAGTCGTTTGTATCTGTTTTATTAGGCGATCAAATAAATCACCGTTATTTGAGACAAAATGAGCGTTTAAACACCCAGATTTGCAATTTTTGGTTTCAAATTAGACACGACTTGTAGTGGGTGAAAATTTGAATTAATAAAAAAAACACTTTGAGGGTTAACACGGTATTTGCCTGTCAAGCATATCCACTCACAGTCTGAGTAGAGGCGACGCTTTCAAGCATACCGAATTGTTCATTTACAAGAAAAATATTGATTGAAATTAATATTGAAAAAGTAATTATTACAGAACAAGGTGTAGGCGCCACAGAAAATTGTATCACACTAATTCGCACAGTACCGTGTTGTATACCGTATATCGTACCGTATGGCACAGAAACGCATCGCACCATAAACGTAGTATATGGTATTAGTCGTGATGTGTTGTCCACTGTATAGTCTCAAGTGAAGAATTGTCCCAGCAACCAAGAAACGTTGGTTTAATGTCTGCGCCGCCTGTACTGTGATGGGATAACGTTGGGCTAACGTCTGTATTTTTTCAGCGGTGTATGGCATCACATCACAGCCGTGGGGCTTGACGTGTGAAGATGAAGTAAAGCACACAGACATCAATCACTTTATATGAATACCTGGCGCAAACCAAGTGATGTCCCAGTAAACACAAAACATTTGTATAACATTTATAGAATGTTGGACCAACGTCGCAGACGTTGGGCCACCGTTGTATAAATGTTATACAAATTTTTTGTGTTTACTGGGGTACTATAAAGTACAATTTTTTTTTAAATATATGTATTTTACGCTGAAATTAAAAGCTGGACAGTGTGCCACCGGTCTTAATTGCCGATGCATGAAAACTCCAATAACACATCCATCGAATAAAACAGATAATCTAGGAGATCATCACTATCTAGGATCTAGAGTCAGTGTTGATACACATGTGTTTACATGTACATATCCACCTTCAGGTGTTCCACTCGGTCACAACAAAAAACACGGGTTCATTTTTTCCAGAAAGCACCCGACAAGAGAAGTGGCCACAGTATGCATAGACTAGGACTTTACACCAGACATTTATTTGTGATCTTGGCCATTTTCTGGTGGCGGCCAGTGTCGCAGACGTAGGCCAGCATTTAGCCAATACTGATTATTACATAGGATACATTATTAACCTTAACCCTATACCCGCAAAGTTATCTAAATTTAAATTTTCACACACTTGAAGTTGCATTATGTCTCGCTGACACAAATTCAAGTGGGTGAAACTCATTCACATTTGTTCAATTTGAAACCAAACATTTACAAATCTTGATGTTCAACCCTTTACCCGCCAAATTATTCAATCTGAATTTTCACCTACTTGAAGTTGTGTCTCGCTGACGCGATCCACAACTTCAAGTGAGTGAAAATTATTCAGATTTGACAAAATGGAGGTCAACTGTTTGATGTCACATTACATTTTTAACATGTTTAAAAGGTGGTACTTAATGTGCTAATAAAAAATGAAAACCCGAATATATGCGACACCGGCGAATAAAGGGTTAAACACTCGGTTCATCACTAATATCAGTGATTTGATTGGCTAATAAAACAGATTAAAAACGACTACAGTCGTGTTTAGCACCTGAAGGGTTAACCCTTTAAGTCCTCACGATGCATTAAAGCATCATTTTACATCCCTGAAAACAGACTTAATTTTTTTACAACTAAGGGTTTTAGAATGAAAATGTCCATGAAACTGGTTTAAGTATTTGTGGAAGTACGCAAGTTTGTAAAATGCGCAAGTGAGTACATGCGCAAGTGTACGAGTGGGCAAGTACTTGCACAAGTATGCAAATGCGTAAGTGCTCAAGTACTTGCACAAGTATGCAAATGTGTAAGTGAGCAAGTACATGCGCAAGTGCGTAAATACTTGCGCGAGTGTGTTAGTGAGTGCTTGAGAAAGTACACAAGACGTAAGTACATGCGCAAGTGCGTGAGTGCGCAAGTACTTGCACAAGTGCATAAGTGCTCAAGTACTTGCGCAAGTGCGCACATAGCCTACTTGCGCAAGTAGAAACCTTTTAAATGCTACATTACAAAATTAAAATAACAGTTATGATTCCAGCAAAAACGAAACGTCGATCCAATGTTTTATAATGTTGGGCCAGCGTCGCAGACAGTGATACAACGTTGATTCAGCCAACAGATAGACAAGTCAATGTGTTTACTGGGCCCTCTGAATGTGTTTCCATTCCAAAAACAAATATATATATATATACATAAAAGTACAAACGCTCAATAGGGATTTCTGATTTCTGAAATTTGAAGTCTGAAGTCCAAATTCTAAAGTCTATAATCTAAAATTTCGATTCAAAATGGCTGCCAAAAAAACAGTAATTTTTTTTTAAATTAATCTGTCATGATAAAAATAACCCAACAAAATTCAAAATGGCCGACAAAAACCTAATCCAAACATTATTGAAAAGTCACAATTCCTTTCTAGTTAGGTCATAAGTTGATTATTAATTGAAATTTCTGAAATCCATGAGTAGGTTCGATGCACAGGCATGAGCTCTCTCAAACAAAAATGAAATCGCATAAGAATTGAGAGAAGAGAAGCATTTCTTGTCAATTGTGAACAGACGACACACGATGGCATAAGCTTATCTAGGCCTAAAGGCCGGATGGATGAGCTACACTGTCTATACACATGGTAAACAGGAGAGAAAAAAGCACACACGATTCTCACTAATGCAAAACTAAAGTAGAGCTGTCATATTATACTGTCTCTTCAAATGAAATAGACAAATCTGTCTATGAATAAAAACAAAATGACAACATGGTTATGTGTTGTCATGGAGACGAGCATATAATGAGAGCGAACATTGACCGATGGTGCTTTTATGTTGGTCCAGCATCTACGATGATGGCCAACATTAAAACAACATCGGGTGAATATGTCACGTTTATAGCATCTTAACGTCTTACCCTCTAAACAGTCATAGGAACATCGCCGCAAACACACCCTATGCAGCCAATGTTGACTTCATGTCGGGTCAGCGTCGCAGACGATGGGCCGACATGAATCTAACTTTGGTTCAACAACTCATGTTCACTGAGATGTGCTGCTGTCTCATATTGGTCGTTGACCCATCATCAGCCGACACTGGGCCATCATCGTGCCAATCTTACTAGACAGACGAGTATGGCAGGTCTATGCCAGGTATTTTGTCGCTCTTTTTTGTCTTGCTCACCAAACTTTCAGTAGGCTCGGCGGTATGTAGACCAAACCGTCGCCTCAGAGCTAAAGGATCCTATCTGCCACTCTAACGAGTGTCAGATAGGATCCTTTAGCTCCGAGGCGACGAAACGTTGTCTCAATAATAGGATGGCGTTTTACACATGGTCCCACCATTGAAAGAAAGCTGGAATAACATCACGAATGTTCTGGGGATCACAGGGAAAATTGCCCGGGCCTCATACATCAAACGCGGAGACTGGTTTCTTTTTTCTCTTGGTACTGTGCCCAGTCAAATCCTCCCGTTGTGTCTTAATTTACTTTGCTGTTTTTGTCATTTTACACGGTGTCGAAATGTGCTTATTTCTCTACTCAGAGAAGAAGAAAATACCGCATATGAGATATTGAAATTTGTTCCCGTCAATGTGAGTAGTAGCTAAAAGGCGTAGGAGACAAAATGTCTGCAATTTGGCGCAATGTTATGACACTTTTTACAAGTGGTCTGCCAAAAATAACGTAATGCAATATGCAATAATGTAATATGCTTTAAAAACGTCATAAAAGTGTAAACCCCACAAACACGAGACTGTGACCCAATGTTCACCTAGTGTTGGCCGATCGTCTACGACGCTGGCCCAACAGTAGACCGGAAGTGGATCAACGTATCGTGTTAGCTTTCAAGCCAGAATTTGATCAATATAATTTCCACTCAATTGAATTATGAATCCAAATGAAATGAAATATTAAGTGTTCATACACATCCTGACATTGTAATTAATTATAATAAAAAATATTGGGCTTTAATTACGCCAGAAAAGGCTCAATAAAAATGAATTACAATTATTATAATAGACGCATTTTCTTTAATTACAATTACCCTTCAATTACACCAAAACGGTTTAATGAAAACTAAAATGAACTCCACCATAATTGACCCCAGCCCTGTGAGACAGTAACCCAGGGGCGAAAATAGAGATGATTGACTGACTCCTATTTTAACCCTAGCGACGCTGAAATATTGTTGTATAAGCCATGGAGACCAAAGGGTTTTTCAATTTGAAATCGTCATAAATGTCTAACTTAGCTCTTTTCACTTCATCTGAATACCTATGTTATTATAGAAATAATAAAAATGAGGTAACTCCATTACTTCTAGTGTTTGTTGAGAAGCGCCGGAATGACATCATATGCACATAAAATATAACTTCCTTCTGGTATTGCATAGAAAACCCTCAGTTTATTTTTGTTGACACTTTCAAGTGGCTGAAAACTATCAAGTAATAAATACTTGTTACTTGAGATGTTTCCATGGAAACATCCTGAAATTGGCACATCCCGTGTCGATGTCACCAAGTTGTCGTGAAAACATCATGTCGACGTGGGATGTATCCATCGAAAAATACCCTGACAGGCCACGATGAGTCGTACCTCCTTGTTAAAACAAGGACTATAGTCAGATTCACATTAAACTCATCAACCAGGATTATTGAATTTCGCGGATTTCTCAGTCAAATCTGAACCAATTTTCATGAAATTTTACACACACTATTTTCCATTCATGTCGTAACTACCCTGAAAATTTCGCGAAGTTTTGATAAGTTTTTTAGAAGTTAGACCATTTGACATGTAATAAAATAGTGAAACGAAGCTAATGGGTTTATAGAAGGCAACATTTTTATTTATTTACTACATGTCAAATGGTCTAACTTTTTAAATACTTATCAAAACTTCGCGAAATTTTAAGGGTAGTTACGAGCTGAATGGAAAATAGTGTGTGTAAAATTTCATGGAAATTGATTGAGAATTGACTGAGAAATCGGCGAAATTCATCCACCTAAACTGCCACTTTACAAAGTGGCAGTTTAGCACCTTCTAACTCCAAGGGGACGATATCATCACTATCAACAAACCTGTATGTAACGTAACAACAGAAGACAAGAAAACAAGGGCCACATACAGAAACAGGTGTTAAAATCCGGCTAAACACAGATATAAATATGCTAGAAACGGGTTCACGACACAGCAAAGAACAGACGTTGACCCTGTGTTGGCCTAATGTTGGGCCTGCACCAACATTAAGCCAACACTGGGTGAATGTCCCGTGTTGCTGGGGCTGTGAAGAAAGCCTGAAACATATAAGCTGTATAAGATATGCATACGCCCGGCAAACACTGCACGTTGTTCCTATGATGGTTTGATGTTGGGACAACGTCGCAGACGATTTGCCAACATTAAACCAGCATCGAGCCAACGTCTCGTGTTTCGTGCAGGACGAACTACAGACTGGCCACCTGGGCAAAATTGATTTATTTACAACGATTTGATTGATCGTGCCACAGGAAAACTATACAGTGGTGCAGTGTGGTTCACGCCATTGGCTTTAAAGGGTCGTATAAGATCCCATATGAAGGCACGACCCTTTAATCCCCAAGGTGGCGATATATCCAGGTGTAAAAATCAATCAGGGGTCTATGCTATGTACAGGTAGACGGGCGTACCCCTATGTCACCAGACTGAAACGAAGAAGCACCCTACGTGGACCTCCACACCTACACGCGATCTTTCTCCTCTCCCGCCCTACGTTTTCTAAAGGTAAAACGGGGCTTTAATCAAGGAAATTTAAAAATAATAACCTTAATTTTGACAATTCACATATAGTTTCGATCCACTTGAAGGTATGGATCGCGTCCGCGAAACTTAACTTACCAGACCCTTGTATTTGATACCCTTAATTTTGACGTTTTCCGTCATTTTTAAATCCACTTAACCCTTGTCCTGCTGAATTGTTGCAATTGTATTTTCCGTCATTTGGAGCTGGAATTGCTGACGCAATTTCCAGCTCCAAATGCCAAAATATATGTATATTTTTTGAAAATATACATCTTTTAAATTGAGTTATTTGACTTACTGAGCATCTACCACAAACTATATTATCCATTTCAATGACTTATTATTTTGCTTAAAATATGTTTAAACCCGTATATATACGGCTCTAGCAGGACATGGGTTAAGCTGTGGATCGCGCCAATGAAACCAAATTCGCCACAGACCCTTTTATTTCAAATTTGTCTCAGAGTAGATATTTTATTGGTTGACGGTCAATGAGTCAAAGATAGAGGACGATGGCGTGCAGATGTAAACGCCCCTAATGCTACAACTATACACAGAAAAGTGTGTGACGGGAAAATAGAAAGGTTAATCCAGCCAACACTGGGAGGCTGGCCCAGCACTGTGCCAATGCTGGAACAGCATTGGGACAGTGCTGGGCCAGCCTCCCCTGTTGGCTGTGACGTGATGAAGGACTTACACTGTCTACATCATGGCCATAGACCTGAACAAAGCACAAGAAAAGCAGAGTGACCTCAGTGTGTTGGTGGGTGGTGTTAAAGCAACGTCAATAATTAGTGGGGGTTGTGCCTGAACGAACCAGCAATACGCTGCTAATCAATTAAGGCAACATTTGAACAAAGTTACACCCTGCTCACTCTTACTCCACTCACACCCATTCTTACTCACACGCACTCTTACGACACTCACACTCACTCTTACTTCACTTGCACTTACTCTTACCGCACTCACACTCAGTCTTACTCCACTCACACTCATTCTTTATCCACTCATACTCACTCTAACTCCACTTGCACTCACTCTTACTCACATCCACTCTTTAGGTCTTACTCATACTCACTCTTACTCACACTCACTCTTACTCACTCTCACTTTTACTCAGACTCACCCTTACTCACACTCACTCTCACTCTTACTCACACTCACTCTTATTCACACTCACTCTTACTCACTCACTCTTACTCCACTTGCACTCACTCTTAATCCACTTGCACTCACTCTTACTCACACTCACATCCACTCTTTAAGTCTTACTCACACTCACTCTTAATCACACTCACTCTTATTCACACTCACTCTTACTCCACTTGCACTCACTCTTAATCCACTTGCACTCACTCTTAATCACACTCACTCTTACTCACACTCACTCTTACGCACTCTCACTCTTACTCACTCTCACACTTACTCGACTCACACTCACTCTTACTCAACTTGCACTTACTCTTAATCCTCTTGCACTCAGTCTTACTCACACTCACTCTTACTCACACTCACTCTTACCACACTCACTCAACACTCACACTCACTCCACTTGCACTCACTCTTAATCCACTTGCCCTCACTCTTACTCACACTCACTCTTACTCCATTTGCACTCACTCTTGATCCACTTGCCCTCACTCTTACTCACACTCACTCTTACTCCATTTGCACTCACTCTTGATCCACTTGCACTCACTCTTACTCACACTCACTCTTCCTCACTCTCACTCTTAATCACTCTCACACTTACTCGACTCACACCGACTCTTACTCCACTTGCACTCACTCTTGATCCACTTGCACTCACTCTTACTCACACTCACTCTTACTCTTCTTCACATTCACACTCATTCTTACCACACTCAGTCTTACTCACACTCACTCTTCTCACTTTCACTCTTACTCACACTTACTCTTACTCACACTCACTCTCACTCTCACTCACACTCACACTCACTCTTACCACACTCAGTCTCACTATTACTCACTCTCACACTTACTTGACTCACATCGACTCTTACTCCACTTGCACTCACTCTTAATCCACTTGCACTCATTCTTACTCACACTCACTCTTACTGTTACTCACACGCACACTCACTCTCACCACACTCACTCTTACTCACACTCACTCTTCTCACTTTCACTCTTACTCACACTCACTCTTACTAACTCCCACTCTTACTCACACTCACTCTCACTCTTACTCACACTCACTTTTACTCACACTCACTTTTACTCACACTCACTCTTACCACACTCAAACTCACTCTTACTCACACTCACTCTTACTAACTCCCACTCTTACTCACACTCACACTCACTCTTACTCACACTCACTTTTACTCACACTCACTTTTACTCACACTCACTCTTACCACACTCAAACTCACTCTTACTCACACTCAATCTTACTCCACTCACACTCACTCTTATTCCACTTGCACTCGCTCTTACTTAAACTCAGACTCACTCTTACTCCACTTACACTCACTCTTGCTCTAACTCACACTCGCACTCCCACTCTATCTCTTTGGTGCGAGTGACAGTCTCAGGGTTGAGTGTATTACATTGATTGTGAGCAATATAAGAGCACAGTTTAAAGTTTTGTGACAAAACACAGTCCCAACAAACAGGTGACGTTCGCCTAATAGTGTGTCAATGCTGGTCCAACGTCTACGACGTATACGACCAAACAAAGCCGATTCATTTCATTTTTTACCACCCAACAATAAAACAGCATTAGGTGAGCGTTTCATGTTTGTTGGAGTGATCACGGACTAGTGACGTCACATTGGACGAGTCGGTATATGACGCCACCATCTGATGAATACCTCATCAGAGCGTGCTACAAAACAAAAAGTTTATAACCCTCACCTTTCCTTGCACCAGGGCGTGTCTCTCCTCCATCTCCTTACGCCTGGCGTCAGCCTTCACGCTCAAGTCGTGCAGCTGCAACACAACACAAAAAATTAGGAGGAACAAAACAATGCAGCTTATTATATTAACCCTTGTCCTGCTATGCCCGGATATATACGGGGTTAAGGATGTTTTAGATCAATAAATATATCACTTAATTTTGATAAAATAGTTTTTAGTGGATGCTTAGTTGATCCAATAATTTAATTTTAGACATGTCTATTTTTCATAAATAGTCATATTTTTCGTCATTTGAAGCTGGAAATTGCGTTAGCAATTCCAGCTTCAAACGACGAAAAATACGATTGAAGCAATTCAGCAGGACAAGGGTTGATAGAAACTTACTTTGAAAACAGGTCAATTTAGTCAAAAGATATGCTAACACAATTATTAATACTTTCCAGCTCAATTGGATAAACGATAAGGAGATGTGCTGTTTACAAGATTTTTGGCGGCCATCTTAGAAAAGTAAATTACCTTACACAGAGCCAAAAATATTATGTCGGAAATATTACCCAGGCTATATATACTATATACCATACAAAATTATTTGAAATAATATATCGCAATGTACGTTTTTTCATGTTTCATAGTATTGATCAATTTACCTCTAGGACATAAAATGTGCTTTGACTACTTAGTGATACCACAATTTGGAACTAGGCTACATCATGTCAGAAATTGTTCGAGACATGTCCCCAAAGATGTTACAATTGACAAAACAAATGTGTGGTGGGGGGTAAACGAATATGTGTTTTTGTACTTGGCGCATGGACAATAGGTTGCTCATTCAACATTTGATAAATCACATGTAATTCCATTATTCAATTTCTATCATATTCAAAAAGGACTATATCAACTACATTTGTCCTATTTACTCTTCAAAAAAATAGTCAAACAGTAAACTTGCTTTGAAAGGAGGGTTTTTTCGTGTAATACTCACTCTGTTAGCAACCTGCTTGACAAAAGGGTCGAGATCCTCAAACAGATCAAAACCTTGATGGAAATAGGTACTCTGTGCGTGCATGAACGCCAGCATCTAGGAAAAATATGCAGTAGTATTATGTATAAATTGTTTGCAAAAATATGTAACATTCAAATATATTTGCATGCAATTAAAATGTTATATAATGTAATTGTTATTTTTTATTGTAATTGAAATAATGTTTAAATTTAATTTTTGTATTAATTAAAGTTGAGCGGATAATGATTTCAATCCAAGTTGTAATTGTGAAATGCTTTTTGAGATAAACAAGACAAAATGATTATTAAGATCGAGAAAGCTATATATGAAAACGCAAGAATGCTTCTCCAACACTGTTAAAATTGTGAAATAATGTCAAAGTCTTTAGGTTTTCAAAATATTGGTCTCATATGACCTCAACACTCTTTGAGACCCATGATGCATATTTAAATGAACGGTATTTAACCCTTAAAGTGCTAAACTAGAACATTTAAATTTTCACCCACTTGAAGTTGTGTTTCTCTACCGCAAACCCCAACTTCAAGTGGGTGAAAATTATGTGATTTATTTAGTTTTGGAACGATTCGGTCGGCTAATAAAATGGATTAAAACTATTATAGTTGTACTGAGCGCTGAAAGGGTTAACATTTTGCATTAAATTACTTGCACAAAACCTGATTTAACCCTTACAGTGCGAGGATCGACTTTAGTCATCAGAATCTGACGTCTGTAGACGTCAGATTCTGACGACTAAAGTCGATCACCGCACTGTAAGAATCAACATATTTATATTGGCCGTAGACCCATACCATAGGTATTCAAATGAATCAGAAAGAGCTGACTAAGACATTTATGCTGATTTCAAATTGAATAAAACCCTTTGGTTGCGATGTGTTTTAGAAATTATTTCAGCGCTTTAAGGGTTAATCCATGACAAGGATGTTGTGAGCTTTCATTTCATGTAATTATTACATTGGATATTGCATCAAATCAGGCTCTATTCATTCAACCTTAACCCTTTAACCGCCGGTGCCGCATATATTCGGGTTTTCATTTTTTATTAGCACATTATAAGTACCACCTTTTAAACATGTTAAAGATAAAATGTGACATCAATCAGCAATATTTGAAAACAGTTGACCTTCATTTTGTCAAATCTGAATAATTTTCACTCACTTGAAGTTGTGGATCGCGTCAGCGAGACACAACTTCAAGTGGGTGGAAATTCAGATTGAATAATTTGGCGGTTAAAGGGTTAAGAAAAATCAGAAAACCTGTTACTCTTTGAGGGGAGGGTTTTAGAAAAATAAATTAGATACTTCAATAACGTCCCTATTGCCAACAAAACACGAAACGGTAATCCGGTGCTAAGTAATGCTGGTCCAGTGGATGCGACTCTGGCCCAGCATTATTCCAGCACTAAATCAATGTCTGCTGTTTTTTTGTGTGGCTTACAGATATAGTAACCAGAACACACTTACTGTGTCTAAAATGTCAAAGCGCTTCTTCGAGTGGAGTACATTGATCTGTAACAAAACAAAGTGCAATTTAGATGGTTTATCAGAACGCGACATTTTCAATTCAACAACATATATAACTAGAAAGTTTTTGTCATATAGCGAAAAGGAATGTATAACCTCATAAATACGATAAATAAGCAGACATTAGCTTTGTTACTATATCATCGTGAAAAGTGGGACAGTGACATCAGCGTGCAGCACCTGTCGTCACTAATCGCACTTCGTCACCAGTAGGTAACTTAATATAGTGGGCTAATTCAATTATAGAAAAATAACTGATCTGATGATGTTTGTTCCCCGGCGGACCAAATCAATTCCTGGCCGTGAATTTAGCGGCGTGGACACCGTACCTGGAAGACGTAGTCCAGGGAGTTGTGGGCGAAGCACCTTTTCATCGCTGTCAGCACGTTATTGGCGTCCTCACACTCCTGGGGTTTGCTCCTCAAAGCCTGGGAGTTTTTTACCAGGGCGCTATCCATGTCATCTGAAATCTTCTCAAAGTGTTTGCGCGTGTCCTTCACACGTTTTATGTCGCTGAGAACAAATTAAACAATCATATTTAGTCAGTATCGGGTGTGATTTGTCAGACGGTTTGAAAACTTTCACAATAGCATATCAATTCTGTACACAAGTGTGGGCATTAGGGATGAAAGAATAAAATGTGAGAATAATTTACTCATAATATAATTGTTTTACCTGTTTAAACTCCCCTGTGGAATTATACAAGAAACACATGCCATATTTTGAATAAAATGTATTCGAGATAAAGTGCTGTGCAATTCATTAAAAACCTCGAAGTTTTCATTTGATGTATATCAAATGAAAACTACGAGGTGTTTAATGAATTGCACAGCACTTTATCTCGACTTCATTTACTTGAATATACTTGGGAAGTGTATAAAATCAGATTAACTTTTCTTGGGCTTTAAACATGAAAATTGGAAAGAGAAATTGGCAATCACATATGTCAGACATTCCATTTAAATAATTGTTATTACATGTAGAATATTTCTGATTGATGTCATGATTGATCTGTGTTATTTTTTTTCACTCTTACCATGTAGGTCTTGTGTATAAAATACTACAATATTGTTTTTAATTCAAAACCAGCAAAGGGTGACCACCTTGCTGGCGACCATAAGGTATTAACGGTGGTCTGCTGACTTTACAACTTTGCTGAAGTTTATTATATATAAATTTGTATTTCTATATGTCAACTAAAATTACAGCACTGACCACCTTGACTGACCATTGCATTTGAAGCAATATTATTACATGTAATCAGAATATATAATAACAGTATATTCCATTCTATATAAAATATATCACAGGGCCAGCTTCTGTGGCCTGTATGATAATAGACTGATTGAGAACTATCGTTGATTCTTCCCCTCCCCGCGGCAAAATAAACAGGCCCTACACATATACATACAAATCATCAGTGGAGAAAACAGTACTCAGCTTAACACAAAGAATCTTGGATATCAGCTATTTTCGAGTTTATGCAGTCGCTTAAACAGTAGTATTTCATTTAGGGGGTAGGGACACTATGTGAATGTCTAAAATAAAAATATATACCAGCAGTGAGATTCAAACACACGAGCTCTAGGCTCAAAGTCATGCGAACCATCTAAACGCTATATTTACATCATTGAGTCTCTCTGGGAGGAAATCCTAATTTTCCTTAGAAAGATTTATATCCTCCGGTCGGCAAACACAACCTTTGTTTTTGATGGAGCACATGAGACGGTAGACGACGCTCCCGGAATATCGTGGGCACGGTCGATACGTCGATGGTGGATGTAGAAGAGTAGGAGTAGGAACTGGTCGATTGATCAACCCCAACTAATCCCATCCATGGAACGACAAACTGGTAGCGCTCCCCAGCAAACAAGGGACATTGCCCTTGTGTTGGTTCAATGTTGGGCCAGCGTCGCAGACGCTGGCCCAACATTGAACCAACACATGGTCAATGTCCTGTGTTTGCTGGGTCGGTGATTCCACGGCAGGTCACAATCCAAAATTCTGCCGATCGATATTCACCGAGAGTCGATAATCTTCATCAAGCTGACGATCGATGCAGCGATCTCCAGTTTGATAGCAAGTATATAAAAATAATACAGATACTGTTTAAAATTAATTTACAAAAATTACCAATTGAAAAAACCCCAGAATATTATTAAACCCAATCACGCTTATGAGAGCCACAAAAAGCAGGTCATAGACAACAGGCTTTTGATTCGTCAATATCTCCAACTCGACCAATGATAGGAGTGCACAAAATAGGAGCTCTACGAGTTTCACACGTGTAGCACCATGTCCTCTCGCAGAGACTATTCGAAACATAACCCTTACAGCGCGGGGATAGACTTTAGTCGTCAGAATCTGACGTCTGCAGATGTCAGATTCTGACAACTAAAGTCTATCCCCGCAATGTAGGAGCACAAATATTTCTAATGGCCGTAGACACATAACATAGGTATTCAAATGCATCAGAAAGAGCTGGATGAGACAATCATCTATGATGATTTCGACTTGATTTTAACCCTTTGATCTCCATGTTTTTTAATTAATTCAGCGATTGAAGGGTTAAAGCGCTTAATTTTCAAATTTAAATTTGCACCCACTTGAAGTTGTGTCTCGCTACTAAACCTCAAATGGGTGGGAATTACTCATATTTCTTTAACCCTTGTCCTGCTGAATTGCTTCAATTGTATTTTTCGTCATTTGAAGCTGGAATTGATAGCGCAATTTCCAGCTTCAAATGACGAAAAATATTACTATTTATGAAAAAAAGACATGACTAAAATTAAATTATTAATTACTACACTTGATGAATAACTTACTTTTTGATGAAATTGTTTAAATTCTTGCATATCGATCTATGGGCTTGATCCAGCAAAATCTGAGAAAATAATTCCAAAAATTATAATCAACTTGTATATGCTTAATAGTATATAAAGTGATGATAACAAGTTATTAATTAATAATATTTATAATAATTCAATGATATTTTTACCATACTTATAATAATATTCTGCTCTGTAAAATTACCTTGAATTATGTCTTAGTCTATTCAAAATGCAGTTTGGTAAATTGCGTCACATGTATTGCACAGTCTGTATTCATTGAATTCTTTTGCATTTAAATTTATTAAATTACATTGCATTACAATACATGACACGGTACTGCACCGTACACATGCAAGTACTGCAGCAATGCAGTATAATAACATAGTACAATGCAATCCAGGGTGATGATAAATATAGAACAAAATGAAAGGAAATATAATCATAACTAATCTACTGCCAAATATATTGATTGGATTTTCAACATATATAATAAACTACAATTTCACCACCTCAGCAAATTGGGCAATTCCTGATCCAGCACACAAGAAGCGTTGACCATTTGTTAGGTTTTATGTTGGGCCAGCGTGGCAGACGTTGGCCCAACATAAAACAAACATAGGGTCACTGTGCGCAGATTTTGCAGTTTGCCGTGTAGTGTGTGTTACTCACATTGTGATATTTTTGTAGTTCTGTGAGAACACGGGTGAACTTCTCCAAGGCCTCCTGAGAGAAAAAACACAAAAACAAAACATAAGACAAACGTGTCTGGAGGACGCCGATCTCAATCTACACCCGCCACTGCGAGCACCCTCAAAGTGAGAGGTTGAAATTCTGTAAAATAAATCTGTAGAAAAGTCTACAAATGCTTATTTTGTTATTACCATGTTATTTATGAATAAAACGTTGATTGTAGATAAAAAAATCCCACTGTAAATATTTTAATTCGAATAAATCTTTCCAACTTCAAACAAAAAATTTTGAATTCGTTAAATCTGAAAACGTGAAACCTTATTTATTAGGGACAGTATTTTTTTTACTAATTGAGTCATCATTTTGTAAATAAAAATCATCAGTTTTAAATCAAGTGTTTTATATTATAATGGAAACCTTTAAGGGATATCACAACAAACAGGAGACAGTGAACAAATGTTGTTGTAATGCTGGTCCACCGTCCACGACGCTGGCCCAGCATTACAGCAACATTTGGTAAATGTGCCATATTTGCTGGGATCAGTCAGTTTAACCCATTCTCATCTCTTTTTTTCGCAGTGTCGAGGGAGAGATGAAATGTTTGAAACTCAAATCATTCTTGAATATTGACTTTTTAATCCAACATATAACTTCACTACTAGGAGAAATCTGATTAAACGTTGAAAATGACAATCTGCGGAGAAAAATCGTTCCTTGTCTTAAAATGCCAAGGCTGCAAAAGACACCGAGAAAAACCTTCACAGCGCCGTGGCGTGTTGCTTAGCATAACAAATTGACGTGTACATGTAACTGAAATAGGCTGCACATGAAACAGACAACAAATAAAAAAAGAACCGCCAAGAAAAATAAATGAGAAAACACGAACTGATTGCAGTTGAAAATAAAGACAAGATAAACGGGAAATTATGATTAAGTGCATTCCAAAATAGAAAATATCATACGGTTCCTTAAAAAGGCATGTAGTATGGTTGAAGAAACATTTCACCAATCGTTTATCAATTATGCCCATGCAATTTAAATATAAATCGTAATATTTTATGAATAAATCGGAGTGCGAGTAATAGACTACATTAAGTATGTAGATAGGTTTTGGTGTTTGTTGATAACGCAATTTCTAGCTTCAAATGGCAAAGTCAAGGGTATAGGTCAAGGTGAAATGAATTTGCAGTTTTCGTGAATTGTGGAAGGACGGATGACAGACGGACGAAACTTGAAACAACAGTGACATCTGAAATATGACAGGTGGTACCACCTGGAGTACACCACTAGCTGTTGAACATTGTGTACAGGTTTGAATGAACTAAACTCAAGACTCGGGGAGAAATAGCGTTTTCCGTGAAAATGCATCTGGTAAACCTGTAGCCATAACCGTGATAGGTGGCGCCACCTGGAGCACACCCATTAATAACTAGGTTCATAGGAGCATTATACATTAATTCAAGTGGAGATTTGAAAATTGTTTGGAAGAAATAGCTTTTGGCGCAAAGTGTCTATTGAAAATTTGAAACAACTATGAAAGCTGAAATATGAAAAGTGGTATCTTGATCTGGAGCTGAGTTATGATCATTTTAGTGACGCGAATGTGTTAAGATTTCAAAAATAAAAAATGGAGAAAATTGGTATAAAAGGCAGAATGTTTGATTGGAAGTACCTTATGATAAAAAAAATTCCTTATAGCCGAACAAGACTCTCTGGCCAAATCTGGAAATATTGTATATAGTTTTTTAATGATTGTTTATTTTATAGCCCAGGATGTCTTCTTTCAGAATCTGTCGGGTAAACTTTGGTTACCCCTGAGCGTTTTTAGATAAATGGCCATCAATTGATGGCAGGACCCCTCAGCCGTAGGCTCTATCCATCAATATCAAGAAATAAGGGGAAGAAAATGACCCTCACCACTACCATGTCATTTTTTTTAAATGGCTGCGCCAGCCATTTTGTTTTTAATACATTCATCCCAAAAGTTAATCAGATCATCAGAAATACCTAGAGAAAAACGATACTAAATTTGAATGAAATCCAACCAACGGTTCATAAGTTATCGTGCCCACAAGCTTTTTAGACGGCCATCTTGGAAAATGGCCGCTTATGGCCTGGTGCCAAAAAAATATATGAGATGAATTGCCCAGGCACATAGGTCATGTCTGTAAAAAATAAACAAAATTATTCATAAGTTAACTTTTTAGTAAAAGCTGAAATTCTGACTGCCCGCCCGTCCGAGCGCGAGACCGCCTGCCAGACCGCCCGCCTCTGATGATCACTATGCCCCACAGCCTTAATGGCTGAAGGGTAAAAATGGGCAAAATGTAAGATGGGCGACAGTGGCCATCTTGTAAAAAAAAACAAATTAACAAACAATCTGATAATCAAATGTGATATGTCATTTCTGGCTAATTTTGAGGCGTAGAAGTCATTTCTAGTCTTACAATTATACTTCAAGTATCCATTTTTAACAACAACAACAAAAATCATAACATGCATATTGACCATTTTCTCAACTTGTACAAAGGCCGACATGCGACTCATTTCGTGCAGGATGAGCTTAAGATGAATGATAGTGGCCTTACGTAGCTGCGAGTTTTATCTCTACCTGTCATTGTCTGATCTGGCTGTTTATCAGTATAACCTGGAGTACTCCTCGCAGACATATACTCAATCACACTCTCTTAAGTATCTACAGATAGGTGTATTCAAAAAGGCCCTACACTGACATTCTGAGATTTCGAAGTCGGCGAATTTAACATCCAACTTCTACTGAAAGAAAATATATTTTGAGGTATAATTTTAACGCACACATCATACATTGAAATCATTGCTACTAATCATTGCTAACCCTCTCAATCCTGAAATTACCATTGTCATCTTCATCAACTACAAGCCGCGAATTGCTGTCGCAATTCTTGACTTGTAGTTGACGAAGATGACTTGAAGTGTGTTGCAAATGAAAAAGAAATATCGTTATTATTAGAACATTTCCATGAAAATTTTCATTCTAAAACCCCTAGTTGTAGGAAAATAGATATTTTTCAGAGACGCGAAAAGATGCTTTGATGCATCGTGAGGGTTTAAAGGGTTAAATTATGTCTTTGTTAAATTACATCGGCTATCGATGTTGGGTGGTTAACCCTTTAACCGCCAAATTATTCAATTTGAATTTTCACCCACTTGAAGTTATGTCTCGCTGACGCGATCCACAACTTCAAGTGAGTGAAAATTATTCAGATTTGACAAAATGGAGGTCAACTCTTTTCAAATCTTGCTGATTGATGTCATAACTTATCTTTAACATGTTTAAAACATGGTACTTAACGTGCCAATAAAAAATAAAAACCCGAATATATGCGGCACCGGCGGTTAAAGGGTTAACCCTTAAAGTGCTAAACCATAAAATGTAAATATTAACCCACTTGAAGTTGTGTCTCGCTACCGCGATCCACAACTTCAAGTGGGTGAAAATTACTTGTATAAGTGCAATTTAAAGAAAACGTCTTGGCAATCTAGCATTAATGCAACACATATTTCACAATCAAATTGTATTGTTTGAAGGACAAATCAAAGGGTTGTAAGCGGCTGTGACCTGAATAACACTTTAACACGTACAACGCTGAAATATATATAACTATGGAGACCAAAGGGTAATTTTCAGTTTGAAATTATCATCAATGTCTTAGTTAGTTCTTTCTGTATCATTTGTTTACCTATGCCCAGCAAACACATTTGTATAAAATTTGTACAATGTTTGAAAACCGACCTTATACAAATGTTATACAATTGTTTTGTGTTTGCTGGGTGGTATTTTTTTAAGGGCGGGGACCGTCTTTAGACGTCAGATTCTGACGGACCTTTTTGTTGGAAAAGTTAAGGATGAAATGTTTTTGTACTTAGAATCAGATGCCAAAAACTCTCCAATAACAACATTCAGGTGCGAAAGTGGGTAGTAGAAATTATCATCTATTTAATTAATTTGACGTACAGATTGGTAATTCTATGCTACTATTTCATAAAATGTTATTTGTGGTATCCCTAAAATACATTTAAAATGCGGTAGACACCTCTAGCACTTACGTGGTTATTTATCGGGCCTTATAATAGGACATATTTAGCAACTTGAAGTATGATTTATCTTGCCTAACATCTCTAGCACTTACAGTGTCATTTATTAGGCCTGATATAAGATACGTTCAGCGCCCCAAAACGTCATACATCTGATCGAGATTAATAATAAACTTCTATGACTTGCATATTCCTTCTATTCCGAGACCATGCTAATTAATCGTATTCAAGTTATAAAAGAACACAATATAAATCGCGAAACTAGAGATATCTGCACACACGTGGTGAGCAAGGCGCAGACATCGAGTTTATCGGGTGTTTGGAGTTATCTCATACTTATACATTAAATAGACAAGACAGTAAACCGATAGATACCCTTTATCTATAAGTGGTCAGTCACTCCCGCTGATAAGCATGACTCACCCTTTAACAGCCAAGTTATTTAAATGGAATTTCCACTTACTTGAAGTTGTGTCTCGCTGACGCGATCCGCAACCTCAAGTCAGTGAAAATTATTCAGATTTGACAAAATGGCAGTCAACGATTTTAAAATCTTGTTGATTGATGTCACGATCCATCTTTAAGTGTTCAAAAGCTGGTATTTAATGTGCTATTAAAAATGTAACAAACGAAAATAATCTTGAGCGGTGGTTAAAGGGTTAACCCTTTCAAGCCTGACTTTACATTGTAATCTTCATCCACTACAAGCCGCGAATTGCTGCCGCAATTCCCGACTTGTAGTGGATGAAGATGATTTGAGATGGGTGAGAAATTAAAAAAAATTGTCATGTATTGGTAAACCAGTTCAATGGAAATATTCATTCTAAAACCCTTTGTTGTAGGAAAATTAAGTCTGTTTTCAGAGATGTAACATGATGTTTTGATGCATCGTCAGGACTTAAAGGGTTAAGTACATACAGACAGAAAGGTCTACCAACAAAAGCTAGACGTTCACCCAGTGCTGGCTTATTGTTGGGTCAGTGTAGTGAACAGTGGGCCAACATTCAACCAGCATTGGATCAACGTCTTGGTTTTCAGACCTAACAGTACTAAATATATATCGATAAAGCTCAATTAAAAAAAGAGTGATTTTTAATCTCATTGTTCTATATGAAATCTGCAGAAATTCAGAGCATTATATATGCAGAGATAATAAAAGACCGACAAATTCAAATAAAAAAAGGATAAAAGAGTTATTTAGATTATTTAAAGTGGTGACATGGTTGCAAAATATTAAACTCTAAAAATTGAAACATCAAATACAGTTAGCATCAAAGTTAAACTAGAACTAAGCCAACAAAACACAACATTATATACTAAATAGATATACATATATATTACTTCTTCATGTACCATGATGAAAAAGGTATTAATCTAATTGATGTAATGTCGCGATCGTACTAGTATATTATGTGAATACATTACATCGCACACAAATGTAATATAGTATAATCAAAAAGTCATATCTGCCATTTTTTAAAGTTAGACCAGCGTCGCAGACGGTGGACCAACAATAAACCAATACTGGGCCAAGGTATCGTGTTCGTTGGGTAGTTAACCCTTTGACTTCCAGGCCGGGGTGCATGCCAGGATCCAGATATACTGGTGTAGGAGTTCTATTTTTCGTCATTTGAGGCTGGAATTGCTAACGCAATTTCCAGCTTCAAATGACGAAAAATACATGAATGTAGTATATATTTGACGAAAATTTGTGTCATTTTATGGTTACGTTCATTGACGAATGACGACGGAAATTTCCGTCATGTATGGTAGTGGAAAGGTTAATATACAAGTACATCACATTTTACCAAGTAAAAGTCGATGATAGAATCGCTATCTGATGGTAAGTAACACTAGGCCTATCAAAAAAATTAAGCGGTTTAACAACATGCTTTTAAGATAGTCAATCTATTTTACGTGCTTTAAGTTGTATCAATCGTATGGGAATTTTAGATTTGTTGACAGCGCTTCTGGTGTTATGCTTTGTGCTGAAACTGAAACTTATGGTTAAATTAACCCTTTGAGTGCGGGCGACGCTTTTAAGCGCATTCATACTGTTTTTCCACAACTAAAATTTGACAGAAATTGAACAAATATGCATGTATAAATCTTGAGTAAAGCCCCCATTGTGAAATTTAGCAGGTTTAATTTTTAAGTGAGGAGGTATTTTCCTTTCATTTGAAGTTGGCAATTGCGTGAGCAATGCCAACTTCAAATCAAAGGAAAATGTTAAGTAGTAATGAAGCACTTAAAGAGTTAGAGAATAAAAATGTCAGCTCTTTGGTTAATTGTTATAAAAGAGAACGAAAGGATTACAGTATGGTTAGTGTGTTATTCACGTATTGCACGCACACAAAGACGCGTTGACTCAATGTTGTTTTAATGTTGGAGCGGAGCGCGAAATATTACTTCTAATTTTCTAAAGAGTCTACATTTGAAGACCTCACACAACACGTCGAGAACCAAAATTACCCACACTAGCCTGCCCAGAATGGATCATCTTCAACCATGAAGTAGTGTGCGCCACGCAATCATGCTGCGCTTTACGAGAGTGTACACTCGATTAGATAGGAATTGCGACGCAGACAACGAAGCACAAAAAATACCCAGAATACATAAAGCATGAGGCAGCACTTGATGGTTGAATTGTCAGAAACGTTACAAGAAACGTTACTAGGAACGTTACCAGATAACACCCTGCTGAAAGGGTGTGACTGCCACTTTACAAAGTGGCAGTCACACCGTTTCAGCACTAAGGAAATGAAATGAATGGGGTTTTATGCCACTTCTGTGCACATGTAGGCTAAACTGGGCCGAGAGAATCCCCTGGTGAGATGACAATGCCCTCCTGGAACACATGACTCGAAATTCGGGCAAGCTACTTTTTGGTCACGGAGGCTCCCCACAATATTAAAACTTTACCAGAGAGAGGTGAAAAACAATTTTGTTTCTTTGAATCATCTGATCAGAAAGGCCAGAGTGGGGTTCGAACCCGCGATCTCCGACTTTCTAAGCAGGCAGCTTCAACCATTGCACCAGACCCCCGCACTTCAGCACTAAGTGTGTGATGAGATGTATTTTTGGCAGGACAAGAGATACCCAGCAAAAACGAGGAGTTCACCTAACGCTGCTTTAATTTGATCCACTGTCTGCGACGTTTGCCCAACATTAAAGCAACATTTAATTGGTTCAACGTCTCGTGTTTGAAGAGATAGGGTGTTTGTATTGCTTTCTAAAGTCCTCATAAATACGGCCCACATACCACGTAAGCCGATAAACAAACGTCTTACAAATATGTGAGGACATCTATTTTTTAGCTCACTGGTTCACAATGTTCTATAAAGTGTAGAGGGATATATAATTCATGGGACTAGTTATTCATATCGATTAAGAGTAAATGATTGTGGTATTCTTAATTATTTTAAATCAGGAACTCTAAACATCGCTGTCGGATAAATCCGTAGATTTGCATAAATTAATGACTTCTGTTTTAAACGCCCATTCTCAGTCCAAATATTTAACGATTAATCTGCTACAATATATTTCAAGTAAATCGTCATCATCAATACATTGAAGACAGTGATAACAGGTAATTTAATTTCGTTTTGAAAGCAGGTGTCATTTTGGACACAAATAGACCGACGAGAAGCATGTTTTCACTTTGTCTGGCCTTCTGACCTGGATATTAGCGAGGTTATTCTTCTACTATATACCTTGGAAATGAAAGGGTGTATGTCTCACTCAACAGAGTGGAGCATACACCTTTCTAATTCAAAGGGCACACTATGACGCCCATTGCCAAATGATTTATTTAGACAGATCTGATGAACACGTCAGCCAGTAAAACAAATCCTCATTGTTGTTTCAATGTTGGGACAGCGTCGTGGTCGCTGGCCCAACATTGAAACAGCGCTGAGACGGTGTTTCTCGGGCATGAGTCCTCAAAAATTCGGGTGAGCAGGTGGACAAAGCACGCTGCAGTTGTTTATGGCAGAGACTGACGTACATCGGGATGGCCGCCAGATCGGCAGCCAGCCCAGCGGATTGAAAATATAAATTAATTTAGCGGACACATCATTTAGAAATAAATCAGGTCAAATGTGTGAGGTGAATGAGTACATGTTACAACATTGTCTTAGTGTTGGAACAATTTTGCAAACGTTGGGCCAGCATAAAACCAGCATTAGGTCATTGTCCCGTGGTCCCGGGGGGGGGAGGGTAATGTGACAATGGGGTATCGGGGGTCAGGGTTGGCTTGTGTACAACTCTGGCATCGGTATTTTTCTCATATTTAGATCACAAAGTATAGAAAAACATACTATAATATAAATATTTGTAATTTAGAAAAAAATGTAGGCTAAATATTAGCACAAAATATTATTGTCTGATATAATAGGTTTAACTTGGGGCGCACCCAGCAAACATTAGAGTAAGTCAATGTTGTTTTGATGTTGGGCCACCGTCTACGACGCTGGATCAACATTGACCCAACGTGTTGTGTTTGTTGGGTAGGCTATCTCAGGTACGGCATTTATCATGTATAATAAGCCTTTATGTGAATTCGGCTGAGGTCATCACATAGGTACAAAAATAATCTGCGTATCAGATTATTTGATAGTATAGTACCAGGGTATGTGTGCCTGAGGTATCGTCTCCGGGCTACTGTACGAGACCACTTGTGTATCGCATGCGAATTTAGCACATTTTAATACACAAGAGAAAATCATATAGCATAATGAATAAAAAATAATCATATTAAGAAACTTTCCAAGAAATATTTGAGTTGCGACATTTCACAGATAAGGGTGGAAATCTGTGTGAATTGGCAGGTTGTGCCAGGTTGTCTTATCATGTCATGTAACTATGATAAAACCTGGTAGCTCTTTAAGTGTTAAACAAGACTACAATAATTTTTAATCCGTTTTAAACTTGATATAAGACGATTTGCAAATATTTGATTTCAAACTAGACAAATATGAGTAATTTTCACCAACTTCGAGTGGGTGAAAACTAAATTGGGTAGCTTAGTGCCTTACACCCAGCGTTTCTTCTAATTTCCATTCACATTTAAAGCTCTTGATTTGATAAAATACCCGAAGTGTAATATATCAACTGAAAGCTGACAAGATCTGTATTTGGATTAATACCATTTTCTGCTGATGAAAACGTGTGGACAACAGGTGATATTATGGCACGCGGCAGTCGCTTGAAGTTATGTCTCGCTACCGCTATATATATATGTTCAAGAAAATATACCCCCAAGCTATGATTTTTTACATTGATTCTAGAACGCTATGAACCGCTAATGATAAGTGATACACAAACTTATTCTCTATATTTACTATGCTACAAAACGAAGTAATGATCACATTACAATGGAACTGGTATTGTAAATGCCATTATTTCGTGCACTTTATAATGAAATTACTGATCTGTACAGTTTTGTTCGGGCCAATGGTGTAACAAATACACCGATTCGTATGCGATCCACAACTTCCAGTGTCTGACAATTACTCGGATTTGTAAAATTTAGGTCAGGATGTATCTCAATGTGACAGACTGAAAATATATTTCACTTTTATAATTTAATTGCTAATAATAAACAAAAAGACTACTTTTGTGGACATCAGAGCTCTGGGGGTTAATGGCTCAACCCTTTAATCGCCGGTGTCGCATATATTCGAGTTTTCATTTTTTATTAGCACATTAAGTACCACCTTTTAAACATGTTAAAGATAAAATATGACATCAATCAGCAATATTTGAAAACAGCTGACATCCATTTTGTGAAATCTGAATAATTTTCACTCACTTGAAGTTGTGGATCGCGTCAGCGAGACACAATTTCAAGTGGGTGAAAATTCAGATTGAATAATTTGGCGGTTAAAGAGTTAATACGTGCTAATGTGTGAGGTATCTGCAATATTCAAAGAAATCCTTCTAAAAAATTACGACAGCCTCCTATTTGTGAAAACATGTCACATTTTCAGCCTTGTCAGTGAACACAGCAGACACGAGATACTCAAGACATTGTTGGTTCAATATCTGGCCAACGTCGTGAAAAAGCCAGGTTTTGTAATGGTACATCACTTCACGTAATTACGTAAAGTGACGGCTGAGAATGGAGAGGGGTTTCGCTGCAGTTTGGTATACAATCAATCGCAATAACATGTTCCTACTATACAAGTAAAATACCTCATCTCACTGCAACATATAATAATAGCTTTGCAATTTCAACGCATCAAATCTAAAGTGAAAACATATCTTAAATATTTCATCCATGATACCACTAACTAGATTTTTAAAAATCAAAATACGTCAATGACACTGTATATTTATCAAATAACAACATAAGCTTATCTTCACTATTGAACTAAGAACTGAACAATAAAACAACAATTTGAAAATACCATTCATGCCGACTTTAAAAAGAGAGAAACTACTGTTGACCTAAAATAGACAGAACATCCAAGAACTATAATTCAGACATGTATAGTAGATAACAAGCACAAATTACGTGCACATTACACATGGCTAACTAATCAATGGAATGTCTCAATGAAAATAATCAGACGTATACATTTAAATGGGAAGATGGGATGATGCCGGGAAGATGGAAATATTCCCAGTTCTTTTTTTATTGATCATTTATTTGAAACTAAAAGTTAAAATTAGCGAGAAATAAAACTTCACATGAATTAAAATAGCTTTTTGTGCACTGACCTTAAATTTAACCCATTTGAAGTTGCGTCAAGCGGATAAAACAACTCACAAAAAATTTAATTCGGTTTGACATCTGCCTAACTCTTAAATGACAATTTTTTAAATTAAAATTTCCACCAAGTTGTAAATCGCTATCATGAAAATATGTTGATGAGTTGGTAAAAAGTTCAATTTGAAAATCAAAACAAACCATGAGCTTGAAATATAAGAAACATGATAATAGGGCAATTACACTAAGTAAGAAAACAAACACTGAGATATCAACTATAAAACAAAATCTACAAGTCTAGAAACAGAGTTCTAGAAACAAAATCTACAAAATAAATGTTCATTTTATGTTAAAATTCGAAAAAAAGTTCACATCAAAAGCACATCACGACACATACAAAAGGCTATATAGACAAATAATAAGAAATAATGGGACATATCGTCACCTTTGTGTTAAAGTGTCGTATCTGCCATATTGCGAAATGTTAGTTACGACCTTTTAATACTGAGGATACAATTCCATACTGTACTTAGCGGAGCCTCATTGAATCATTGTAAGCTTGAAGGTGTTTTTTCATTAATAATTAACTTGTACTAAAGAAGGTAAGTCGTTGCGAGAGCGCGTGGGTCAAGTGTACCTCTGTCACACCCGAATCTAAAATCAGCTGTCACGTCATGATGTCCTGTGACTAGTCTGCGGCTGGGGGTTCCCCGTGGAAGTGCAAACCGTTAGACTTTTTTTAGAAGCTTCGATCCAGCTGTTTCAATGTTTTAATGCTCGAAGCAAAAAAATATAGCTATTTCTAACGGACCAATGAGTTATTTTTAGAAAACAAACCTCCTGTGCATACACGTACATCTTTACAAATTCATGACAATTAAATCAGAAATGACATTTTATGAATTGCGGAAAAAAAAAATGTTTATCATGATGTAGTGACGAAAGCTAAAATAAACCACAACCGCGGCTCAAGCGATTTAAACTGGCACAGATACGAATAATAAAACTAGGACAAGCATTGATGTTGGCAAAGCATGAAGTGGCGCGTACGACACTCTGTCTGCTAGGGAACGATTTTGACTCGACTTGAATATTTTGAATACGATTCCAAAAAATATAATTGGTGAAATAAAATGCTTTGTCACATATTCATATTGTTACTGTTTACAATTGAATTAAAAAATAATCAATGAATGTTATTGCACAGCCAGAGGAACACGGTCCCCTCGGGGTGAGAGGGTCATACATGTTACTTTCAAGGTGGCAGATACGATCCGTTCATCAGACTCAGATTCATTTATTTGTTCCTACAGTGTAATATTCATCATAAGGCGATGATACAATTATTAGAATTATACACGGAAATTACAATTGATTGTATTCTGGTATATTTGTACTCCATGGCAAATAAACAAAATAGATAAAAGTGTAAAAAAAAGGTTCACATTAAAAGTGTGCTGTTGCCAGGTTTAAATTGCGATAAGCAGCTGTCAATCATTGGGATTGGGCGGGTTTTACACAACTAAGCATGCAAGCTCTTCTCAAAATAGTTCACCGAATCCCCAAAGCTTAAAATATAAATGCCAATGCGTACAGCTATAACTGATCATTCCTATTTAATTTATCCCCCGTTAATCAAAGGGACATAACTATCAGGGAAATAATTCATTCAATGGAATCGGTGCATGCCCAGGCAGAAAAAAGCTACCATAAACTGGAAATGATATATAAAATAAAAACAAAGTAGTTACGATATAACTGATCATTCCTATATAATTCCTACCCTGGTAATCAAAGGTACATAATTATCACGGAAATACTTTCATTCCAAGGAATCGGTGCATGCCCATGCCGAAAAAAGCTACCAAAAACTGAAAATGATATATGAAATAAAAACAAAAACAAAGTAGTTACGTCACATTATTATATGATTAGGCTATTATTCTTGTTATACATGCAAAAGCTTTAGATACTCACTGCCACAGCGTTGTCATCCTGCACCAAGAAGCACCATAGAGACAAGCACATTAGTAAGAATACAGTACCCACAGAATGTGTACAAAATGTGTACAATATTAATTAGCCTGAGGCTGTACAGCCAAACCTGCCGTCAGGGGGGGGGGGGTGTGATGATTTCAGCCGCAAAATATTTTTAATCTCAATGATTAAAATTCAAAACAAGTTGGTTTACCGACATAGCAGGTTTAGCCGTACAGAATACGGACAGATTAAAGCACGGGCCACGATAGACGCCGCAGAGTGATAGCAATTCACGACATAAACCTGCAAACACGAGAAGTTGACCCAATGCTGGTTTAATGTTGGGCCGCCGTCTGCGACGTCGGCCCAACATTAAACCAGCATAGGGTGAACGGATGGATACAGGATGCATTGTGCTTCATGACATTCAAGACATGCTACATGAACATGGCACATTTATGATAATCATTAGGGCAATCACTCGGCGTCTAGCGGGAATATCCTTAAACAATCTGTCCAATTAAATTAAACCCATCTATTAAACAATTCCAAGTTAGTAATTAGAATATGTATATCCAATCCTCAGTATTAACTTAAAGGTATATTTTTATGACATTATACATTAAACAATATACATGACAATATAAAGACAACAATATGTGAGTGGTCCACCAAAGTGTTGACATCATGGTGCACGTGAGAAATAACATGGCCATCCCAGTATATACGTATATATATTTCTTTTACGAAAAAAAGTTTAAGCCTGTTATCAATAAAAAGACAAAAAAAAGAAATATAAGTTCATCATTGATACTAACTTGTACATCATCATCCCATTCTCGAAAGATTTGTAATATAATATATCCAAATAATTCAATGTCAATCTCTTGTGTAAGATACACATGACATTCAGAATAGCAAAGCAAATATTAACCTTCACAGAGGATCTGTAACTTCTTGTGGTATAAAAAGACTAATGCAGATCAAAATACATGGTAGAAAGTTTAGACATTTTCATTTCTTTATTTTGACGCCATAAATACACATTGCTTCGCTGTATTAACATTTATACGCGGAATCATAGAATTTAACCTAAAGCTAGCCGCCATTATAGTAGTCCATCATTCAAAAAAATCACTTATGTTTTTTTAAAACAAATTCTCTGGGAATCAGTATACAGAAAATGCTTGTTAATTGAGTAGATAGGGTTTCTGAGAATGTAGATACGTCACGTTGCCATAGCCACGTATTCTAGATACCCCAGGGAGAGGGCCCCACTTGCCCCCGCGTAGATGTCTGGCGTGCCCGGAATTGTCTGCAAGTCTAGAATAGTAAATATAACCAGATTTGAAACCTAAGCCCAGTTCTTTCAAAGTTAAAAAGCACAAGATGACTCCGTATTGCAATTGGTTTATATTTGACATGATCCTCTAGAAGCCAGAGTGTCATATGTGTCGCTCTGATGAGCGACACATATGACACTCTGGCTTCTACGGGTCGATAATCAGAAAACTAAAAATAGTGATGACACTGTACAAATGAGTGTCGGGTCCAGGATTTGACTGACAGGGGCGGGCGGGGGGAGTGGAATTTCTAACTAACAATTTACATTACCGCTGGCATATCAGCCTTCTCTATGCTCTGGAGGGGTCCGGGTGAATTTTGAAGTCTAAGGCTTTAAATGGTGCAGTTTAGTACTGGGGGGTGCTGCCCCTATCTGGATCCGCCACTGCAAATACTGAGTATAACTCTTTGCAACAGACTTAAATGTGCTAATAATGATGTCAATCTGTGGAGTGGAAATAACCTCCTTTAACCCTTTAAGTCCTCACGATGCATTAAAGCATCATTTTACGTCCCTGAAAACACACTTAATTTTACTACAACCAAGGGTTTTTGAATGGAAATTTCCATGAAACTGGTTTACTAATACAAGGTAATTTTCTTTAATTGTCCCACCCACTTCAAACCATCTTCATCCACTACAAGTCGAGAATTGCGACAGTGGATGTAGTGGATGAAGATGACAATGTAAAGTCAGGATTGAAAGGGTTAATTCTAAGAGGATGATGGACGGTATATAAGTGCTTCTCTCCGTATCTTGCTTAGTTAACTATGGTAGGCTATCATTGTTACAATTTATCATGTTTATATTGATGCAATATAATTATGTCACTTAACTTTGAAGTTCCATTGAAGCTTATTAAAAAAAATCGTGGAAAAAAGCATCAGCAGTATTTCATATGTCCCTGATGCCACAAATAATTCATTCAAATGATAAAAAAATATTAGAAGCAAATCAGACAACTACGTAATTTAGTGTGGCCTACTACCCATGTACAGCCGACCCGACCCGGGCAAGACGATCGTTATATGCTACTCCCTTTGGTAAATCCCTCGTCAGTCGCTCTAGCCCGAGAAAGATTAGTTGCTCCCGCCAGCTAATATATACTACTGTCAATACGCAAAGAGCAGTTACTGCTTACTTAAGCAGTAACTGTTTGCCTTTACAGCAACAAGCAAACAATAGTAGTCTATATTTACAGATTCATAATATAAATAATTATAATCTTAATTTTGGCTCATGGTTTTGTTGGCATGTCTTTGCTTGTATGTCGCGTGACGTTGGTGATATGCCGTGTGACGTTGGTGATATGTCGGGGGACATTGGGATATGTCGCGTGACGTTGGTGATATGTCGTGTGACGTTGGTGATATGTCGGGGGACATTGGTGATATGTCGAGTGACGTTGGTGATATGTCGGGTGACGCTGGTTATTTGTTGGGTGACGTTGGTGATATGTCGGATGAATTGGTGATATGTCGAGTGACGTTGGTGATATGTTGGGTGACGTTGGTCATATGTCGGATGACGTTGGTCATATGTTGGATGACGTTGGTCATATGTCGGATGACATTGGTCACATGTCGGATGACGTTGGTCATATGTCGGATGACGTTGGTCATATGTCGGATGACGTTGGTCATATGTCGGATGACGTTGGTGATATGTCGAGTGACGTTGGTGATATGTCGGGTGACGTTGGTGATATGTCGGATGACGTTGGTCATTTGTCGGATGACGTTGGTCATATGTCGGATGACGTTGGTTATATGTCGGATGACGTTGGTCATATGTCGGATGACGTTGGTCATATGTCGGTTGACGTTGGTCATATGTCGGATGAGGTTGGTCATATGTCGGATGACGTTGGTCATATGTCGGATGACGTTGGTCATATGTCGGATGACGTTGGTCATATGTCGGATGACGTTGGTCATATGTCGGATGACGTTGGTCATATGGCGGGTAACGCTGGTCATATGTCGGATGACGTTAATCATATGTCGGGTGACGTTAGTCATGTGTCGGGTGACGTTGGTCATACGGCAGGTGACGTTGGTCATGTGTCGGATGACGTTGGTCATATGTCGGGTGACGTTGGTCATATGTCGGGTGACGTTGGTCATATGTCGGATGACGATGGTCATATGTCGGATGACGTTGGTCATATGTCGTGTGACGTGGGTCATGTGTCGGGTGACGTTGATCATATGGCAGGTGACGTTGGTCATATATCGGACGACGTTGGTCATATGTCTGATGACGTTGGTCATATGTCAGATGACGTTGGTCATATGTCAGATGACGTTGGTCATATGTCGGATGACGTTGGTCATATGTCGGATGACGTTGGTCATATGTCGGATGACGTTGGTCATATGGCGGATGACGTTGGTCATATGGCGGGTAACGTTGGTCATATGTCGGATGACGTCGGTCATATGTCGGGTGACGTTGGTCCTGTGTCGGGTGACGTTGGTCATATGTCGGGTGACGTTAGTCATGTGTCGGGTGACGTTGGTCATACGGCAGGTGACGTTGGTCATGTGTCGGATGACGTTGGTCATATGTCGGGTGACGTTGGTCATATGTCGGATGACGTTGGTCATATGTCGGATGACGATGGTCATATGTCGGATGACGTTGGTCATATGTCGTGCGACGTGGGTCATGTGTCGGGTGACGTTGATCATATGGCAGGTGACGTTGGTCATATGTCGGACGACGTTGGTCATATGTCGGATGACGTTGGTCATATGTCAGATGACGTTGGTCATATGTCAGATGACGTTGGTCATATGTCGGATGACGTTGATCATATATCTTATGACGTTGGTCATATGTCGGATGACGTTGGTCATATGTCGGGTGACGTTGGTCATGTGTCGGGTGACGTTGGTCATATGTCAGGTGACGTTGGTCATATGTCGAATGACGTTGGTCATATGGCGGGTAACGTTGGTCATATGTCAGATGACGTTGGTCATATGTCGGGTAACGTTGGTCATGTGTCGGGTGACGTTGGTCATATGTCAGGTGACGTTGGTCATATGTCGGGTGACGTTGGTCATGTGACGGGTGACGTTGGTCATATGTCAGGTGACGTTGGTCATATGTCAGGTGACGTTGGTCATATGTCGGGTGACGTTGGTCATGTGTCGGGTGACGTTGGTCATATGGCAGGTGACGTTGGTCATATGTCGGGTGACGTTGGTCATGTGTCGGGTGACGTTGGTCATATGGCAGGTGACGTTGGTCATATGGCGGGTGACGTTGGTCATATGGCAGGTGACGTTGGTCATGTGTCGGGTGACGTTGGTCATATGTCAGGTGACGTTGGTCATATGTCGGGTGACGTTGGTCATGTGTCGGGTGACGTTGGTCATATGGCAGGTGACGTTGGTCATATGTCGGGTGACGTTGGTCATGTGTCGGGTGACGTTGGTCATATGGCAGGTGACGTTAGTCATGTGTCGGGTGACGTTGGTCTTATGTCATGTGACGTTGGTCTTATGTCATGTGACGTTGGTCATATGTCAGGTGACGTTGGTCATATGTCGGGTGACGTTAGTCACATGGCAGGTGACGTTGGTCATATGTCGGATGACGTTGGTCATGTGCCGGGTGACGTTGGTCATATGTCGGGTGACGTTGGTCATGTGTCGGGTGACGTTAGTCATATGGCAGGTGACGTTAGTCATATGGCAGGTGACGTTGGTCATATGTCGGATGACGTTGGTCATGTGTCGGGTGACGTTGGTCATATGGCAGGTGACGTTGGTCATATGTCAGGTGACGTTGGTCATATGTCGGGTGACGTTGGTCATGTGTCGGGTGACGTTGGTCATATGGCAGGTGACGTTGGTCATATGTCGGACGACGTTGGTCATATGTCGGATGACGTTGGTCATATGGCAGGTGACGTTGGTCATATGTCAGGTGACGTTGGTCATATGTCGGGTGACGTTAGTCATATGGCAGGTGACGTTGGTCATATGTCGGATGACGTTGGTCATGTGCCGGGTGACGTTGGTCATATGTCGGGTGACGTTGGTCATGTGTCGGGTGACGTTAGTCATATGGCAGGTGACGTTAGTCATATGGCAGGTGACGTTGGTCATATGTCGGATGACGTTGGTCATGTGTCGGGTGACGTTGGTCATATGGCAGGTGACGTTGGTCATATGTCAGGTGACGTTGGTCATATGTCGGGTGACGTTGGTCATGTGTCGGGTGACGTTGATCATATGGCAGGTGACGTTGGTCATATGTCGGACGACGTTGGTCATATGTCGGATGACGTTGGTCATATGTCAGATGACGTTGGTCATATGTCAGATGACGTTGGTCATATGTCGGATGACGTTGATCATATGTCTTATGACGTTGGTCATATGGCGGGTAACGTTGGTCATATGTCGGATGACGTTGGTCATATGTCGGGTGACGTTGGTCATGTGTCGGGTGACGTTGGTCATATGTCAGGTGACGTTGGTCATATGTCGGATGACGTTGGTCATATGGCGGGTAACGTTGGTCATATGTCAGATGACGTTGGTCATATGTCGGGTAACGTTGGTCATGTGTCGGGTGACGTTGGTCATGTGACGGGTGACGTTGGTCATATGTCAGGTGACGTTGGTCATATGTCGGGTGACGTTGGTCATGTGTCGGGTGACGTTGGTCATATGGCAGGTGACGTTGGTCATATGTCGGGTGACGTTGGTCATGTGTCGGGTGACGTTGGTCATATGGCAGGTGACGTTGGTCATATGTCGGGTGACGTTGGTCATGTGTCGGGTGACGTTGGTCATATGGCAGGTGACGTTGGTCATATGTCGGGTGACGTAAGTCATGTGTCGGGTGACGTTGGTTTTATGTCATGTGACGTTGGTCATATGTCGGGTGACGTTGGTCATATGTCGGGTGACGTTGGTCATATGGCAGGTGACGTTGGTCATATGGCAGGTGACGTTGGTCATATGTCAGATGACGTTGGTCATATGTCGGGTAACGTTGGTCATGTGTCGGGTGACGTTGGTCATGTGACGGGTGACGTTGGTCATATGTCAGGTGACGTTGGTCATATGTCGGGTGACGTTGGTCATGTGTCGGGTGACGTTGGTCATATGGCAGGTGACGTTGGTCATATGTCGGGTGACGTTGGTCATGTGTCGGGTGACGTTGGTCATATGGCAGGTGACGTTGGTCATATGTCGGGTGACGTTGGTCATGTGTCGGGTGACGTTGGTCATATGGCAGGTGACGTTGGTCATATGTCGGGTGACGTTAGTCATGTGTCGGGTGACGTTGGTCTTATGTCATGTGACGTTGGTCATATGTCGGGTGACGTTGGTCATGTGTCGGGTGACGTTGGTCATATGGCAGGTGACGTTGGTCATATGGCAGGTGACGTTGGTCATATGGCGGGTGACGTTGGTCATATGGCAGGTGACGTTGGTCATATGTCAGGTGACGTTGGTCATATGTCGGGTGACGTTGGTCATGTGTCGGGTGACGTTGGTCATATGGCAGGTGACGTTGGTCATATGGCAGGTGACGTTGGTCATATGTCGGGTGACGTTGGTCATGTGTCGGGTGACGTTGGTCATATGGCAGGTGACGTTGGTCATATGTCGGGTGACGTTAGTCATGTGTCGGGTGACGTTGGTCTTATGTCATGTGACGTTGGTCATATGTCGGGTGACGTTGGTCATATGTCGGGTGACGTTAGTCATATGGCAGGCGACGTTGGTCATATGTCGGATGACTTTGGTCATGTGTCGGGTGACGTTGGTCATATGGCAGGTGACGTTGGTCATATGTCAGGTGACGTTGGTCATATGTCGGGTGACGTTGGTCATGTGTCGGGTGACGTTGGTCATATGGCAGGTGACGTTGGTCATATGTCGGGTGACGTTGGTCATGTGTCGGGTGACGTTGGTCATATGGCAGGTGACGTTGGTCATATGTCAGGTGACGTTGGTCATATGTCGGGTGACGTTAGTCATATGGCAGGTGACGTTGGTCATATGTCGGATGACGTTGGTCATGTGCCGGGTGACGTTGGTCATATATCGGGTGACGTTGGTCATGTGTCGGGTGACGTTAGTCATATGGCAGGTGACGTTAGTCATATGGCAGGTGACGTTGGTCATATGTCGGATGACGTTGGTCATGTGTCGGGTGACGTTGGTCATATGGCAGGTGACGTTGGTCATATGTCAGGTGACGTTGGTCATATGTCGGGTGACGTTGGTCATGTGTCGGGTGACGTTGGTCATATGGCAGGTGACGTTGGTCATATGTCGGGTGACGTTGGTCATGTGTCGGGTGACGTTGGTCATATGACAGGTGACGTTGGTCATATGACAGGTGACGTTGGTCATATGTCAGGTGACTTTGGTCATATGTCGGGTGACGTTGGTCATGTGTCGGGTGACGTTGGTCATATGGCAGGTGACGTTGGTCATATGTCGGGTGACGTTGGTCATGTGTCGGGTGACGTTGGTCATTTGGCAGGTGACGTTGGTCATATGTCAGGTGACGTTGGTCATATGTCGGGTGACGTTAGTCATGTGTCGGGTGACGTTTGTCATATGTCAGGTGACGTTGGTCATATGTCGGGTGACGTTGGTCATGTGTCGGGTGACGTTGGTCATATGGCAGGTGACGTTGGTCATATGTCGGGTGACGTTGGTCATGTGTCGGGTGACGTTGGTCATATGGCAGGTGACGTTGTCATATGTCGGGTGACGTTGGTCATGTGTCGGGTGACGTTGGTCATATGGCAGGTGACGTTGGTCATATGTCAGGTGACGTTGGTCATATGTCGGGTGACGCTGGTCATGTGTCGGGTGACGTTGGTCATATGGCAGGTGACGTTGGTCATATGTCGGATGACGTTCGTCATGTGTCGGGTGACGTTGGTCATTTGGCAGGTGACGTTGGTCATATGTCGGGTGACGTTGGTCATGTGTCGGGTGACGTTGGTCATATGTCGGGTGACGTTGGTCATGTGTCGGGTGACGTTGGTCATATGGCAGGTGACGTTGGTCATATGTCGGATGACGTTGGTCATGTGTCTGGTGACGTTGGTCATATGGCAGGTGACGTTGGTCATATGTCGGGTGACGTTGGTCATGTGTCGGGTGACGTTGGTCATATGTCGGGTGACGTTGGTCATGTGTCGGGTGACGTTGGTCATGTGTCGGGTGACGTTGGTCATGTGTCGGGTGACGTTGGTCATATGTCGGGTGACGTTGGTCATGTGTCGGGTGACGTTGGTCATATGGCAGGTGACGTTGGTCATATGTCGGGTGACGTTGGTCATGTGTCGGGTGACGTTGGTCATATGTCGGGTGACGTTGGTCATGTGTCGGGTGACGTTGGTCATGTGTCGGGTGACGTTGGTCATATGTCGGGTGACGTTGGTCATGTGTCGGGTGACGTTGGTCATATGTCGGGTGACGTTGGTCATGTGTCGGGTGACGTTGGTCATATGTCGGGTGACGTTGGTCATATGTCGGATGACGTTGGTCATATGTCGGATGACGTTGGTCATATGTCGGGTGACGTGTGCCGGTATTACAACAACACATGACCAGCGTCTCCCGAGACGTTCAACCAATGCTGGCTTGATGTTGGGCCACGTCGTAGACGATGGGCCAACATCAAGCCAGCATTGGTTGAACGTCTCTTGCTTGCTGGGGTTAATGTTAACCCTTTAAGCGCCAAGATATCTAGTTTTAATGTTTACACCATAATTGTAAGTAGGTGAAAATTAATCATATAAATTCTGTTTAATTTGAGATCAAATATTTGTAAATGTTGATCTTTAAACACTCATTTCATCTCCAATTACAGTGATTTAACCTGCTAATAAAACTGATTAAAAACGATTATAGACGTGCTTAGGGATGAAAGGGTTAATATATTGATAGCAGGGATGAGACACATATCATTAACAATAGCCCAGGCACTTATCTCTAAAAAAGCAAAACATCTTAAAAATGAAACTTGGAAAAGACTAGCACCACAGCATAAACCCATCCAATGCAAAGAAATGAAGACATAAAAGGAATAGTCCAATAACCCATAATATAAAGTTTGTAAAACAGTTATTCAAGGAAGATGATACATAGTTTGGACAAATTTTCGCATCATGCAGTGCTGAAGGCCGGTTGGACAAATATTTTGGATAGAGTAACATGACTAAAGATGTGACGGCACGACACTTGAGACAATGTTGGCTTAATGTTGGGCCAGCGTTGCAGAGGGTGTGCCAACATTAAACCAACATTGTTTTAAAGTGTTGTGTTTGCTGGGGTAAGATCAAGATAGAGAAGCCCGAATGCACTGCAAAGACAAAGAACAGTAACTGTATACTTGAATAAATAAACAGTTACCATGGTTACCACTGCAGTGTATTGAATAAGTGAAGAGATCCACACAGTCAACACGTGATTCCATCGTTGGCACTATGCTGGATTAATGTTGGGCTATCGTTCTACACGGTGGACGGACAGTGACCCAACATCCGATAAAATCTGTCTACTGTAACCATTCGAAATGTGATCTCGCTGGTAATTTAAAACCAGGTTGAACGATCAAATGTTGTTTTAATGTTGGTCCACCGTCTACGACGCTGGACCAACATTAAAACAGCCTTGTGTAAACGGTTCGTGTTTGCTGGGTGGCCCTGTGTTGACTTAATGTGGGTAAATCAGAAGTGGGCGGTTGGGGATGTTATACTATAATCTTACTGTTTAAAGATCCTATAATAACTTCGTATTGTGACCCTCATATTGCTTTAAATATTCTGCCGTGCAAAGCCAAAAGGCGGTATCTGCTTAATTGCAAAATAAGTAGATACTGCCTTTCGGCTTTGCAGAGCAGTATTAAGGTGCTGCATCGCGCGTTGCAATTTTCACTCTCCACCTGCTGGTGACGCACCATGTTCATTCACGAAACAGAATGTCAATCCCGTTACCATATGATAAGAAATAAATAAAAAGGAACCCATTTTCAACAGCCATAACACAGACAGATCCAGATACACAGATTTCATGCTTTGAGCAAACAGACAATATGTGCATGTACTTACATGAGCATCATTCTCGTTGGACTGAGAAATACAAAAAAGGCAGGAATAAGTTATTGTTAGATAGTTCTAACAAAAGTAGTTCTGAGGCATCTTGCTACAAGCATTAATCTTATCCTAGCGCTTTCTTATTTCCATTAGGAAAGTTAATAGCGATCTATTGGAAATAAGATCAATGTTAGTATTTTAGTGAGGCCCAAGAAAACACTAGGCGAGAAACTAATGCCTGGTTAATGTTGGGCCAGCGTCACAGACGATGGCCAAACATTAACCAGACATTATAGTTTTAGTCTTGCGTTTGCTAGGGTTACACATTAAATGGGCAGCGCACACGACCATTCCTGATGGCAGTATAATAATAACATTGCGAAAGAATACATTTGGCAACTTTAAATGTGTGTTCAGTGTTTTTAACAAATACAAAGGCACATTCGCATTCCCAGATGAAATTATCTTCATTCCTGTGTTAGAAAATCTAATATAACTAAATCTATTTTGCTGACGATGTTCTTATTCAAATTGTTTTCTACGCTCTGTCACGTGATATGATCGCACCAACCACAGTTTGGTATCTCGACCAATGACGACTGAACTCTTACTGTTGTTAGTGAATGAATCACATATTATATATTATATAGGGCCTATACTGGCGAATATCACGCCATTATACGAATATATATAAATTCATTTAAAAATGTAGCAGCATTAAACCGCTGTCGATGAGAGCGATGGATCAGCATCGGCCCAACGTATGTATACGATGACTATATACTCGTGACAAATCATTCACAAAAAATACTCAATGAACACGCCGTCCAAATACTAAGTCATCACAGGGCCTGACGTCTGGGGAGATCTGGCGGATTGGTAGAGCGCCTGACTTCACCGCCAGTCATGCATGCGTCCCGGGTTGGAACCCAGCTGATCCCACTTAGGTATTTCAGAATAATACCTTGTTTCTCCCCTCTTAAACCCTTAGCCGCCAAATAATTCATTTGGAATTTTCACCCACTTAAAGTTGTGTATCGCTGACGCGATCCACAACTTTAAGTGAGTGAAAATCATTCAGATTTGACAAAATGGAGGTAAAAAAATTCAAATCTTGCTGATTAATGTCACTTTTTATCTTTAACAGGTTTAAAAGCTGATATGTAATGTGCTAATATAAAATGTAATAAAAAGACGAATATGGACGGCACCGGCGGTTAAAGGGTTAATGTGAATAGGCCTCGCCGAGTTGAAAGTGTTGAGATCAGTGTATCGCCGTCAATTCCCACAGGACCACGCGCTCGTTCACGCCAGACGTCTGGACCCAGCAACACCAGACATTGTCCCAATGTTCATATCATGTTGGGTATGTGTCATAGATGCCAGCGTTAAAGCAGCATTGGGTCAATGTCTCGTGTTTACTGGAAAGTTCCAAAGCAAACAAAATACATCAACCCAAAGCTGGGTCAACACTGGCCCACCATCTGCGACATCAGCTCCACATTGAACCAACAAAGGACTAATGTCTAGTGCCAAAAAACTTATATATATATATCTATATAAAATTCTTGCTAGTGCTAACAGCTTGTTGGACTACCAGGGTATTATGTATTTATTTACATGACTTTGAACACCATGTTTGTAATTACATAATTTAACAAATTAATTATAAAACGGCTCAGGTGTATCAGTGTATATATATGTCCCTTTGTTCTCAGCAGTGAGGTCAGCAGTCAGATCTAGTGTATTCGGGACCACATATTAATGGTATGTACACATATAAAATGTGCATACAAAGTTAACAACCGTGGCATCTAATCATCGGAGGCGTAGCCAGCACATTATGCGTTGTTGATATAAAACAGCACGTGTACATAATGGTTTTCGGCCGAACGTTTTTTTCAGATTTTTGAGACGCACTTCACAACAACAGTGAAGCTTAAAGGTGATCTATCACCCCTTATATAGTATGAATAAATTTGTGACAAATAAATCAAAGTTGCCACAAGATGGGGCACAAGTGTTTCCTTATATGGGGTGGTTGGCTATCATGTGACCCTCTCAGAGGGTCACATGATAGCCAATCACCCCATATAAGGACATAATTATTCATACCATATAACTGTATAAGGGGATAGATCACCTTTAAATATGGTATTTTATAATTCTTGAGGGAAAATTATCCCGAGTCGAGATAACAACACTGCATTAGTTTTCAACTTATGGGTCAATTTTTGAACACCACTGCTACAATGAAAATCTCAAAGGTATGTTTGTTCAACGGCGCACCATAAAAATGCTGGGTCAAAGTCGCAGATGCTAACCCAATTAAACACGATGTCATATCGTCTAGAAAAAGCTGCCAATCTGTGCTAAAACACCATTTACAGTCAGAGGTGTATTTTATTTAACCCTTTCAAGCTTGAATTCACCATTGTCATCTTCATCCACTACAAGCCGCGAATTGCTGTCGCAATTCTCGACTTGTAGTGGAAGAAGATGATTTGTAGTGGGTGAATTAAAAAAAAAAATTCCCATGTATTGGTAAACCAATTTCATAGAAATTTTCCTTCTAAAAGCCCTAGTTGTAGAAAAATTAAGTCTGTTTTCAGGAATGTAAAATGATGCTTCAATGCATCGTGAAGGCTTAAAGGGTTAAACGAATCTGAAAAAATTAAACAACTCCAGACTCAAATGAAAACAACATTTTACAAATAAATCAGCAGGACAACGTGTGTGTGTAGGAGCTGAAAGACCATATAAATAGGTTCATTTAAATAGACACTGCCCCGTCCTTTCGCCCCTCGAGCAGAGCTAATAATCTGCATTAGCTAAGATTACGTTATTTATATATTAAAGTTTTATCTCGAACCGCGTGTTATCTATATATGTTCTAACAATAGGTATACAGTGCAAAAGGTGTATATCATATGAAATCGATATAATAGCCTTAGTTGCTCCGCCTCGTGAGTCCATCGATCTATTTATAATTGCAGTTCACAGTATACTATTTTCAAGCATTCAATACGACAGTGTTTATTGAGAAATCTATTTATTAGAGTCTGACGTAGACCCACACCATAGTTATTCAAATGAATACATTTATGATGGATTCAAATTGTAAATAACCCTTTATTCTCTTGTTTTTTATACAAATATTTCATCGCTCTATGGGTTAAAGGGTTAAGCACAAACCAGATACGTCTTCATTCTAAGCTTCATTCTAAGCTTCCTTTCACGTGTGTTAACCACGTGATATAATTTCAAAAGAAAATCAGTCCAATTATAATGGCATAATGTCCTAAAATGAGTGATGAGCTTCCACTTTCATATATTCATTAGGTATTTTTCATTCACCTTGAAGTCGCAATCGCGGTAGTAAGTCACATCGTGACGAGAATGGAAATTACACAAAATTTGTGAGTTTCAACCCTTTAAGTGTTAATCACGTCTGTCACCGTTTTCAGCCTTTAATTTTATTCTACAAAACAATAAATATTTATAGAGAAATGAACAGTAAATTTGTGATATCAAGATATATATATTTTTTTTATTTGTACATAATTATGTCCTTTTTTATGTCATTTTTACCCACTTGCAATTGTGGGTCGCGGCAGCGAGACACAATTTCAAGTGGGTGAAATTATATGATTATTATGAAACTATAAGAGTTAAATTGGACGTCACATTCTGACGACATTAGGGGTCAGAATCTGACGTCTAAACACAGTCCAAGCACTGGAAGAGCAAAATATTTATAATGGTCGTAGACAAATAACAAAGGTATTTAACCCTTTCAATCCTGAATTTACTATTGTCTTCTTCGTCCACTACAAGCCGCGAATTGGGCAGCAATTCTCGACTTGTAGTGGATGAAGATGACATAAATGTGGTTTAAAAATTAAAGAAAATTACCACATATTGGTAAACCAGTTCCATGGAAATTTTCATTTTAAAACCCTTGGTTGTAGGAAAATTAAGTATGTTTTCAGGGGTGTAAAATGATGCTTTAATGCATCGTGGGGGCTTAAAGTGTTAAATGAAGCGGAAAGAGCTAACGAAGACATATATGATTTATAATCTCAAATTGAAAAAACCTTTGGTCTCTATGGTTTACACAAATATATTTCAGCGTTGTTGGGGTTAACGGTTAACTTGGACACGCGGGTGGCATGATTCCGAGCAGCGAACTCGGTTGTCAGCAGCCCATAGGCGACGAAAAACTGGCTATATGAAATGCGTCTAGTATTGCAAGTACAGATGTCGCACACTACTCATAAATGGTGGGGTAGTATAGTGATATTACATATGAACAAATTGTAAATATATTGTTATAAATATGTGTATTAGTACATTTTGTTGACTGCACGCCGTTGAACCATGTTCACACCGGACGATGGGACTAAACGCACATATTCATTAGTGAAAAAATCTTTGTGTGTGGAACCATACATCTTAAACATAAAGGGGAACCACCTCATAACAGCAATGGCGAGATATAGAATGAGCTCACATGATTTAAAAATAGAGAGAGGACGATTCAATAATCCAATAACTCCAATAAACCAACGAATATCCACAAGGTGTGAATCAAACGAAATTGACGACGAAATACACCTTCTTCTCCACTGTAATGCCATGAACAATGAACGCGAAATCTTGCTCAATTCTATAGCCGGAATTATCAATATGCAACCAACAAATGATATTTTTCTACGAATTATGACATCTAGAGACATAACAGTGGTGATGTCGCTAGCAAAATTTATCTATGGTTGTTTTAAACAAATTAAGGGTTAAAAATATTGAGTATGATAAATGTAAATTCATCTTCAAGCTGAAATATTTTGTATGTGTGTCGTGACTAGCATGATTAATTATTATCATTATTATCGTTTTAACGTTACATTTTTATGTAGAACAATCACGAGTCACCTGTCGCTATATTATCCATATTATCATGCCTTCATGATCTGACTTGGGTATTACCACATATCAGGACGGCTGTTGCTCTCGGATCTTATTATTTGGCTTTTTAGGGCCGGTTAGGGACGTTTCCGTCGCCTTTGTTATCAGACGAGGTGGGGCCTTATGGAGGATTTCAGAGTTGCTAAGTCAACTGATTTTCTCTATGAGGTCGGGAATGTTTTTCTTCGATTGTAACTCCTAAGTATGTGGTACTAACTAGGTCGTGAGTGAAATGGTATGAACTAAACAATATAGTGAATTAAAATAAGCTGTAATGTTTTTGTGCGAGGGCCATAAAGATAATAAATCACTAGTTAATTAAACAAACTTTATTGCTATTGTGTGAGTGCCATGTCCTGCGTGAATGGCACGCATAATTATTATCCGTAATTTTTATTCTTATTACATCACTAAGTCTCCAATACTCGATAATATGGATGGTTCTGATGCTATACTTTGTTGGCAGTCGACGAACCACCATGTCCGACTTTTATTAGTATGTATATATTGTGTTTCGATGGTATTACTGTTATTACGTTGTTAAATTTACATCACTAGTCTATATCAGGGAATCGCCGAGTTCATAGCGACTGTCCTTGCATGGTCACATGGCTCGGAGCTACCTGTGTCGCAGATTGTCACATTGATTGTACTTGCATGATATAATATTTGATTTTTAAAAATATCGTGTAATTTTTAACATTGTCCTAATACATTCTCAAATTACTGTAGCATAATTATGCACTTGTATATATTCTAGGTTTCTACGCTTTCCAGAGTGTCGTTTTTGCTACTATATATATATAATTAGCATGTCATACATAGTAGCTATTTTATCTCTGGTTTTGGTGCGGGAAACAAAATGATAGACCTTATGTTACCCTGGCAATGCCTTTCAATCTTATTTAAAGTACATACCCAGTGTTTCTTATGGCAATGATTTTAGTTATGTATGTCATACTATGTATATTGTCATATGATTTTAACAAATTAACAATGTTGTATATACATGTACATATCTCTAGTTCTATGACAAATAAGTCTGGATTGACTTTCTTTCTGTCAATAAAATATCTGTCTGTCTGTCTGTCTATACGACTAATCGTATACGATACAATTAATCGGATAGAATTAATCGTATACAATTATTCGCATACGATTATTCGTATCTAAATAATGGTGTACGAATAATCGTATACAATTAATCGTACAGGAGTAATCGGCTGGTATCAACATGCGGGCTGTGTATGTGACACATTTTATTTTTTATTCGCGTCAAGAAACGTTTATTTGTTTAGCCATTCACCCTTTAACCGCCAAATTATTCAATCTGAATTTTCACCCACTTGAAGTTGTGTCTCGCTGACGCGATCCACAACTTCCAGTGAGTGAAAATTATTCAGTTTCGATAAAATGGAGGTCAACTGTTTTCAAATATTGCGGATTGATGTCACATTTTATCTTTAACATGTTTAAAAGGTGGTACTCGATGTGCTAATAAAAATGAAAACCCGAAGATATGCGGCACCGGCGGTTAAAGGGTTAAACTGCGAATCACGTCCGACATCAGCCTTTTAATTTGTCAGTCAAATAAGACAATTTGAAATAGAAATGTGCTTTTAATTTGCTAGATTGACCTTACATTTTAGTTTGATTCAAACTGTACAAATATATAAGTAATTTTACCCACTTGAAGGTGTGGGTCGCGTTAGCGAGACACAACTTCAAGTGGGTAAAATTTAAATTATATTACATAGCACTCTAGGGTTAGCTAAGCATCTACTAAGAACGGCATCTGAAAAGAGCGGCGATAATGATAAAACAAGCAGACGACATGGCGGAGATCGTCACGAGGATATCAAAAAGACGTATCAGCCACTTTGTCGTGTGACAAATACGACCTGTTGATACCCAGGAAACAAGTACACGATGTTATACAGCTCGCTCAGAGCTCAAGGTTGCAATAGATAGTGCTGTCGGCAGAGGGCGAATTATAACTGACATCTAATTTGGCCTGTGGGCCAGTGCGGGTAGTTTGACCGGCAAGGTTTTACAATTTTTTGTATCCAACTTGTTGGATTGTGTGTACGCACAATCCAACCTGCCCGCCATACACAGTGTATTCAACTAGAATTTTCATCACGACTTAAATAATGTGTTATTTTGCCATTTTTTCATGTGTCAACAACATCCATTTAACAGCAACAGCAGCGACGGCAGCAGCAGCGACGGCAGTGGATAACACAAAACCTTTTTAGAAACGAAAAGCTAACAGTGCAGTTCTTGTGTATAAATTCCACTTTTGATGTTGATTAAAATGAAAGAATGTCAATTTTCTTATCATAGTTAAATCAAGGAACACTCTTTGTTCATTACACAACCTTTATTAAGGATACTATTATTTTTCTATTATGTATTTGGGCCCCTAGTATACAATTAAGAGAATAGCTTTATATATTTGTTACATCAGACTAATGTCATACAGCTTAAATGGATTGGTATTCATAAAACATACAGTATACATGTAGACGAGAAGATCAGTTGGCAGTGAACAATATGATAGTCGTCTTATATTATCAACAAGTTAGGATTTGTTAAGCGCATCAAAGGGCAGTCCACACCAAGAAGAGGACACCCGACCAGTAAAGACGTCTGGACGGGTGGCGTCTTCTTGGTGTGGATCTTCCTACGACCACGATCTCATCAACATCGCCACGTCGCAAGCAGTCTTCAAGTGGGCATATATGCTCAGTCTTTGCCGGATGTAATCAGAACTCGTCTTGTCTGTGTAGACTGCCATACTGCTCTGCAAAGCCAAAAGGTAGTATCTGCTTACTTGTAAAGTTAGCAGATACTGCCTTCTGGCTCTGCACGGCAGCATACGACCCCGATCAATAATCTTGATGTCATTTGCCAGTAAGAGAGTGACAATTAAAGTCACGTGAGACCAGAGTCACGTGGCCTCGCCGCCTGTTGTCAGCTCAAAAATTGACATTTGGAATTGAGTTTTACACGTGTGTAGACTGGATTGTCGTAGCCAAAGACGGTCTTGGGATTTTCTACGACTCCCCCACGACGCTCGATTTTAGTCGCGTCGTGAGTCGCTTTGTTTGGTGTGGACTGGCCTTTATACATCTGCACTACAGCAAGGCTGGGCCTGTCAAGGTCGCTCACTCGGTCTGCGACCTCGAGAAGTTCGGCCTTGCTGTTGGAAAGATGATTTTATAATATAACATAATAAATTGTTTCACATTATTTCCCTCTTGATCTCCCAAATGAAAAAAATCAATATAAAATTTATATTTATTTTTTTCATTTGGGAGATCAAGAGGAAAGTATGTGAAACAATTTCCCCATACCCCCATGTGGAGAAAAAATAGAACATCTCAGGACGGGTGCCGGCCCAATGTTGGACCAACGTTTTGTCGGATATTCTGCTTCACCTTGGATGATCCCAGCAAACACGATAAGTTAAGCCAATGCTGTTTTACTGTTGGCCCATCGGCTGCGACGCTGGCCCAACATTAAAACAGCATTGGCTCATAGTCTCGTCTTTGCTGGGATCTGCGCCCCTATCACTATAATGTGCATTATGTTTCTGACATATCAGTGTCTATCATGGTAATGCTGTACCGTCCCCTGTTTTCATAACGCCGCGTACTATCATATCGTTTACTAGTTCCGCCTCTAGATAAATTACACCACGAAAACAAAGAATCCTGATTTACTACCTGTTATGCCAGGCCAAGCTAGTTTTTATTTTAGTTTCGCGTTTGGCATCTCCCCACATTTATAAGCGTTATAGTCGCCAAGCCATTTCATGTGATGTAATAATAACACAATAACAGGTGTATTTAATTCCTCAACAGCTGACATGCAGCCGAATGACATTTTTCATTCATTTGACGATGCAATTACCAGCTTCAAATGAATGAAAAATACCCCTACTTTGCAAATCTGGACCTGTTATAATTGACTGCAGCTCTTTACTTGTCATATGTGTAGCTCATGGTTAATTCTAGGCATTTATGAGTGGCGGGGGGAGGGGGGGGGGGTCTGAGATGTGATGGGTCAATGCCCGTGGTTCTCCCACTGTCCGTTAAGCCTGCCGTAAAAAAATGATGGAAAGTGCGCTAGGGGGTTTAACTGGCCTCTAGTAAAAATAGATGGTACGTTGGTACAGTTGACAATATTGAGATTCCGATTTGTGGGGAGGGGACCCCTCCCCCTCTGCAATAAATACTATAACTGTACATGTCAATGGGTTTGTTGTAAAAACAATTATTGCAAAGCATTTCAAACGTTGCCCGAACTGAAAACCGAAATTCAGTTTGCAACCAGCCTCAGGGGTTAACCCTTTTAAAAAGAGCTGAAATATTTTTGTATTACCCATGTTTTTTTAATTTTAAATCATCATAAAAGTCTTAGTTAGCTCTTTCCGCTGAAATGGTTAATATAACCCTTGGAGTACTGATGTTGAGAATATTGTCATTTCTGGGGTTTTATTCACCCTTGTGTCACCAGTTTCTAGGAGTTAGGAATGTCTTCAATCTGTCTATCTAACATACGAGGACATAATTTAACAACAAAAAATCCGTCACTTGAAGCTGTGGATCGCGGCAGCGAGACACAGCTTCAAGTGGCGGATTTTTTACCAGAAAAAATCAGAACTCAAGGAGTTAACATTGTCAACACATGAAAGTTTCTGGTGATTTCGGTTCCCATTGAATAAAGAATCATAACGTCATTCCCACCTCTAGGTGAATGAAAATGACCTCAGCCCTGGGTCAATAAAATACCTCAGTTAACCCTCTAACAGCCGGTGCCGCATATATTCGGGTTTTCATTTTTTATTAGCACATTGAGTACCACCTTTTGAACATGTCAAAGATAAAATGTGACATCAATCATCAATTTTTGAAAACAATTGACCTTCATTTTGTCAAATCTGAATAATTTTCACTCACTTGAAGTTGTGGATCGCGTCAGCGAGACACAACTTCAAGTGGGTGAAAATTCAGATTGAATAATTTGGCGGTTAAAGGGTTAAACCCTCTCAATGCTAATCACGATTATAATCGTTTTTATTCCGTGTTATCAGGTTATAAATCGATCAAATAACTAATATTGGGAATGAAATGAGTGAATAAACATAAAGATTTGCACAATCAACTATCAACCAAAGTACCCCAGTATTTTCAGGGATAACGGCGGAGATGGAAGGTAGAAACAAGACAATTGCTAAGCCTTATTACTTGAATAGTAAGCAGTTACTGTTATTTGCATTTGTACGCTAGTATTAATAGCTGTGGGATGTGAATTATTTTTTTTTTTTAGATCACAAGACAGGAATAGGATGGGTGTGTCCGGCTTCTGTGTTCATTCCATTCTCCCGTGCAAGGCCAAAAGGCAGTATCTGCTTACTTTACAGGTGAGCAGATACTGCCTTTTGGCTCTGCAGAGTGGTATTGATGGCTTGTCAGTACGTTTACCATCTGCTCCTGGTTTTATGCAGACACAATGTTTTATTGACAGGATATAAATAGTCAGGCTTCGGTCATAGCGGTGGAGGAAGAAAACATCCTACATATTGCACAGTGGTGATGTCGATCACACTCGATACTCCTATTTCATACTCAAATTACAATTAGATAGGAACCTTAACCCTTTAACCGCCAAATTATTCAATTTGAATTTCACCTACTTGAAGTTGTGTCTCGCTGACGCGATCCACAACTTCAAGTGAGTGAAAATTATTCAAATTTGACAAAATGGAGGTAAACTTTTTTCAAATCTTGCTGGTTGATGTTACATTTTATCTTTAAAATGTGGTACTTAATGTGCTAATAAAAATTGAAAACCCGGATATATGCGGCACACATATATCCGGGTTTTCAATTTTTATTAGCACATTAATGTCTCAATAAAAAATATAAAAATGGCTAAATAGACGCTTGCCAACATTATCCTATAAATACGTTTTCATTTGTACGTATACAGTACGTAGGCTCACCTTATGTAGTATGTCAAATTCAGCCATCTGACATAAATAAATATTAAAACAACATTTCCTCAATGTCTCTTGTTTGCAACTAAGTCTTGAAAAATGTAACGAGAAAACGACTGGTAAATTTAGAATCAGAAGATTTAAATTCTCACTCACTTAAAGGCGACATATATAGAATGAATAAATTTGTGACAAATAAATCAAAGTTGCCACAAGATGGGGCAAAAGTGTTTCCTTATATGGGGTGAATGGCTATCATGTGACCCTCTGAGAAGTCACATGATAGCCAATCATCCCATATATGGGGTGATTAGCTATCATGTGACCCTCTGAGAGGGTCACATGATAGCCAATCACCCCATATAAGGACATAATTATTCATACCATATAAGGGGTGATAGATCACCTTTAAATCAATGTGTTTGAGTTCCATCACACTGCATGCACAATATGAGCATGAACATAGCCAGATGTGATTGATCACAATTGATTATATTGGTTTTAATGCGTTACCACTAAAGATGAAATAAGGAAGCCATACCTTCCCTTTGAATATGAAAGGGTGTATCTGCCACGTTGTGAAGCGGTATATACACCCTTTCATATCCAAGGGAAACGTACGTTAATGGCTGGGAGAACACATATATATATATATATATATATATATATATATATATACATGTAGTAGTAATAGTGTATACGTTTATATTAAAATATTTATCTAAGCATCTCACGATGATTCCTTCAAATCCAGACTTATTATTGTACGGAAGAAAAATTGAAGGTCACATATTATCGGTGCATTCTTACTCAATGTCGGATGATAACAACGCCAGAGTGGAATTCCACTTTTTTGCAGCCCCAATAAACGGACGTCGGTTCAATATCGTTGCCTCGGCGCTAAAGGATCCTATCTGCCACTCTAACGAGTGTCAGATAGGATCCTTTAGCTCCGAGGCGACGATATTGTGTGGATGAGCCAGTAGCCCCAGACTGCAGGTCGTACACCATTCAGCACACTTGACAGGGCAGCCAGATGAAAGCATTGTCAGTTCTCTCTCCACTCACACCTCTCACGCGAACCTAGGCCAGGGCAATTTTGTTTCTGATTTTTGTTTCTTGACGTATTTTCATGATTGATATAGATCATATAACCTAGAATGGTCACAAAGCTTGAATGAAGCCATTAAATACAACTAGTCTTGGAAAGAGATTGGAGCAATGAATGAGCATTCAACTGCGACATTATTTTAGGCTCACTGATTGGCTAAGGCTTATGTATATCTTTATTTATTTTCGTGACATACACAGTACAAAGGCTTACAAGTCACTCTAAATACAAAAATATATCTGCGGGTGTTGGTGACAGTGTGGCCCGACAAACACGAGATGTCGGCTCAATGCTGGCCCAACGTCTACGACGTTGACCTATCACCGAACCAGCCCCGACCAAACACCCCTGCCTGACGGGATAAGCGGATCAGTTTTACATAATCATCCACACTGAGGTGGGACCATCTAAAGCATACCAGCTCAGTGTAGATGACTTGATAAATCTGTTCTGTATTTCAATGATTATATGTAAATTACAATAAATACAATAATTATAAACAGTATTGTCATAAATGCATGATATCTATCTCAAAACAACACGAATAATTTATAATCGGAATAATTTCGATTTTCTCTGTTTCCATGCAGCCCCCCACAACTTTTGACAGGGGTTTATAACAATGTATAACTAAAAATGAAAAATTGTCGGCATTACTCAGTTCTAAAAAATTGCGATTGTTTTCAGTCACAGTTTGCTACTGATTGAGGCTAGTTTCTAGCTAGACCAATCGGACAGTGTTTAGATCTAGGACTGACTGTATCCATGGCATGAAAAGAGATGCTATGTATGTGTACAAGCAGAAATGCATAATACAATGTATTTCTGGTACAAGGCAGAAGATATTGCAACCCTAGCCCTGCCAAACGATATGCATATCGTCACTCTGGTATTAAGGGGTATTATCTGTCACATTACAAAGTGACAGATAGGATTCTTTATTATCCAGGGGATGACATGTAGTATAATGTATGTATATAATTATCTGAAGGGAAATGAACAGATCTCAAAAATACCAGCACCCCCTATTACAGTAATAATTCCCTTCTCAACTAAAACACAATACTGTTATTGAAGTTATCTGAATTAAATTTCATCCCTGAAGTTGTGTCTCGCTACAGCGACCCACAAATGCGAGGGGATGAAAATTACTCAGATTTGTTTAAATTGAGACCAAACATTTGCAAATCTTGCTGTTTAAACAAACATTTCGTTCCCCATAACCGTGATTGGGTAGGCTAAAAAATAAATTCAAAACAACTATGATCGTGGTTAGCGCTTAAGGGGTTCACTTAAATAGTCATTTTGGAATAAAAAAAGGTCATATATATCTGCCACTTTCAGATCAGTTACGATATATTTTGCCAGTAAATTAGACGAGAATAAATGAGTATGGCTTCAGGAACTTTGTGTACAGATAAGATTTGAGAAATGATTGTGCCACGTGAACCTCCTGTAGAGGAAAAGCGATAAACTATGACACTCAGTGTTTCATCTAGCCATTTCTAACATGGCGCAGCGCCAGGTTGCCTTTTTTGAGCGCCATGTTGCCCTTCATGAGCGCCATGTTACCCTTCATGTGCGCCATGTTGCCCTTCAGGTGCGCCATGTTGCTAATATTCAGACAGTGAAGTGCCTCATTGAACTATTGTTACGTAGTATTTAATCCACCCAGGTCATTGTCACAGTGGAAAACACCGTAATCACAGTGTCTGATGTCTCGCGCTCACACCTCTTGGCAACGTAGGTTTCCAGCAGACAACCATAGGCGCAGCTCCAACATAACATAGGATATATAACTTCTTATGCGGATAAATCCGTCTTATACAAGCTCATAGGAACGTGTGTGGTGTGTCCCATGGAATGGAATCTACAAGTGGTATATGATTGTTTGATTATTGTTTTCCCAAGGTGAACATCACACGACCAACTGTACTTAACAAATGTACAGATGTAAGCAGCAAATACCATTGTCAAGCCAACCTACCCTTCATTTTGTTTAAATAAAAAACCTAAAAAGGGACAGACCACTCACGACTGGCAAACAAAACAAAAACATAGCGGTCGTCTAATTATGACATTACTGCCTCTAAATAATCGGTCTGATAATCTGTGCGAGTGTTCATTCGATTTTAATTAATATGGTTTAAATAATATCAGACAATTAACGTCGCATTGTTTAGGATTAGCAATCACGATCTAAAATCACAGAAATCAATTTTCCATTGCGAACCCATCTAAATATAACACGCGGAAAGGAAATAAGCGAAAAATTACTATACGTTGCCTAGGCGGCACATCCAGGTAACGTGTGAGAAAACAAACTAGTTAGATAACAGTCAGAAAATAGGCGAGCATGCACAAATGCTGGCTCAACGCTGGGCCAAGGTGTCCAGTGTTGAGCCAACATCAGCCCAATGCCTTGCAATAGTATGAGGAATCGTGTTTTGCCTCGGCTCGCGCTTGCACTCAACAGCTCCAGAAACATATTACAATGATTTTATGTACTGTTACTTTATTTCTTCAGTATCGTGATTCTCGCTAAAAACATATGTTTTCGCTGTGTTGTCATTCTGACGAATTTGATGACTTCGACAACACATTTTGTTTATAAACCTGACTAATTGAGTTTTAGATAATTATTTATCCTTTCTGCACACTTCTACAGATTCTGTGGAGTTTATCATTCCAAAAGTAACCCTTTAAACGCGACTATAACAAGTGTAATTTGTTTTATTAGCATGTTAACCCTTTAAGCCCCCGCGATGCGTCAAAGCATCATTCTACATACCTGAAAACAGACTTCATTTTGCTAAAACTAAGGGGTTCTAGAAGGGAAATACCCATGAAACTTTTACCAATACATGGCAATTTTCTTAAATTTTTTGCCCACTTCAAGTCATCTTTATCCACTACAAGTCGAGAATTGCGATAGCAATTCGCGACTTGTAGTGGATGAAGATGACAATGGTAAATTCAGGCTTGAAAGGGTTAAATCACAGTTATTTGGGAATGAAATGTGTTTAGACATTTGCAAATGCTTGGTCTCCAATTAAACAAATGCGAGTAATCTTCACCCACTAAATTTCACAAATAACATAAATTTTCAGTCACTAGAAGTTGTGGATCGCGGTAGCGAGACACAACTTCAAGTGGATGAAAATTTAAATAAGTGGACTTGGCGGGTAAAAGGTTAACCTGCATCCATACTAGAATCACAAAACTGAGAAGTCAATGTGGTAGTTTCACTGTACATACCGTACGTGGTAATGGAAATATTACAAGGGGAGAAAAAATGAGAGCGTAGATGCTGAAGATTATTGAGGTGTAGGCTACATACGTGGTGGGACCAAGATAAAGCTTTCCAGAAGATAGGGCAGACATGAGCCAGATAAAAGAAAGAGGTAGAAAGGAAACGGGGGCCAGCATCGCCACTGCTACACCCATCACCTTCATCAATGTGTGAATGTATTTTGCTGGCTTCTGTTCCAGCGAGCCTTGCAGTGCTATGTATGTCTCAAGACTAAAAACCCTTAAAACACTGATGTCGACCACAGTAGACATTCTGCGTTTTATTAAAACTGTATAATCCCTGAGAACCAGTTGTTAAAAAGTAAATATGCGTTCAATCTTGAAACACTGATATATGTTGGGACTCACAAATAACATAAATTTTCAGTCACTTGTAGTTGTGGATCGCGGTAGCGAGTCACAACTTCAAGTGGCTGAAAATTTAAATTTCTTAGCTCAGTGTTCCAAGGGTTAATATGTTTCATAAGCAGATTGAGTCACAGATAATAGGAATGAAATGTATGTTTAGACATGTTTAAACTGTTTGGTCTCAGAATAAATAAATATGAGTAATTTCCAGCCACCTGAGGTTTTAGGTCGCTGTGGCATGACAATTTAAATCAGATAGTTTAGCGGCCAAAGGGTTGAAAATGTGTTGTTGAGGCCCTTGTGGTTATAAGGGTAAAACCTCAGTCAATAACATATTAAAGGTGATCCATCACCCCTTATATGGTATGAATAATTATGTCCTTATATGGGTCACATGATATCATGTGACCCTCTCAGAGGGTCACATGATAGCCAATCACCCCATATAAGGAAACACTTGTGCCCCATCTTGTGGCAACTTTGATTTATTTGTCACAAACTTATTCATACTATATAAGGGGTGATAGATCATCTTTAAAATATATGTCATCCGCTGTAACAAATCAAGCTAATTTTCATCAACTATAAGTTGTGGTTAGACCATGTAGACCACTTCAAGTGAATGACAAATTAAAACATTAATTTGTTGCCTAAAAGTTTAATAGATGTTGACTTTTAAATGTGTAGTCCCATATACAGTCATATGAATTCGTACTTTTCTTTGTAATGGTGAATGCAATTTAGTGATATAATTTAGATATTAAATTTATTTGAAATACGGCACCCTATAGTAATGGTCATTTTGATATAGGCACGTATAGGCACATATAGACAGAAATTCTGACATGGTAACTTGATAGAGAATGGAGATGGTGAGTGAGCGTAAATACTATGTAACCTATACCTCTACCCTAGATGCTCTAAACAAGCGGGAATTACACCACTTATTTATATTACCAGCCCCGCCTGGGAAAATATCAGATCATACTAGAAAAGGTCTAATAGTGGGGACAGAAGTTATATGTAGGTTACTACGCACGTGTTATTTAGAAATTGCTATCTGTGTATTTAAATTAAAATATAAATGGATAACACTTACAAATGGGGGTTGGGTAATAAATGGAGGTTAGGTAATCCTTGTATTTATCCTAAATAAATAAAGTTATAAACAAAATTACTTTCCCAATTTGTTTCTGTACGAACCATGCGTTAAAACGTAAAGTTACTGGTACTGATGTGGAAGAAGGGAGAATAAATCTTGAAAAGTTGTTTCTCTGTTTGTTTATTCGTTAGTTATCCTGTCCATTTTGGTGGTACTGTGTAAACAATAACCATCACTAATCATCATGCAAACTGCTGCAACTGAGTGCCCGTAATAGCGAGTGACCTTTCAAAGAGGTGTTGAAGCCATTCATTGCTCCCTGCAGTGGTAGATAAGGCATGCAAGCCAACACAAATAAACAGGCCCAAATCTAGCCCAGCATTGGGCCTGTCTATTTTGCTAACTTGCATGCTGCCCCAGGCCTGCCTCCCCGTTAGACCCGTATCGTCTGTTCAGTTCCCAACTGAACAAATTCCGTAATCACGATTTGTATACTATACACAACGCCAGCGTTTGCCACTGCCCAATGAAAGAGGTTCCATATATTAACCTCCTTGGACTGCTCCATTTAATACAGAGAATGGTGCAGTGTTGGCTTAACGTTCTTGGTTTGAGCCCAGCACAACGCAGCCATCTGGTGTAATCAGAAGCTTCAACATCAGCTTCCAGCTACATCCATCCCCTATAGTCTATACCCAGCAAACACAAAACATTTTTATCACATTTATACAATGTTGGACCAACGTCGAAGACGTTGGGCCGACGTTGTATGAATGTTATACAAATGTTTTGCGTTTGCTGGGTAAGGCTGACGACGAATAATAACTTGTTGGATCACAGCAGACACAAGACGTTGAATCAGTGTTGGTTTATCGTTTGTCCAACGTCGGGATATTTTTCACCATGTTTACAAGTGACTATCAAGCACACACGATGCGTTGGGCCACCGTCTCTAACGTTGCACCAGCATTAACCCTTTAACCGCCAAATTATTCAATCTGAATTTTCACCCACTTGAAGTTGTGTCTCGCTGACGCGATCCACAACTTCAAGTGAGTGAAAATTGTTCAGATTTGACAAAATAGAGGTCAACTCTTTTCAAGTATTGCTGATTTATGTCACATTTTATTTTTAACATGTTTAAAAAGTGCTACTTAATGTGCTAATAAAAAATGAAAACCCGAATATATGCGACACCGGCGGTTATAGGGTTGAAAAAACATCACGCGAACGAATGGTGTCTGCTAAGAAACTCCTCAAAATATGATCATTGTCATCATAGTTTCTTGCACGACAATGTTACATCTCATAAGCAAGTTAAATAATATTTATGTTAAAAAATCCCACAGTTTCCTAATTTTCCCACCTTTTGGCAGTAGGAAAAACATGATAAAATGTCATAATCGTCATGAAAATAGTAATAACTAGACAATCAGTGAGAGACGAATCGATTGTTCCTTGGCCCGCGACACAACTCTGGTAAACGTTCCATGAAAATCCGTTAACTAATGTTTAAATAATCCGAGGGACGGACAAACAAACAAACAAACAAACAAACAAACAAACAAACACGACCAAAAACATACAGCTTCCTGGCGGAGATGAAAAAGTAGGACATCCTTCATCTGATTATTACCTCGCTGGACGTTAACGCAGTCGACTTCAGGCGATTTTTATAGTTTTAAATAGTAGGACACCACAACGTACAGTGCGCCCCCCCCCCCCTCCCCCACCCGAGCTCGTCCTCCAGTGCTCATGATCAGCTGTACTCCAGTCTGTATAGTGAATCACTTAGGTGGATATTGCTGAATAAAGAACACATAGATACTGATAAAAACGTGCTGCCATTTTTGTCGTTGAGTCCTCGAAAATCATGAAAAATTCAATGTGCACGAGAGTACAATAAGTAACAAAGGGAACAGCAAAATAAACATAAAAGTATATACATTACCATTTTGGGCGGTTTTCCTGGTTTGAATAATATTTATTCAATATGAAAACTGTGATATGCTTATATTACACTATAGGCCTATATAACACTCTATAGGTTTCATCATAAAGTGCGCAGACAGTTTTCCGGGAATTGTGGATGTGACAATGATTCATGTCCGCGCATGATTGTATTATCTGTGTTGTCATTGGTATCACGTTTATCAAATCAAAAATAAATACGCTCTAAACAATCACATCAGGCTGAACATCCCATTTTTGAAATCATTATTTCTCCAAATAATGGGCCACAGCTCACTTGGTAATGACCGGCATCGGCGGCATGCAGTAGGTTAAGACGCAACAACCCCGGTATTAATGTTTGTGAAATATGGAGAGAGTCCGGCGAATGGTTTACGAGATATCGTCTGTGAAGAAATTGGCTGGAGCCGGAAGTACGTGATGTTTCCACCCCCTGCTTCCAGTCCCCGGCGACGCTGGCCCAACGTTAATCAAACACAGGTTCGGGGTTAGGTTCCCAACATACGCCGGCCTGTGTTGGCCCGGTTTCTGTCAGCACGGCATGGCCGTGTTACGAGCATCACATGAGCCGTGTGGCATGTTAGATAGCCATTTAGAGGAATCTGTTTATGTATTGATATGACCACCCAGTTAACACGGGACTATAAACAAATGCTGGTTAAATGTTGGACCAGCGTTGTACTCGTAGACAGTGGAACAACGTTAAACCAGCATTGGTACATGCTTGCTGGGTATGAGCTTCCACGTGATCATGATTATACAGTAGACTCCGTAAAGTACGTTTTATATAATCACCTCTAGCAGTATGTATTTAAAACCTTAGCATTTACCCTCTGCACATAATATCATTAAAGTCAGGCTATTTGTGGGATAATTTACCAAAACAAAAACAGAAAGTTGTCATGGTGTATTAGTACTCGCTTTCAATAATGTGTTTATTACCATAAATACAATCATGTTATGGCAAGCTTTGAAGACTAGATCAATTAGTTTTTATATTAGTTTTATCTCCGCCACGTGCTGGGAATCGAACTATTTTTTTGCCCTATGTCTCGGCATCGAGACACAACTTCAATTGGGTGAAAATTGAAATTCTTCACCATTGCGCTCAAATGTTTTGTTTTCTTATATTTATAGGTAGTATTAATAAAAAAGTATAACTCAGTACTTTGCATCCTGGTAGTGAGTGCATGTATATATATATATAGAACTGTTACAAAGGTTTTATAATATATGTTCATACAACAATTATCAATTTTAATGGTCACTGTTGCGAACGCAATGCGATACTACAGCGTAGGCCATCAACACTCAAGTTGATTCTCAGTGTTGCTTGGGTCTGATAAATACCCTATCTAGAGTCATTCTGAATTGAATCATCGCACAGTATTCAACACCCAAATGCGGTTACAGTCGGTATAAATACCGACTGTAACCGCATGTGGGTGATGATTATATACTGTATATTTATGGTAGCACAATCGACAAATAATCTAATAGTCTTAACCCTTTCAGACCTGAATTTACCATTGTCATCTTCATCCACTACAAGCCGCGAATTGCTGCCGCAATTCTCGACTTGTAGTGGATGAAGACGACTTGATGAGGTTTAAAAATTCAAGATAATTACCACGTATTGGTATGCCAGTTACATGGAAATTTTCGTTCTAAAACCCTTAGTTGTGGGAAAATTAAGTATGTTTTCAGGGATGTAAAATGATGCTTTAATGCATCGTGAGGGTTTAAAGGGTTAAAAGGCATTGTGAGTCAGTTTGCACCCACGTCACTGGTCTAAACTCATTTGTTTCTGATCAAAAGCAGCTGGTGGCCGTGATCAGGTGATCAAACTAACACTAACAGCGATCGATTTGTACAGATACATCATGTTCACAGTATTATAGGTATCCCTTTAAACGCTAGGCACGACTAGAGTGGTTTTTAATCGTTTTTGTAAGCAGGCTAAATCACATTTATTGAGAATTAAATGAGTGTTCAAAAACATTAAACACTGTATTTATACTAATAACTGTCATTGGTTTTAATTAGAATATACTGTGGGCTACACGGGGGGGGGGGGGGGTGGACACTTATTTGAGTTTGTTTTTATTGTCTATATAGTGTACCATGATCGTGGGTTTTATTTTCAAATCAGGGGAGACTGGGCGATTATATTAGAATATGGGTTTAAAGTTAGCAACATTTTTGTACAGGCAGGGGAGAAGTTGGCCCAATTCTGCACCAAAGCCAGAGAATCAGTTCTTTGCGAACTTCTGACCACCAAATTCTGGTACTTGATAATGCTTGGAGTTCACAATCAATCTCCGTGATGACATAATTTCTGAAAAGTTGATACCAATCATCACAGGCTCCCCCGGATAGTGGCCACCTTTTCAGTCCTGCGATGATTCTCTTATTTCAATGACTGGTCATGGATTCCCTATTATACTTTAACACTTATTTTTCGAAATTGTGTTCAACCTTGTCATCACCAAGCCCCCCTATTATCGGTTGAATATCATAGCATTCAGCGGCTCTGGTGTTCAAAGGTTTGGAACAGAAAATTGCGGATTTATCTGTATTTTAGCAAACATTTTATCCACTTAAGTAATATATCTGCGGCTGTGAGAAGTTAAGGTTGATATAGTCAGTGGTCCAGTCACAACACAACACAATACCACAGAGATAGATGTTAAAAACTTCCGGCCTGAATTCATTTTGCTGGTCCATACCCAGGCAAATGGTATATATATATTTTTTTTTTGAGTGTTTGAATGAGTGAAGGCAACATTCCGATAGATTACAACTTTTAGAAACAACCGTTGGCAACGTAATCAGGTTTCGAAAAAGAAAAATTATGACAAAAAGTCGGTCATTACATTTTTGTCTTTTACAAACACCCGTTTTTTAATTCCGTCACCATGTTTGACAGAGAAATGACATCGTGTCACCGATCTGATCATTTCCTTCTAAAGATAATTTTTTTTTATAATTCACCAGCCGTAATCTATGACAAAAAGTTCTTAACTCGTATTAGGATAAGTATGTAAAGTCTCAGAAGTATCACATCGTCAAACACGTTGCTAGTTTAATAAAAGTGTCATGGGAAAATCACAGCCAAACGGCACTTTCCCAACGGGTCTCACATTTCCACACACGGTTCAACACCTCTAAACTGACTGTTTTACATCTATGCGGGACATCGTGAACATCGCCAAAATACACAGGTAATATTCATGGGATGTTCGTGGCTGGTGTAGTGACAAAAAGGAAGGGATTTTCCTCAGTGTTAACTCTTTCAAAGAACAAAAAACAATCAACATCGGACCCTTCATCTAGACCCCCAGCAGGCAGATTTTAGTCAAATCTCATATAATTAAGGACATGTAATTAAAGACATATAATTAAAGACATGTCCGAAATTGTATGAACATTGCGAAATACACACTCACCAGCTAGATATCTCTTTCAAATGAAGGGTGGAGAAAGATAATATAGATTTACGATGATATAAGCCTAAATAACACAATTTTAAACTGTGCAACTTGGGAACTTGGGAATGGGCCTTTAAGTTTTCGGTAATCTAATTCGTGTATTAAAGACGAGTTATTGTTGTGTGTCGCCCACCCAGTATAAAATAAATCGCACTAGAGATCACTGACCCCACTGGCCAGTCACACTTGTGATATACTGGCCCGAACAGTCATCATCGGGCCAGCAAGCCAATGTCGAGCCCTGGATCATCAATCATCATTCTGTATTAGTTCGGATAGCCCCGGGGAGGCCAGGGTTAATAAACGGCTGACCTGACAATCAAAAGGTTAGATACCCGTCTCATTTATAATGTACGTAATAAACTGGATGGACAAATAATGACGATACGAGCTCCCAGCACCGTATGACATGTAATAATGATATCATAACACTCAAATAGACCCCGTGTTGTGTATGTCAATAGTATCGAGTGTACCATGGTGTACCCATCATACTGTAGATTATCAATTACAGCCCTTTACCAGCCAAGTTATCTTGAAATTTTCACACACTTAAAGTTGTGACTCCTACCGCGACCCACAACTTCAAGTGGATGAAAATTACTGATATTTACATATATATGGACGTTTATCATCTTTCTTGTTCGATGGCTGACTGGCTGGCCAACTGACTGGATGGCTGGCAGACTGGCTGGGTGGCTGGCTGGCTGACTGTCTTCTTTTGAAAATTCTCCAGAAATATGGGAAAATAATATAATTCTGGCACGAATAAGGATTTTGCCATTGCGTGAAATCCTCCGCCCATTCACTAACATTTTACTGACAGTAATAATGAAGTCAGTCATAGTAATTATGTCTCCCCTCTGTACACAGAGGTGGAGACATGATTCTTTATCTGTGTCCGCGCAGTGCTGTCTGTCTCAGTCTGTGAGTGTCCATTCATTTCGGTCCTGTGCTTTCTATCGTGCAGGCAGTCAAACACTAGACGTTGACCCCATGCTAGGCTTATGTTGGCCCTCCGTCTACGACGCTGAGACAGCATTAGCCCAGTATTGGGTAACCGTGTCGTGTATGGCGCCACGCTGAATGTGGGCCAGTGTCACAGACGGTGGGCCAACATTAACCCAACAGTCACAAGTAAGCAGACCAGCATGCTATTGAACAGCCTGCTATTGAACGCAGCCCCAGCAAACACAGGCGTTGAACCAGTGTTGATTTGATGTTGGACAAGCGTCGCAGACGGTGCGCCAGCATTGGACCAGCATTGGCTGTCGTGTTTGCTGGGAGCCACATTATGTTTTCGCATATCGGCGTGGTTCCAAAACGGAATAACAAATTTAGCTTATTACATAGTCTCTACTGTTCACAGGAGCCATTTAATAACATTAATTACCAAAGCCATTGATCAGCTATCAACCTTTATGGTCATGCTGCTGGATGGGAGAGATCTCCAGATTTTTGTTTACAAAAAACTAGACCCTTCTAGTTTAAAAATTAAAATAAGGTGGCTGATTACCACGAATGATTTATTTTGTGTGAACTTCATCGTTAGTATACTTGATAGCACATGTATATCCACCAATTCACCGATTTAATTTTAATCCACCAATTGACCAATTTAATTTTGTGAGATTCTTAGTTGGTGTTTCTTGTTAGCTGATATAAATCAGCCCGGTATTACCTCTGACCGGGAAGGCCAAAGACGCTTCACTCCCGACTTTTGGCTTCCAGGTCTAAGTATTACCACCAGACGGATATAGCTACGTCTGCTCTAGTTCCGCAGTCAAACTGGAGATATTGATTCTCTGTCAACCCTTCAGGCGCCAATAACGACTATAATCTTTTTGTTGATTTTTATTATAACTTTGCATATCGCATTTGCGTAGGCGGGTGAATTATCAAAGAAGTCATCATTGCAAGTCTTTTAAACGAAGTTTATTAGATCATAATCAAAACAAGCACAAGTATTTTTTTTTTTTCAAATTGCTGACTTAGTGCTCAAGCGAAGTGTCAACAAACAATGCACACGAGCAATACACATACACGTCGAGCAATACACATATATGCGTCCAGCAAAGTGGGCTCACGACCAGCCAATAATAACAGCGCCAATTAAAATCGATCCCTGATAATGGCATGCTTGACGGCAGACACCCACATTTATATTATCAGAACACGTATAGTGTGATGAAAATGTAGTTAGACTTTTTGGTGCTCTTCATAAGCAGCAGCACCATAGCGCATAATAATGAATAATGAATAAACGGACTGATGTAGACCAGCTCTTGTGCACTATTGTGAAGAAGGTACTCTGCCCTCCTAACACAGAATTTGAAGTTGGAACCCTGGAGGTCTGAGGCCGAGCACGCTAACTCTCGGTCACGGGGGCTCAACACAATATTGAATATTTAACAGTGGATGGAAAACAATCATTTTGATGCATATAAGTCTGCATCGTTAAAAAATATATATTATATATGACAGGCGATTGTGTTGTCCACAACACCCATCCCCCTCACTCCCCTGACGTCCGGCGTAGCTGTGTACGTTTCAGCGTAAAGGGTAAGAGTATAAAGTGAATCAGAGCCAGGGAATGCGCTGCGGGTCTAGCTGTTTCAATGCTCAATGGCGTATACTGCTCTACAAAGACAGAAGGTAGTATTTTGTCTTTGCACGGCAGTTAGGCGTCTCACGAAGGTACTGGTATACGCCGAGATAGGCCACGGGCTAAAAGCACCCCACGTGCACCCCCCCCCCCCCCCGGATCCTACCCCCACAACTCACCCACATCATCTTTTTTAAACCTTGATATGTCAAAAACATGAAATAATATGTAACAGCCAAAAAATAGGGACGAACTTTATATTTTGAACCTTTATGGGGGGGGGGGGGGGGGGGGTTACCCCAAAACCTGTCTAAATTCAGGGGGTAGGGTTGCACAAACGTCTGTCGCTGCTATTCTAGTTACAAATCTACACATGCAATGTATACCATATAAAAGGTAATTAAAGGTAATTCCGTTGTAATGATGTACTGCATGATGCAGTGGATTAAAGGGTTATATTTAGAATCTGGTTGAAACATGTTTTTCTATCTCAAAATAATCAAAATCGACAACAAAACAAGCTAGTTAACATGGTCAATGGAAACGACCTAATAAAACATAATTATTGGTGATAATATAATTTTTTACAAACATCTGATCTGTTAAAATATCTGCTTTGTTAAAAAAAACTTTGCAGTTCTATCATCATTACCTAAAAAAAACTAATTGTGCGTTAGTTTAGTTGAGAAGCTGAAGCAAAAATGAAATGAATCGGGCTTTAGGCCACCTTTGTGCACATATAGGCTAAACTGGGCCAGAAGAACCTCCTGAGGATGGTGAGATGATTGAGATGACGAGAAGCTGAAGCAGACACGTTAAGCCTAGAGTATATTTATTGTTGGCGGGTAATAGTGATTATCGACCACGAATACCTCGTTGATATCGAACATCACACCCATTAATCCCCCCTCCCTCCTCTAATATCACCAACTGTGTACAGTAATTGGTCAATAATGATAGGTGCAGTAGCCAATGCCAACAAATAATTAAACCCAGGCACAATATATCTGGCAAACGCGAGACATTCACCAATTGCCGCCGGGTTAGTGTTGGGCCACGGTCTGCGGCGCTGGCTCAACAATAGCCCAGCAATGGATGAACTTCCCGAGTTTGCTGGGTGGAAACCCAGGTAACACGGGGCATTCACCCAATGCTGTTTCAATGTTGGGCCAGCGTCGAAGACGATGGGCCAACATTGAAACAGCATTGGGTGAATGTCCCGTGTTTGCTGGGAAGGTACTGCAAGACAGACATACACATAACACTCCAACAATAAGTCACGATATTATCACAGCGAACACAAACCATTGGTTCAGTGTTGATATAATGTTGTGCACAAAGGCTGCCTTCATTCACTCATGTATTCACTCATTCAGTTTGGTTTGGTTTAGCCTTTGTGTGAACAAAGGCTGCCTTCATTCACTCATGTATTCACTCATTCAGTTTGGTTTGGTTTAGCCTTTGTGTGCACAAAGGCTGCCTTCATTCACTCATACATTCACTCATTCAGTTTGGTTTGGTTTAGCCTTTGTGTGAACAAAGGCTGCCTTCATTCACTCATACATTCACTCATTCAGTTTGGTTTGGATTAGCCTTTGTGTGCACAAAGGCTGCTTCATTCACTCATGTATTCACTCATTCAGCTTGGTTTGTATTTACAAAAAAGTGGAGGTAAAGTAGATTGATTCATTCATCAATCCATTCACTCAGATCAAAGAATATTGGTAATAAGATTGTATGGTCCGAGAATGTACCCGAGCGGTAAAAAAAATCGAATGTACCTCGTAAGGCTAAGCTGACATTATCCAAAGTGTGGTGAATACCTCGACACAGGCTGGTCAGACGTTGGTTTAACATATTTAATGTTGGGCCAACATCTGCGACGCTGGCCCAATATTGAGCTAGCAATTTCTGGGTTACTTCCTAGCGAATAGTTAACTGGTGTTATTGTTGGCTGATTGTTGGCCCACCGTCTAAGGAAACCCAGATATGCATTCAATCTGTATTTATAATATCAAACAGTAGTGTCATGAAAAGTACTGGCAGTTAGAATGTGCATTAAAGCGTCGCATGCACTTTCCATCGTAATTGTGTTTAGAGATGTAGATTTCATTAGTCGAGGGTGGATCGATTTCACAAGTCTCGTACACGAGTACACGTCCTTTGCAAACTAAATCACTGAGAAAACAGCCTAAACCGATGTTGGTCCAACCTTAGACCAACATCATCTATCGTCACTATTCTATTACAGTGTGATCGATCTGTTGTATTGATATTTTATTGACATAATACAATGCGTTGTGCCGCGTCAGTTGACCACATTGACTGTTAATTCTAATAATTATCATTGATCGACTAACGGCTGTTACATTCAGCTAATACGTCTGATATTGGGTTAGGCCCTATTATGTGGACCCTCGTAATTCAAAAACCATACTAAACCCCCGCTATAAAATCTAAGATCTTAAAGCTGAAATGAAGTGAAATTTCAAAAGGGTAATTGCATATAGGTACATGATGTTGTACTTTTTAAATACACAGAGCACAAACCGATGCTGGTCCAGCCTTGGACCAACATCGGTTGGACCAACAGTATCTATCGTCATTATTTTATTACAGGATGATCGATCTGTTGTATTGTTTTTTGTATTGACATAATACAAGGCGAATACAGAAAGGGTCCTGAGGTACCTGGCTACCAGCGTGCCAGCAACACTCCGGGTCCTGGGGTCCCAACCTGTCAGCAACAGTGACACTCCAGGTCCTGGTGTCTCAACCTGCCAGACACAGTGACACTCCAGGTCCTGGGGTTCCAACCTGTCAGCCAAAGTGACACTTCAGGTCCTGGGGTCCCAGCCTGCCACCCACAGTGACACTCCGGGTCCTGGGGTCACAGCCTGTCAGCCAAAGTGACACTTCAAGTCCTGGGTCCCAGCCTGCCACCCACAGTGACACTCCGGGTCCTGGGGTCTCAACCTGGCAGCCACAGTGACACTTCAGGTCCTGGGGTCCCAGCCTGCCACCCACAGTGACACTCCGGGTCCTGGGGTCCCAACCTGGCAGCCACAGTGACACTTCAGGTCCTGGGGTCTCAACCTGCCACCCACAGTGACACTTCAGATCCTGGGGTCCCAACCTGCCACCCACAGTGACACTCCGAGTCCTGGGGTCCCAGCCTGCCACCCACAGTGACACTCCGGGTCCTGGGGTCTCAACCTGGCAGCCACAGTGACACTACAGGTCCTGGGGTCACAGCCTGCCACTCACAGTGACACTCCGGGTCCTGGGGTCCCAACCTGGCAGCCACAGTGACGCTTTAGGTCCTGGGGTCCCAGCCTGCCTCTCACAGTGACACTCCAGGTCCTGGGGTCCCAACCTGTCAGCCAAAGTGAGGCTTTAGGTCCTGGGGTCCCAGCCTGCCACTTACAGTGACACTCCGGGTCCTGGGGTCCCAACCTGCCACCCACAGTGACACTCCGGGACCTGGGGTACCAGCCTGCCACTCACAGTGACACTCCGGGTCCTAAGGTCCCAACCTGTCAGCCACAGCGACACCCCGGGTCATGGGGTCCCAACCTGTCAGCCACAGTGACACTCCGGGTCCTGGGGTCCTAGCCTGCCACTCACAGTGACGCTCCGGGTCCTGGGGTCCCAACCTGGCAGCCACAGTGACACTTTAGGTCCTGGGGTCCCAGCCTGCCACTTACAGTGACACTCCGGGTCCTGGGGTCCCAACCTGCCATCCACAGTGACACTCCGGGTCCTAGAGTGCCACCTGGCAGCCACAGGGACACTCCGGGTCCTGAGGTGTTAATCTTATTCTAATCATGCATAAATTGGTGAGCATGGCCAGATCAAATAAATTATAATAGTTATTATCTGAAACAAATTGAGGATCTTGAGAAAAGGGGGGTTCTCCCACCATATGTTTTATAGATAGGATGAGAGAGATATTTTATTTACATTGAGAGGTCTAAAATAAGATTGATTGATATATTTAGATAAACTTAGGGGCTAATACTATTACTATGAAAGCTGTTCAATGGTAACAATGGGGTATTTGTCCTCCCCCATCCCCCATGGACTTGCCACTGATAACATATACCGTATTTTTGGGTGTATAACCCGCTACTTTTTACTCCTTGGAAGGCCTGGTGCGGGGTATCTAACGAATGTGGGCTATACATTGTTGAAGTTTGAAATTGCAAGAGGACATTTTTTTATAATCATGGTTTAATGTCTTCTTATATAGGCGTCTGAATGCGTTGTTTTTGTATGTACTTTACTGCACTCGGCCACATGGGAACTAGCGGTGGATGGCCACTACACACACACTGCACTCTCACAGTGAGCCGCCACTCGGTAATCCAGACATAGCATCAATGAAGGTGTGACATTTTACTGCCACGGGCCGCGGTTAACCTGCGAATAATTCACTATCATTCTCGGCCAAGTGGAACTAGTGGTGGATGGCCACTACACACATAGTCTACTCTCACAGTGAGTCGCCACTCGATAATGCAGCATGTTCGTCACAACTGTAGTTCGTCACAACTGTAGTGTTGTGAGTGTATCACAGATCGGTGGCGTGCGGGGAACACGCCGGGAATACACCAGTGCGGGGTATCTATTATCAAAGCAGCAGTTTTTGGTTAAATTAACCCTCTGCGGGCTATACTCCAGAGCGGGTAATACACCAGAAAATACGGGTATATCAAATTATAAGATACAATGCCTCAGGATGCCCGAATGTTTTTCAAATACATGTGCATTGTAAACCCCTCTAAATCGAAACAGCAAAAAAGTACCAGTAGGCCTACATTAACCCTTTCACCACTGAAGCCCGTTTTTATGTGCTGAATGCCATGGCATTCAGCACATGAAAACGGGCTTCAGTGGTGAAAGGGTTAAAGCATTGGTACCCAGACTCTCCTGTGACTCTAAAAAACCCTTCAATTCCTAATTTCTTTTGAATTGGCCATGAATTCAGCCACAAAATAGCATCTTCCAGGAAGTCATACTCTTTGGACAAATCCTGGGGAAAACACTGCATTGATGAAAAAAATAGAATCATAATCATAAAATCAAAACATGATCCTCATGTCCATACCGTCCTCTAAATTCATAGTGTTTTTGTCAATTTTGTGAATATTGCCCCGAAATTTAGAACGTGTCTGCTCCTACCCTTCTACTAGTTGCTCTCTTCATCCTGAGCAGCAAGTAGTGTTTTATTTTATTTAATGGTAATTGAAAGGACGGCAGGTGTGTTATTTCTCAAAGTTTTTTTGGAAAATTTATGACATTTTTTTGTTTATGACTATAATAACACTTTTTGTCTCACAATTAAAATAAATATGAACCAGTCAAACAGTGTAGGGACAAAAAGAGTCAATTTGAGCTCTTAATGTCTCTCCTGCAGCCACTGAGAAAATTAATGTAATTATTTTCCAATATGGTTATCTGACATTTAAAATTTGCCTGAAATTTTATTCAGTCAAGTTGTTGCTCTGAAAACTTGCAAGAAGATCCACAACATATATCTGCATCATATAAAGTTGGAATATTACAACATCAAACACCTTCAAAAAAACACATTTTGAGACAAATTATGCAACCTATACCATGAAAGTGCCCATAATCATAAAATCAAAACATGATCCTCATGTCCATACCGTCCTCTAAATTCAAAGTGTTGTACAGTATACTAGTCATTTCAGTGGCAGAAGGAGAAACAGACTGCCAAGGGCCTTTAACCCTTGTGCTGCTAAGACCATATACTGATATATATATGGTTTTAATCTACTTTTATGCCAAATAAAATCCAAACAAATTGATAAATTTGTTTGTGTTAGATGCTTAGTAATCATGGTAAAGCAAATGATTTAAGTGCGGAGAAGACCATTTTTATAATTTTTTCATAAGGCCTTTGATATGAAAGGTGTATCTTTACAAAGTGGCAGATACACCCTTTCATATCTAAGGAGAAGAAATATAAAACAAATTGTCATTTAAAGCTAGAAATTACATAGCAATTATGGCTTTAAATGAATGAAAAATATAAACAAACAATTCAAATTCATCAGCTAGCACAAGGGTATCATTTTACAATCCTCTGCCTATTCAGATGGGGTACAATAAATAGCAACAAATTACAGTCATCATATTATCTTTTCTCTCATTAGAAACACCAAAGACCTGTGTGATTTTGTGAACAATTATTTGAAATTGATACACTGTATTTAAACGATGCACAATACGCTAAATACTCACGGATGCCAGCTCGTCATCTTTAAAGTAAGTCGATAATTCCCTCAGTCCAATTATGAAGGCGCTGAAATAACAAGAACCAAAGTGAATTACACCAATTAAATCATAACAGCACAATAGCAATATTTCTACAGAATGTTGTATGTTAAATTTTTCAAATGAATGTCACATATAACATTCTCGATGTTAGGGGACAATATATGTATGCAGCCTTGGTTTCAGTACCATGATAACTTTATTAGAACTAACCTTCAAACTGCCATTACTAGATGAGAAACATGTTTTAAAATCATTTTATCACTGTGCTTGTGATTAAAGTGTAAAAAAAATATTTTTTATTTTTTTGTGAATAATGGTTTAAACTTACAGTAGACAGTAACAGATTTTGAATTTTATAATGTGGGGGCCAATATCAGGCTATGGTAATTTACCCAATTGATACAACTTGACATGCAGTTTAGGATTTTAGCAATCGCTTTCAGACTGTTTAAGCCCAAGTAAGTTTAAGATACCGAATAATTTTTTTTAAGGAAACCCTTTTACTTTTTAAGACAACTTTAACCCTTGTGCTCCTGAAGTGTTTTCCTTATCTTTTTTATACATTGAAAAGTGGAATTGCTAAAGCGATTTCTATTTATGAAAAAAAAGCATAATTAATCCAATACTGAATTATTTTTAAATTGAGTGAGCATCTACCATAATTTTTAAAACTTAATTTCAGTGTTATTTTATTAAGGTTAGAATTTGCTTGGACTCACTAACTAGTACAAAAAGGTTATTTAGAAAAATAATCAAGGTGCTTTGAGCTGTCAGGAGGTTTAGGTCATGAAAGTACAAATGGATGTTTATACAGGAAAATACACATATTTTAAAGGTGCCAGGCACATATGTCATTAATAACCAAGCAAACATTCCTAAATATAATGTGAGAAAAAGTTGCCGATTCATACAACTTGACACATTTAGGAATTAAAACTGCAGGCATGTACCGTATTTAACCCTTAAAAAGCACACTGATGTCGACTACAGTAAACATTCTGTGTTTTCATTAGTACCTATATATGATCAGTTGTTAAAAATAAAATATGCTTTCAATCTTGAAACACAGATGTATGTTGGAACTTAAATTTCACGAATAACACAAATTTTCAGTCATTTGAAGTTGTGGATCGCGGTAGCGAGACACAACTTCAAGTGACTGAATTAAATTGAATAGCTCAGTGATTTAAGGGTTAATAAATGCCAGGTTTTATTTTCAAATCAGGGGAAGTAGGTGTTTATTGAAATATGGACGTTTATTAGAATAAATACAGTATAATCAGTCTAAATATAAATAATAAAACAGGTCTGTTATGCGTAGCCACCCTTAAGGTCATGGGAGGCCACATCAAAATTCCTCGAAAGTAGCGAAAATAAATGATACATAAAAATTTATAAGCCTAATCCTTTTTATCATTATGAGTAGTTGGCCCTACCCTATTATTCTCATGTTTGCATTTAACTGACAACTGGGGTAAATGTCCCAGGTGTCAATTGGTGTCAGGGTTTCCTGGAGGCCCTTTTAGGGGGGAGACTAAAACTGGCCACTCTGCCCCCAAAAAAATTGCTCGCTCCACTCGTACTTGTAACAGGTCATCCCCGCAATCATTCTCAATTCCCCCCTCACAAAATCCTGCAGGAAACCTTGATTGGTGTTACAGTCAGCAATGGTATGAACATGTTTCATGAAAGCAACATTTGAAAAGACACAATTTATTGTTATTTGTTCCAAATAATATTTTAAATCCTTGGGAATGGGAGAGACAATATCAGTGTGTTTATATATATGTTTCCTGTCACATTAAAATCGAAAAGGATTTGATTAACCCCTTTCAGCTTTTAAGAAGAGGCTCAACTTAGCATGTGAAAACCAAGAGATATTTTACAATTATAAATCCATGTTATAATAGGGAGTTGGAACCAAAACAACATTAAAATGTAACTTTACGTTAACCTGTGATGTGGTTAGAGAAGACCGAGAGGACTTGTGGACTTGGCCACATAGTAAGACATAATAAGCATAAAACACTACAGATATGTAGCTTTAACTCACAACAGAATACATACTGACCTATTAGCTGTGTTAAACTGCTTCCCAGCTTCTATCATCCCACCACAGAGCTTCATAAGCTGCAAAAGAATAATAATTTACATAACAAAGCAGTTGAGCGATACGTTTTATTAAAAACCTGTCTAAGATATCAGATATAAAATTGTATTCATTAACATGATAAAAGAATAATGCTTTCGACTTGTATTTTATGACAGAGATCATCATCTATTATGATCTCCAGACTAATTTTGAAATATCTCCTGAACAAAATATGTTTCCTGTCTTGAACATGTGAAATACAAATTCCGCAGAATCTGACAACATTACCAAATGTGCCCCACAGCATGCAGTGCATGGGACAGGCAATCAATACGATCATAGACAGAAATAGGCTTGATAATTCATTGTTATTCACTAGGCAGTGCTTACATAAATTTGTTTAACGTGGATGCATCAATTGCACATTAAAATCGAAAAGGATTTGATTAACCCCTTTCAGCATTTTTAGAGGTCAGAATCTGACTTTTTCACCTTTTGGCGCGGGATCGTCTTTAGACGTCAGAATATGCCGGATTAAACACGGATTAAACATTTAAATAATGGCTGTAGACCCATGACATAGGAATTAAAATGAAGCGGAAAAAGCTGAGTAAGACATTTATGATGATTTCAGCGTTGTAAGGGTTGAACAACTCACCTTCTCCACTTTGGCTTCCAAGACATCCACATCATTTTCTGCATCCTCTAAGGAGGCCCTGTATTGAAATATAAATTATATAATAAAAAGTAACAAATTTTTCCTAGCAATGATATACCTTTTAGAATATTATATATGTATATGATGAAGAAAAGGAACATAAATGCACACTAGAAAGTACTCTGAAATTTTGGGGAAGTTACTGTGAGTAAAAATAAAATCAATCTTTCGAACACATTCGAGTGAACAAAAAAGCTGTGAGAAATGATAAATTTTGTTAGTAAATATAAGGATTTTTAAAATAAATCAAACATGTTAAATGCATCGTTTAATATATTTGCTTATCAACCCTTGCAACATTTTAAATTCTTTGTTGCATTACAAGTGAAGTTATTGTTTTTTTTATTTGGGCATTTCTGACACAATTTCCACAGCTTCTCAAATAAATGTAAATACTCGAACGCTTAAAAATAGATAATTTAAAATTGACAATCCTACTTTCATCATATTTGAGATCTCCATCTATGAATTTGGGGAGTTCTAGTCAATATTTTTATTGTTAGAAAGAGGTTGGACGAGCTCAAGTAAAAGTGTTGCCTGAACCTGCTTTTACCAACAATAATATTGACCAAAAGTGTATCAAATATCCGAACCCAGATTTTCAAAATAAACACCAACTGTAAATTATAAGGCCATCCTTAGAAATATGCTTGTTGTGATTTCACAGCAGGTAAAAGTCATGAGGTTTTTTTTCTCCTGCCAGGCCTTGATAAAAATGTTTTTTTAGAATTTCACAGTGGTTAAAAAAGTCATGAGGGAGAGAGAGGTTTTTTTATCCATTGCTAGACCAAAAAGTAACCAGCAACAATATGCATGTTAACTGACTGAAAGAGTATTTTCCGAAAAAACGGGAGATCTACAGCGCCTAAAAAATATTTATTTGGGAAAAAAAATGTTGATCTAGCACAGCATTTTTTTTGCTCAGTAAAAACTGGGATGTCAAAACTGGAATGTCAAATATTCTATTTAGGTCTAGCATGTCGGCAGTTACGAAAAAAGGCTCAACATGCTCAAGCCTCAGCATAATTTTATTTAACAATTTTAAAATTTATTGAATTCAACTACCTACTTATCATGCTACTATAACTAGAAGTATAATAGTTGTTTTGTTTACAAGAATAGAGCCTTGACAGTTACCTTGTCCAAGACATGAAAAGGGGGGCGACAAAGTTTGTAGATCGGGATCCAATCGGGCGGACCAAATTATCAATTTTAATTTAACTCACTTATTATCGCTCACTTGGAAGTTGGACCTTTGGTCATTTTCTAATGTTATTTTTTATATTTTACCAACAATTACCAACACTGTTATATATTCAATTTTGCAATAAATACCATAATCAAAATTGTATACTTCTTTTCACATAAAATTAAAGGCGAGACTAACACTGTAACAGCCATCGATCTAAATTTACTGAATGATTAGACGCGGCCATTTCAGATTCTGGCATTTTTCCCGTCTCACCTGAAACGTGGGGAATCCTTCAAGCACTCTTCAAAGTCTATGTTAGGCCGCATTGTCAATTTGTGAATAATTATGCAATACTCAGACACCTAACAAAACATCATGTTGTACAGATTAATCCAGTATTCGTGGTATAATTCGAAGATAGCAAAGCGGTTCACACAAAATGTTTATTCAAGTAGTCTCACTGTTTTGACAGATATGAGGACTCCCACTTCCGGAGACATTTTCATGTGACGTCATCATAGAAAATGATAAATTTTCCAATTTAGCAATATAGTTATACAAATACAACTCATGACAATAAAAAAAATAGACAGTGTAAAAAAAAAGATCTTATTTAATTTAAAGAAGTTGATGGTGCCATTTTATTGGACATGTTGGAAACTGGATTGGGGTTCACTTATGGATAAGTGAAATCAGAGAGTAGTAAATGATAAACAATTGAAGTTCATTGAATTACCGGGGGGTAATTTTTATCACGTCTTTAATTTTAATTCGATTTATTTTTCCGTGTTTCTACACTAAAAGAGATAAAACATGGCCCAGATATTTAAATGACATAATATTTTAACACTATAGCTAGGCTACCGTACCTAATCATGAATGGGCTATGGACTTGAGTCTCCACGAATACGCATGACATAGTCATAGTCTGTCCGGCTGTGAAGGATGGTCCAAAATAAAAGCTAGCTTTTCTGCATACAGTCAGTCAATTTTCAAGCTATACAAGCTTGAGTGGTATGGAATCAGGGGTGGGACTCTTGACTGGATCAAGTGCTTCCTGACAGACCGAACCCAGAAGGTAGTTTCTGATTGTGCAGAGTCTCTACCGGGACCTGTTTTGTCGGGAGTAGGCTACCTCAAGGTTCCGTTCTGGGCCCTATTCTTTTCCTAATCTATATAAACGATCTACCTGATGGCGTCACCCACAGTACAGTCTGTCTGTTCGCGGACGACTGTATTTTATATAGACATGTTACTGACATGTATAGATATCGAATGTTACTGACAAGAACGACATCAATCGGATCCAAACGGTTGGTTGCCAGAGAGGTAGATCAAAAATGGATCCACCCATGTATAGACTCCATGGCCAGGTGCTCTGTATCACAGACAGCACACAATACCTGGGACTTACCATCACTTAAGATCTGAAATAGAATAGCCATATCCAGAAGGTCACATCTAAGGCTAATTCAGTGTTAGGTGTTTTGAGAAGAAACTTAAAGAATGATTCAACTGCAAGACGCGCATGCTTGGGACGGTCAAGTATAGGCCAACAGTAGCCTATTGAGTACAGATTGACGGCATTAATATAGCCACTGAACTGATTACAAGATACTACTTAAACGGGACATAGATCCAATGCTGTTTTAATGCTAGGCCAACGTCTGCGACGCTGGCCCAACATTGAACCAACATTGAATAAATGTACAATGTTTGAGAGAAAGTCCGCCTGCCCAGCAAACACGAGACATTTGTATAACATTTATACAACGTCGGCCCAACGTCTTCGACGTTGGTCCAACATTGCATAAAGTCATACAAATGTTTTGTGTTTACTGGGCATGTCAATACAAGCTTGGGTCAAGCAGTTTCAACATCCCCTCAGTAATACAGTCAGTTTGTTTGCAAGCAAGCGACCAAGTAGGGGTAAGGGCCAAGATCTTTGAATTATAAACTCATAGATGTCGCTCAAGTATATATGAACTTGCTGTGATTTGAGAACTTGCTCTTACTGAGGCTTTAGGTATGAAACGCATTTTTAGTATTATTATGGAATACTACTGTTGGACAGACAATGACTTGAATGATCAGTCTATAACGTTTGTCTAGACTAGGCTAACATAAATAATTATGCCCAGATACCTATGATACTCGGGTTCATATTGAGCAAGGAAGAGTTAATGTATTTCGCTGATGTCTCAGTCAACTCTCAACTAATTTTCATTCAGTAGGCCTAGGGCCTACTATTTTCAGTGATGCAGTGACTACCCTAAGAAAAATGTCAGCAATTATAGGCCTAGGCTAATACTAGTCGCAGCATAACTTGGGTAAAAAAGAATTTTTTAGTCAATAAATATTTTTTAAATATCTAAACACAAGGTTCGTGATGAGGTATGAACTATAGTCTAGTTGGCCAACTGGCTTATTATATACTAAAAAAAATCGAGCAATATTCAAAGTAACGTTAGTCGCCACATTCATGACTAGAAGTAGAACATTTGAATAAATATTATGTGAAACGTAGGCATTGGCCTAAAATGTAGAAATAAATCTCATAAACATGGTCAGTGCCATTGCCGTTGCCCCCCCCCCCCCCCGCATTGGTTGATAGGCCTACTGAATAACTGATAGGTCTAGGCCTAGGTCTAGGCTTAATTGACAGACTCTGAGTGAGAAAACAGCGAAATTCATTTAAACTTGACGTGGTGAGGGCTATAATCACTAGCCTATAGGTCTAGCTGATGTGAATGTGTTTTCACTCACACTCAGCGTCTCTGAGAAAGCAGGGCCAGTGTCACTGCCAGACTGAGTCTGAGTCAGTGAGAGTCAGTGAGTGTCACTCACTCACTCAGTCACTGACACTCAATTACTGACGTGACAGTGACACCGGAAAAACTGCAAGTGCCAGCTTTAGAAGTTTAGGCCTTTATAGTCATTTATAGTCATTTTCTTGTGAAATTACCTAAAACGTGGACGTAGTCCTAGAAATGGCGCGGAAAAAAATGTAAACAAACGACAGCACGACCAGTGAACTGTTTCCGGTAGAGTCGTTCTCAGTCATGCATGTCATGTCAAAGGTTGCCGGCAAAAATCGTCTTAAAAACCTTCGAATCAGATAAAAAAGGTGGAAATAACTTCAATAATGTGTTAAAAACATATTATTCAACGGCAAAACACTTAATTTGAAAAAAGCATAGACAAAAAATTATTCAGTATTTGGCAGTTTCAAATCTGTTTTATGCAAATCAACACTGTGCGAGAAGCGCCTGGTTTTGCTGTGGCGCGTCACATATATGACCCATCTTAGTAGAATTGTATGCGGGAGCATGTTATTTTTTAGGGTAGAGTTTTTGCCCCTGAAAAATTTTGCCCAGGCCAAGGGACGAAGGGTGGAAAAGTGCCCCCCCCCCTTTGATTCCTGTTCAGGATAGGACTATTCCTTATAACCAGAATCATTCATAGAACATCGTCCATACTGCGAAACACGCTTGAGCTAGGAAATGCCACTTGGCAACTGAACTAATTCTAATACTGTCCATTTCAAACTAGACTCCAGCTTTACCCTGAAAAAAATAACATGCTCTCGCGTACAATTCTGCATTTTAGCTTTCCCCCATTGACGGAAGTAACCGATGATCACCGATTACATAAAAACACTGTCCACAGACGAATGTCAAGGTTAAATCTCTTTCCCTTCCTCGCTGGCCGGTAACGACAATTGGTGAGATTGGTTATGTATCGAGTTTGTCTAGACTATTTTACTTTTTGTCTAGTGTAGACCCTAGTCTAGACTTGAGATAAATATTTTTTTCGCAGCAATCAGCATGTGACGAATGACGTCAAAAAGCAATTCACTGTCAATAATTCAGTTTTTCACAGATGATCTCCAATTTATACAATTGTTTAATGACCTTGACCTTTAAAAATATTGAGAATATTTATCAAGGGTAGGCTAGGCCTAACCCTTTTACTGTTTTAGCATAATACAATAAGGTCTCACCACCCTAAATAAGCCGAAATCACGGCAGGTGTAGGCCTATATTACTATAGTAAAAGTCACTTTAAATCTGTCACTTTCGCGTTGCATGTTTTTCGCTCATTACTCAAGCAATTTTCTTTCGATTCTCATGAAATTTGACAAGCGTTAGTTTCTAGTCTTACGGCACCTGCCCTGAAAATTTCAGGGAAAAATATTATGTAGTTTAAAAGTTAGACCATTTGACATGTAGTTTTTGCGAATTATGACGCTCCTCTATAAACCTATTGAACGCTATCAGCTTCAATCACGAAATTCCACTACATGTCTAATGGTCTAACTTTTGAAATACTCATTCAAATTTCACGAAATTTTCAGGGTAGGCGCCGGAATAATTGAAAAGAGTGCTTGCAAAATTTCATGGAAACTGATTTAGAATTGACTGAGTAATCAGCGAAAAACACCCAACGCTGGTGGAAGTTGACTGCAACTATAATGAGTAATGTAGAGCAAAGTGCCCTAACTTCCTAAGTTCGACCACTTATAGTTATACTTATAAGTTATAGGCCTACCCAAACTTCCAAGACCAAGTCACATTAAAAAAATTATAAAGTGAACAACCAGGATCGCATGTTTTTCGCTGATTTCTCGGTCAATTGTCAACCGATTTTCATGAAATTTTGTAACAATCATATTTCAACAGAATCCTAATATCCCTGAAAATTTCGTAAAATTATAGACTAGGGCCTATGTATATCGTATTTCAAAAGTTAGACCATTTGACATGTAATAAATTGAAATTACGACGTCCCTCTATAACCCCATTAAACTAATTCTAGAGTTTTAATACATGTCAAATGGTCTAACTTTTGAAATATTAAATATAATTTTGCGAAATTTTTATAGCTGTTAGGATTTGAATAGAAAATGGCCTTTGCAAAATTTCAAGAAAATCGGTTCAGAATTGACGGAGAAATCGCCGAAAATCATGCGATCCTGGTTAATTTGACGGCGAGTATATTCTTAACTTCTTAAGCAAATAGCCTATCTGTATTCCTGCCAGTTTCTGTACTGTTTGAGAAAATAAATGTAGACCCCCCCTATGTCTCCCCTGAAGTATTGTAGAATGTCTGTTGTCTCATCCATTTTTTTTCTCCCTTTCATGCATGGGATCCAGGGACCAGACATTTTCACATATTTTTGTATTTTGCCTAAGACTAAGTTCAACCTACCCCTCCCTAAGTTCGACCACTTTGGTTTATTTTCAATATTAAAGCTCCTCCACTGTATAATGACAAGATTTAATTGTTGAATCAGGTAATAATACGAGATATAAATTTAAAAAGGAGTATATGTTGTGATGAATTTTAATTTACAGGGTTTTACGCGGCATTTTCAAGGGGGAGGGGTAGAGTCCTCAAATACTAATAGTGTCCGCTGGGCCTGGGACGCACTGCAGTTGCAATTGGAATTTTGATTTGAATATGATTTTAATTTGTTGTATAATTATCGTAAACTCATCTTTTTGTTTGATGATACTCTAGATAGTCCAGCATCAATTTTTTTTCTTAAAATTCTACGGAATAAACACTTTTGTATGAGGATGGAAGTTTTATTAAAAGTTAAATATATATATTTTTAAATGTAGTTGAACTTAGGCACCATATGTAACTTTGGAAGCCCTAAGTTCGACCACCCTGAAGAAGGTGCTAGGTTGGAGGCTATAGCCGTTCCCATGTGAAATTTCAAAGAATTTGGTGTTCTTGTCCTACATTTTTGATCTAAAGATACTATTTCAAGAATTTTCAGGTTTAATTCAATATTCAAATAAGTGCAGCGGGTAACATGGGTAGTAACTTCACATTTCCATGATATACAATTCTAAACCTTTTTTTTAAATTCTTTTATTTAGCAGTTTCGTTTTAGAAGGTACTTTAATATCGGACTTGAAAAACAAAGGGGGCAGCATGAACATAATGTTGAGAAGTTTCGTTTTGACCTGAAAGACAAAGGAACCTCCTAGTTTTTCATTAAGTAATATTTGGTCGAACTTAGGGCATGGTCGAACTTAGGGCACTTTGCTCTAATGATGGAATCATCACACAAAATATTTTCGACGCGGCTGTTTCAACCTCTGTTGAATTCAAAACAAATACAAACAGGTTATAATTTTGTGAATAATAAATAAGCACACGTTGTTTCCGTCATGTAGGATATCAGATATGACTGTTTCATGATAATCTCGCAGGGGTACAGTGGGATGAAAGGATGTGTGTCTGGTCTGTAACACAGGTGACAGGGTAAGAATAAGAGCTAATTTTGAGCTATTCTGATGTTTATACACAATATGGACTGTAGCTCAAAATCTGCATGGCTACCAACCTGTTTTTGAACAAGAGCGCTGACGCTAGCGATATCCCCCGCCATTAATTAAAGTCAATAATGGCCTCAAAGTCAAAGGTTAAAAATAGCACATCTACACCCCCTAAGGGATGTGTGTGGCAATATGAATCCAGCAAACGCTTTCCGAGCTATCATCCGGAAAATGAACTTATCTTCTGCTATCAATTAAAGTCAATAATGGCCTCAAAATCAAACGTAAAAAATAGGGCAAAGGTCACAACCCCCAAAAGGCACATATACACCCCCTGAGGGATATGTGTATGCAATATGAAAACAATCGAGCAAATGCTTTCTGAGATATCATCCGGAAGCTGAACTTATCATCAGCCATGAAATAAAGTCAATAATGGCTACAAAATTGAAGGTCAACAATTAGGTCAAAGGTCATAACCACCAAAAGGCACATCCACACCCCCTGAGGGATGTGTGTGTGCAGTATGAAAACAATCCAGCAAACGCTTCGTGAGATATCATCCGGAAACTGAACTTATTATCCGCAATCAATTGAAGTCAATAATAGGCTCAAAATCAAAGGTAAAAAATTAGGTCAAAGGTCATAATCCCCAAAAGGCACATCTACACCCCCTGAGGGATTTGTGTGTGCAGTATGAAAACAATCCAGGAAACACTTTGCGAGATATTGTCCGGAAACTGAACTTATTATCCGCAATCAATTAAAGTCAATAATTGCCTCAAAATCAAAGGTCAAAAACTGGGTCAAAGGTCATAACCCCCAAAAGGCACATTTAAACTCCCTAAGGGATGTCTGTATGCAATATGAAAGCAATCCGACTAACGGTTTCAGAGATATCGTCCGAAAACGAAACACTGACGCACGGCCAGACATGGTGATGACAATGTCCCCCGCCTCTACTTCGTGGGCGGGGGATAAAAAGGACAGATCAGGTTTTGTCATGATATGCGACACTACATGTGGATATTGTCGGAAAGAGGTTATATCAGCCCATGGAATTGAGGCAGTTTACATGTATTTCAATGGGAGCGGCATTTGAGGTGGTGAGACCACATGTGCACATTGGTATGGGGTGGCTCTGTAAAAACGTTATGTTAAGTACTATAAAGTGACATTTGTGAAAAAAACTACCGTATATCCCCGTGTATAATGCGATGTTTTTTCTTAGCTATTCATGTCACAAAAAGGCACCTCGTATTATACATAGATGTAGAATTTAATACAATTTTTTAGCTCTGTAGCGGTAGTTCAGCGATACGTTTTCTAGCGGTAGAAACGTAGGTTAGTCGGCGTGTATGGTAAGCAGGCCTATACACACGATACAACAAGACTGTGCCTTTCCAACTAGTAGCAAACAAGAGACGTTCACCCAGTGCTGGTACAATGTTGGGCCACCGTCAGCGACGCTGGCACAACACTACCAGCATTGGGTGAATGTGTCGTGTTTGCTGGGAGCCCCCGTCTCACATTCCCGCCGACGCGCGTGACACGTTTGACAACCACGGGCAGATATATGACGCCGTTAGTCTGCAACCAATTCACACTCCTTACCTGTTCATTTATATTAATAATGATTTAATCTAAGATCGCCTTTCATATGGGCGTGTTCTATTGTGTACGACAAATCTGAACATGATATTTTCCTATTGGAATGAGAGAATGCGTTGATGAAATATAACAGGATATCACTGTTTATATCTCCTATCGCAAATTCTATAGGCCTACATGTAGGCCTCAGAATGTCCACATTGCTGGGATAACATTAACACCTACCGCTGTTGCCGCGGCTGATACGGTATTGAGCAAAAGGTGGTATCTGTTAGCTGTAGTTTATGAAGCGCTGCTGTGTTATTGCACCCGGACACCTTATACAACCAAACACCTCTTGTGTCTAGACAATGCGGCTAGTCTGCAAATGTTTTACAATCACATTGCATCTCGGAATGTTCTTATTTGAGCACGACGATGTTAAAATATGGTCTTTGTAATAGATAAATTAAAATAATATAAATTTGTCGGCGAAATATAAATACGGGTATTTTAAAATCTGTGTGTATATATATGTAGCCTATGCAGGCCTCAGAATGTCTGCCCATCGAGACAGTCCCGATGACATCCACTCTGCCGTGGAAAATGGAAATACAGTATCTGCTTACTTTACAAGTAAGCAGATACTGCCCTTTGGTTTAGTAGAGCTGTGCAGGTGTCACAGCGCTATTTAGTAGAATAAAATAATATCCATGCCTCACATTTAGATGGCCCGGAACGCTGCCGACCGGGACGCTGCCGACATCCAAAATTTGAGGTCGTATTATACAGAGGGGTAGACGTTTTTCAGGTCATCCTAGGCCTCAAATCTTAACTCGTATTATACATGGCGTCGCACTATACGCGGGGATATACGGTAACTATATGCTGCCGTGAATATAAATACTGTAAACCATAAAAAGGTCTAATATATGCACACAAATTTGGGATGAAGTTGAATAATATGACTGATTTATAATGACTGGGTTGATCATGCACATATCACGCCTTGACCTCATGACCTCGCGTGCATGACCTGACACAGGCCAGAAAGCTCAAGGATTGGTTGGCACCATTATCATGATCATTGGCATCAAATCAACCATGGCAACCATACAGCACCCTCACAAGTAATATCAATTCGGTCATAATTAAATGTATTTTTTAGCTTACAAACTAACTGAAAAGTTGTATCTTGAATCATCTGCCAAGCTGACAGTGCCGCTGAGCAGCTATTTTTAAAAAGTCGTATCTTTGAGGGAGGTCGCTAGCTTAGTGCCATGATTAGTCCCATGATTTGAAGGTCCATGTCACATCAGAGGGGAAGTCGTATTAGTAGGTGCTTACCAGTGTAAAGCACGTCGATGCTCAGAAAAAAAGTCGCATAAAAGAAGAAATCATATCTGAAGGGGGTCATATCTGTATCTAAAAAAAAATTTGCAGTAAAATTGGCCGTTTTTTCGATTTGACGGATATTCCTGAAATATATATATCAGATTAAAGCTCTGTTTACAAGTCATTTAGGCAAGTCATTTAGGCAATGACATGACATTTAGCAAAACAAGTGGAATAAAATGAGTTGCAAAAAAAATTGTTAAAGTTTTTTTTTCACGGGAATCAACATGACCACATGGAAAATCTATAATTTCTCAATAAAAAAATATTAAAGATTGATGACATTGATAATATACATGCAGGGTTAGACACAAACTTTTATGAGCAGTAGTCAGAGAATCTGGGTCCGTATTCTCGTAATGTTGTGATATATCGTAGGCTTCGGATTGGTCGAGATGGCCATCTCGACCAGTCCGAAGTCTACAATATATCGTAACTTGTACGAGAATACGGGCCCTGGTGGTCCTACAATTTTTTTAGACAACAACTACAACACTTGTAAATCTTGGACCAAGTTTAATTTCAGCACATCTGTTCTTTTGTATGTCTCACAATCTATGGCATGTCTGAATATTTAATGTTGTTGACAGTGATTTCCAAATTAAAATAATGTCTGTCTGTCCGGTCACAGAAGAATTTTGTTCAGCTGAGACTAAATGTCTTTTTTGAGAAAACAATAACTTTTTTAAAATAAAATATGTGGGTTGGCATGCAACTGTAGATTGCAAATGGAACTTTTAAACATGATATTTCCCCGGCTACTGGGGGAGAGGTCAACTTTAATTAGTCAGGTCGATTGAAAGGACTGATCTGAGCAAAATAAAAGTGGAATACGCAACACCTCAAACTAACCGCTGTTATCTATTACATCTAATTTTTGTGTTTTTTTGTCTTCACAGAAGATCAACAATGTCCAAGATCTGCAAAATCCATGCGCGCCAAATTTTTGACAGCAGAGGCAACCCTACAGTTGAAGTAGATCTCACAACTGACAAAGGTATCAAATTAATAAATTATTGTTTTTAACCCTTGTCCTGCTATGCCCGGATATATACAGGGTTAAGGATGTTTTAGATCAATAAGTATATCACGTAATTTTGATAAAATAGTTTTTAGTAGATGCTTAGTTGATCCAATAATTTAATTTTAGACATGTCTATTGTTCATAAATAGTAATATTTTTCGTCATTTAAAGCTGGAAATTGCGTATTTTTCGTCATTTAAAGCTGGAAATTGCGTTAGCAATTCCAGCTTCAAATGACGAAAAATACGATCATATAAATACGATCAGTTGAAAAATTGCTGTAACCGTGATTAAAACTGTAGTGACCAATATTTACCTTGTAACAGTATTGATGACGGAATTTGTTGTTTCCTTTGAATATTTTTTTTAGCTTGTAACATTTGCTTAGTAGTTTCCTCAAATTTACAAAAATAGTTGGAAATGAAATCATCTTAGTTAAAAGGGATAAAAATCACCATATGATAACATCTTCCATCACAACTTGGGCCCTATACCTACATCAGAATAAAAAAACAATTCTGATGGTATTAATAAGGCGTGCGTGTTTAAAAGCCATCATGCGCCTAAAAGAAAGTTGAGGCATAGAGAAAACCGCTAGCCTCGTACAATGTGCAATTTTAATTCTTAACCAGCAATCTGGTAATGGGTTTTTGTAGAAAGACACAAGTCTGGTGGGTGAAGCTTGTTTTCTCTATTCCAGGGTTGTTCAGAGCTGCTGTTCCCAGTGGTGCTTCAACTGGCATTTATGAAGCTTTGGAGCTGAGAGATAAAGATCCTAACCAGTACCATGGCAAAGGTATGTAATATTGGCTAAATTTATGATTTGGAAATAAAAGGGTAGTTCATTCTGTAGATTGGGCCACAGTATCTCAAGTGTTTCATTTTGAACATTTAATTCCTTCTGCAGCTTTGACTTCCAAAGCAGAACTGACCTCACCTCTTATAGCTTTTTATGCTGTGGGTCAAGTCTATTTGACGTCAATGTAATTAACATGGTATAATCTTACTTGAACGTTTCCATTTTGTCTGCAGGTGTTAGCAAGGCTGTGAGCAATGTAAATGACATTATTGGTCCTAAACTTATAGCGAAGGTAAGTGAATGGAATGTACAGAGATACCAACATTAGTGCTGGTTCACCGTCTTTGACAGTGGCCCAGCATTGAACTAGCACTGTATGAATGGACTTATTCGGGGGTAGTAGATCTACCATTTTTTACATCCAGCTACACTGCTCAGGGTTCGCACTGGTCCTGGAAATCCTTGAAAATCCTTGAATTTAAAAAGAAAAAATCCAGGCCTTGAAAGTACTTGAATTTTGTTAAAAGTGCTTGATCTTGGAATTTTAAATAGTGAGAAAAGAGATTGCAAAAATGATGTGTTGCTAGAGTCTAATAGTAATACTTAATAGTAAGGACGATTTTTTTATATGTAAATTGTCTTTTAAAAAATATAGAAAATGTAGTTTCAAGTTGTAATTGGGAAGTAAATATATTGTGTACACTTAAGTACTTGAAAAATTTGATTGGGTCCTGGAAAAGTTGTGGAAAAATCCTGGAATTCTGTGTCTTCATAGGAGTATAAACCCTGACTGCTACGCTTGGCTAAATAAAATTATTTTATATCAGTATCAGAAATTCTTATGGAAAGAGTACATGATATTGAATGTGAGGCAGTAGTAGACCTACTATTGATTCACGTTGAATCACTTCACATTGAACCAGATTTCCTCAATGCGACCAGCCGCGTGAAAAGGTAACCCCGGGCGGCATTGTTACAATTATTTATGACTTCATAAATTTTAATTTAATGATCAATACATAGGCCTAACTGAAATAATGAGGTTAAAATCTTATAAAATCCAAACTAATGAAGATTTTTTTAAAATTCCTCCCAGTTATGAATTGAGAAGGACAATAGCTATCTTAAATACGACAAGTAGACTACATCGTCAAACATGTGCTTAACATGGACTAGGATATTCATTAATAAAATAAATTATAACCAATTCTTTAAATAATCTTTGTTTTTTTGTATCATTTGGCTACTATAAACATGGTAAAAGTAAACACATAAACTCCAAGCATATGGGAATATAATCACTTGACCAGAACTGGTAATACGTGGGACGTGGCGCAATAGTTAGAGTGAGTAGCTTTGCCAATGTCGCTGCCTGCCATGCAGTTTCGAACCCCGCTTGGTGCAGGATTTTCTGAGAAATATTAGATTTATCCGCTCTCAATGGGACATTGTTTCGATGTTGTGTCCTTGAGCAAGGCACTCCGCCCTCAAATGCTTCACCCGACTCAGGTGAAAATTAGTACCTGGTAGGACAGAGATGACATTGTGTACGATAAGTTCAATGCACCGATATGGCTGCAGGACTGTATGCAGCGTTCGTCACTGACAGTGGTTCGATGGTCAGAGACCCCCAGAAATCATGTCGGACCACCAGAACATTCAAACCCAGGTCCAGAAAATTTCAGGTCTAAACAAAATCGTAACTTGCCCCAAAAATCTAAACAATCATCAACACTCGTGGCCGATAATACCAGAAACACTGTACCGCTCTTGCCCTTTTTACAGAACTTAGCAAATATTTATAATTGTGCGAGGCATGAACTATCGAGGTCGATATCAACCATCCGCTCTTTCCCTTTTCACGGAACAAAGATGTTTTCATAATCATGTGGGGTATGAGTTCTTGAAGTCGAGATCGACCATCCGCTCTCTCCCTTTTCACGGAACTAAAGATATGTGTTCATAATCATGCAGGGTATGAGTTATCGAGGTTGAGATCGACCATCAACTCAGCTGATGTAGTTCAGTGTAGTTAGCTGAAGAGGTCGCTGGTCACAGCCTGCCTGACCAGTTGCCTATTGAAAAAACACGCAAGGCACCAGTTTGATGTTTGCCCGCCCTCATCTGACTGTCCAGTGGTGTACAATCAATTTGTAACGCAGATAGAGTGTCTGCCCGCCACTTTTATGAAGTTTTTAAGGTCAAGTTAGGAAAATATAAACAATAGAAAATTCAAATCTAGCTGGTATGAACATAGATAAGGCTGATCCACTTTGCTTCGCATAGCGCCAGAGTCCCCAGCTTGGACTAGTATGAACAGTATAAACGGCGGCCATTTTGTTTAAATTTCTGGAGTCTATAAAAAACATTCAGCTCTGCCTCATCGTCTGGAAACGAAGTTTCAAACAGGTTCAGTTCAGTTGGGACATTTCCTGTTGGAAACATCAGGTCACAGCATCCCGCTGCAAGAAATGTCCTGGATCAATATAATGGGAGGCCAAGTCGTCAGCTGTCTTACAGCCTGCCACGTGCTCCAGCCTTTAGTGCTTGTTGTATTACAGCGGGATTAGCGAGCGTGGTTGCTAGTCGGACCTGCCAGCTCCAGGAAAGGCCTTCAGGCCAGACTGTGAACAGTGCTTTATAGCCTAATCTTTAGCCAGAGACTAACATCCCAGGAAAGTTTCAAACTATGCCGATCCACACTGCCCTCCCCATTACATAATTTCAAAAAATTGTAACTCTCCAATTTTTTAATAATATAAGCGTATGAATTTGTGTGCTGAGACCTTATTTTCAGGATCACCAGAAAAATTGTTGGACCACCAGATTCTCTGAGCTTGTGGTTCTGTGTACCACTGCTCAAAAATGTTTGTCAAACCCTGGTATGCCCTCTGTGGTATTTAAATGGCGCACAAATGAGCAGTTCCAGTGACCAGGGCAAGGCTCAACACTAACGGTTGGCCGATTGCCCAGGGCAACCGATTTTGGGAGGGGGCAAGTAAAAAACTACAGACAGCATTTTAAATTTCAGCAGCTGTCACTCACAACAGACAAAGCATGTCAGTGGGAAGCCGGACAAGTGATAAATTTACAAATTTTCTTGACCTTTGGGCAAGAAGGTCCAATCAGTTAGTGTCTCAGCCCTGCAGCCTGGGTAAAGTGTAAAGCTAGAAGATAAGTCTTCTGACTTGATATCAGACTAAAAAAAAGCACCTTTAACCCTTTAAGCCCTCACGATGCATTAAAGCATCATTTTGCATTCCTGAAAAGAGACTTAATTTTCCTACAATTAAGGGGTTTTTTTATTGAAAATTTCCTTGAGACTGGTTTGCCAATACATGGCAATTTTCTTTAATTTTTCACTCGCTTCAAATCATCTTCATTCACTGCAAGTCGAGAAATGCGACTGCAAGTCGAGAATTGCGACAGCAATTCGCGGCAATGGCAATGGTCAGGCTTGAAAGGGTTAATACCAACTGACTACATTTACTGCTGTCAAATTAACATTTTTATGCTCAAAGAGTAAAAATTTTTATTGGCTGAGCTGGTTGACATCTCTGAAAGTATAACTGTTAGTCAAATGCTATGAAAGAAGACGGTTTATTCTCCCATCAACACTTTTCTTTTTTAATTAAGGGCCTGGATGTACAAGATCAGGTAGCTGTGGACAACTTTATGATCAAGGAGCTTGATGGAACAGATAATAAAGGTAAACTTGTGACTGTATTAACCCTTACAGCGCGGGGATAGACTTTAGTCGTCAGAATCTGACGTCTGTAGACGTCAAATTCTGACAACTAAGGTCGATCCCCGCAACTGTGAGAGTAACATAGGTATTCAAATGAATCAGAAAGAGCTAACGAAGACATTTATGATGATTTCAAATTGAAAAAAACACATTTGGATGCGACGTTTTTTACAAATTAATTCAGCGCTTCAAGAGTTAATGGATATAAATTACTTTTTCCATTGCCTTTAGGTGCTAACACAATAAGGGTGATTAGCACCTGAACGGTTAACCCTTTAAGCCCCTACGATGCATTAAAGCATCTTTTCACATCCCTGAAAACAGACTTAATTTTTCTACAACCAAGGGTTTAAGAATGAATATTTCTATGAAACTGGTTTACCAGTACATGGCAATTTTCTTTCCTTTTTCACCCACTTCAAATCATCTTCATCCGCTACAAGTCGAGAATTGCGACAGCAATTCGCGGCTTGTAGTGGATGAAGATGACAATGATGAATTCAGGCTTAAAAGGGTTAAGCTTAAGAACTGTAAACAAATCTATAAAAACAGAAATGTCAGAATGTATTCAAAATTTTCATTCACATTAAGTTAAAAAACACAGCTCATTTGGTAATCATTTGTGATTATTCTCTGGAAAATTTCTATGAAACTATTTTTATGTACCTATTTTTTCCCATGGTATTTCAGCAAAACTTGGAGCTAATGCAATTCTGGGTGTCTCTCTGGCTGCCTGTAAAGCTGGTGCTGCTGCAAAGGTAAAAAATGAATTTAAAGCTACTTTTTTTGTATTATTCAAAATGTTTATATTTATTTATCTTTAATTTAGATTGTTAAAGATCATTGCTAACGATGGTTATGTCCTAAAGTGCGAGCAGTGTTCTTTGCCAGTAATCGTTAAGCTGGATGCGGTATAATTTTTTTAACCCTTACAGCGTGGGGATCGACTTTAGAGTCAGCTGCGTTCGAAATAAGGTTGAAATACAAATCCTGCATTTCGAGTTGTCTGCAAAAATTCCATGTTGTCCTGACAAAATGATCCAGCCAGAAGAAATTCAAGTCGCAGTGGTAGGCAATGATGTCATGACTGCAGCTGCATCATGTGAAATCAGTTTCTTAACACTGACCATATGAGCCAAACATATACAGTTTTAGCAGCACATAGGTTATAATAGCAACTCTACTCATTGGATTCACTTTTGTAACACTAACAATGATATCTTCTAGACAGCGCTAGCAGCACAAGCAAAAACATCAGGGCTGGACACTAACTGATTTGTTTGGGCACGAATGTTTTTAGGGGTTACTTGCCCCTCCCCAGTCTGTCACTTGCCCGACTTGTCAGCAAACAAAGTTTTATAACTAGATATTATTGAAAATCGAAATCAACTATATGTATTTTATAACTAGATATATTATTTGTGATTCCCTACATTTTCTATTTTTTTCTTTCAATCACCTATTTTAGATTTTGTACAATTTGCATTCACATTAATTGTGAATTTTGCCACAGTTCCCATCTCAATTACTGGATTGAGTGAATGAAAACGGCAGATATCATGAAATACCCAAGTATGTGCATGTATTATATGACAGATCAGAACATCAACATTTACCATCCCCTGAATAAATGTGACAAGGGCGATCAGAGGATAATGTTGGTGATTAACCCGTAGCACACTGATGTAGACTACAGTAGACATTCTATTCTTTTATAAGCACCTATATAACCAGTTTTTTAAAGTAAAATATGCTTTCAATCTTGAAACACTGATATATGTTGGGACTTAATTTTGCAAATCAGACCAATTTTCAGTCACTTGAAGTTGTGTATCGCTGTAGCGAGACACAACTTCAAGTGACTGAAAATTTAAATTGAATATCTCAGTGCTCTAAGGGTTGGGTTGGCAAATTTATCAGATTTTGTATTTCTTTCAAAGCATATCAACAATTTCAGTCCTTTAAGTAATGTCTCATCTAAGGAGATTCAATTTAGCATAATGCACATTTATTTGTTTCACAGTGTGTGCCACTTTACCGTCACATCGCCGACCTTGCCGGAAACACAGACCTGATTTTGCCTGTCCCTGCACTCAATGTCATCAACGGCGGTAGTCATGCTGGAAACAAGCTAGCCATGCAAGAGTTTATGATCTTACCCACAGGTTAGCAAGTGTGATAAATAATATCGTCGGCTTAGAATCAAAAGTGCGTATCTCCAAAATTGACAATTTTGACTTTTTCAAATTTTCTGAAAATATACCTGAGCGGGCACCTTGAAAAAAAATGCCATGGCAACGTTGCTACGTGTCTGTGGCCGTTTTTCATAAATGCGTATCTCCAACTGCTCGATTCGCAGAGATTCAAAAATGCCTATGTACAGGATCTGAAGAATCAAAAATTCGAATCTGTCATTTACGAAGAGTCATAATTGCGTATGTCCATTTATGTGTGTAATGTGGACATAGGCAGTGAAATATGAATAATCAAAAGTGCCTATGATGTGTAAGGATTCGCGCGAGTTTGTAGTAAAATGGCATGACAAAATTATACTGACCATTATCTTCATTTTGATTCAATGGATAAACATTGTACTCATTTATAAAACACGAAATTACCAGGATTTAATTCATACACAGGATAGTCATGCATTAGACGATGAATTGCCTCATCTGTAGTTGTGGTTTGCATACTCCTTGTAGTACAGGTGCTAAGGTCCAAAAATTCATGTGCAAATGATTTTCTTCATTGAAGATAAAACGTATGTAACCAAACACGTGAATTATCCTAATCTGCATATTTTCAAAATGGCCGCCATGAGCAAAGTGAAATGAAGATATTGTGATTACATCTTGTGATTTCACGAAAATTGTCAATTTTGGCATATTTTGTATCTTCGTCAATAATATCTTATCATCTTTATAACATATCTGAATATTCAAGTTTATAACCGCAAACAGGCGATCGAGGCTTCACTTACAAAGTAACGGGTCCCCGATTTTTAGAATTTTCAACAAAAACATACACAATAGTGGGCCACCAATTTCGCCTTTCGTTAGGCCTACAGAAAGTGCGCAAATTCCAGATAGCTTTAAATAACCAGCTACATATACGGTGATACTGTGGTGACACAATTCCCCCTGAAGTCTCTTATTCTACCCCCTAATTTTAATAACAACTGGATGACGGTGGTGATTAGCCGATCGCGTCATGTGACAGGCCGAACCACTCTTCGATTGGTCGGGGGTAGAATACAACACCTAGACCGACATGCCTGCTACAAGCTTGTGATATGCACATTGATGTTTGTTCTCCCCTACATGATGTGATGTCTCCTATATGTATTATACATCAAACTTGAGCTGTACCTGTCTGGTGGTTTCGAAAGTATTGCAGTAGTTAAAGCTTCAAGTATATTTTATAATAAATTGGCTCTCCCTGACTCTCTGAGGCTTTTTTACCAATCCAAAGGTTGACATAACTGGAATTTGAGATGGATTAATAATAAGTATCTTAAGTTTCAAACACAGTATGTTCATTATCTCCTGAATCCGCATCTCAGCTAGACGAGAAAGTATAATATAATATATTGCCTATAAAAAAGAATAAACGAGCTAGACCGACACTATGTACCGTGTACTTGTTTTTATGTTAATTAACAAAACTGATGATGGTGTAAAATGTTATTTACACCAACAATTTGAAGTAAAAAAGTGCAGACCTAGTTTATTTTCAATAAATTTGTGTTATTAATATTGTTAAAGTTTCTTAAGAACTCTCATTGCAAATTTAAATGCAATCCCACACACAGTTGACGAGCGTTTTGTGCGGGCATCTTATATAAAAAAATGTACCTAGATGTGTTCGTGTCAGAAAATTAAGAACGCTTTACATAATTATAACAAAAATATTGCGGATGTTTGATTAATTACATAATATTTAGCTTCAAATTAAGTAGTGTATACAGTCCAATAAACTATTATCATGAATAAAAACTATTATCATGAAGATTATAGTTTGACCTGACTTTTTAAATATGATAATGTTGGCGGCCATTTTGAATTTCGTTATCCAAATTGGCAGATATTTGACTACTTACATGATATTGAGCTTCAATTGAGTGATGTCTATAGGCAAATAAACTGTACAAATTAAAATTATAACTTTAATGAAATATTTGAATATGATAATTCCGCTATGCTAATTCGGGCGGTTTTCGGGTTAAATAAGCATCAGAAATATATCAAAAGATACTGAGACACAATTATAGAAAACATAGAAGCAAATTGAATCACAAAATGCAGAAAACAAGTCTAGATTTCTTAAACAAACCCGATTCAATTTGATTTCGCGGCCATTTTAAAACATGCAAATTAGGCCATTTTACGGGTCAAAATTGGTTGTAGTGTTCCTCTTATCTCATTCAAGACATCAAAACGTCCACGTGTGTGAAATTTGGTGCTTTTATCACAATTTGAACTCCACGTCGCCTTAGCACCTGTACTATTGTTTGTACAGTAAACGAAAAGCATGAAATATAGTTATTGTTGAAGATTTGTAGCTCTGTAGCTCTTGTGTGTTATACGCTGAGATGGTTGTTTAGTGTTTAAATTTTTGACTTGCCGATTCAAATTGTGTCATAAAATAAAAGAAAAAAGTTCTATGATGATTTAAAGCAGTTAAAATCTTTTTTGCCTCGGGATGTTTATGCATTCAACGATCGTTTTTTAGAGTTAAAGTTTTGATTCCGTCTGTGGGAAGAAATACAATTTTGACTGACGAGTACAAACTCGTATTCATGTGTTCATGCAGGACTGTGTCATGTAGCGCAGGACAATTTGGTTGTTGGTAATTTTTTTCAATAAAGTTAGAATCTGCAATAGATACATACTTTGAATTGACTGAATAAACATGATAAAAATATCACTGTTTTTTTAATACTTAAAACGTAACTAGTATTAGAAGTACGGAACTTGGTGCATGTACTACATGTCTATCTACATTATCTATTCTACATGATCATTGTGACCTTTAAGTGACTCGCAGAAAAAACAATGGTTTAAGTCCATTTTTAGTCTCAGCCCCATCCATCAAGAAATGTTCTCCTAATAACAGTAAGTCTTTTTTCTAAAATGTTTGAAAGCATATCTTTTGGTCAGCCTTTTCTTACTTAGCCCTTCTTCTTGCTCTGACAATATACGAGGAACATTACTTAATGGGGGTTTGGGGCTTATAGAACCTTTTGTGCCAGACGCTAGATGGAATGCGGTTCCGAGGACATGCCCTCCTACCCGGGAAAATGTGAAATATAAAGGCCTTTCTCCTGAATTTTAACGCTTTTCGTACCCAATTCAGATTCGGCAGGCCATCAAAATTGTTGTTCTGCGACCCAAGAGGACACTACCCCTCCCCCCCCCCCCTGTGTACACCCCTGCGTTATATGGAGCTGGTTCTTCCGACACACACTAAATAATTTGTTTCGATTGTGTTTTTATTGTGTTTCTCAATTATAAGGTTTCCAAAAATATCGTAATCCTAACGTTTTTCAATGGTACTGCTTGGTTGGTATTATTGCCTATCTCCATCAATCAGTGTCAATGTCGTCATGCACAAATTGCCTATCTCCTACTTTTCGTCCTTACAGCGCGAAAAATCTATTTCTATTTAAAAAATAGTTACCATGATAATTTAAATCGTATTGGTCAGGTGCGTTTGAAATTTGACAGAGAAAACATTAAAATTGCAAATATGCTGAAGTTTTTTGCTTGTCCTGAAAAATTAGCATTTTGGAGATACGCACTTTTGATTCTACGCCGACGATATGTGATCATTATGTCAGTTGGAACCCTTTCGCCATCAAAAGTCCACCCTGTAAACTGAATGCCATCTAGATCATTCAGCTCACAGAAGTGGGATTTGTTGAAGAGATTACTTCGGAAGTGCCAAAATCAGTCATCAGACAGGGCTTGTACTCGTCAGTCCTCCATTTATAAGGAGCGTGAAAGCGCCGTTACTCCTCTCGCGCTCCTTAACCAAGTGCAAGGAGAGCAATTGACAGCGCTACTGGTGATCAACAGAAGTTACATTTTGAAGCCATGTAACCCCAAGAAAATCACTCTCATTGTGCTTTGCAGGCCTCGATGAGAGCTCAATGCTTCTACAAATTTTCAGGACAGTAATTATATTGCTTTCCTCCTCTTTCCTTATGTGGAGGACTGACCCCTCCCAGAAAACATGGATTTTACCATTAAAAAGTCCAGTCCCGGAATACCTTGAAAACGTTGTCATGTCCTGGGAAAGTCCTGTATTTCTATCAAATCAAGACCCCACTAATTTATATTGGTAGGTCTAATGAGTAATGGTTTTGTTTGCCTAAAAAAAATATTATAGGAGTTGTGTGCCTAACATGAATTGAACATCAAATTTCGTTCCCGATGAGAGTGATCTAATCGGTTAACAAAACGTATTGAAACAACTATAGTTGTACCTAGCTGGTTGAATTGAAAATCCTCAAATTTCTAAACGTGGACTTTATTATGTCTACACAGTTCAAATCATGAAATTAAAAATAATACAAATATGATGAAAAGAAAGATTAACCTGGTATTCGAAGAGTTTTTGAGAAGCCATTAGGATGGGCCCAAAATTAAAAAAAAAGAAAAAGCCATTTCTCAAAGGTAAAACAATGACACAGAGAACTAATTGAACATAAATAACCCATTTTCATCATTTCATTTAGGGGATCTCATTTGAAAGGTTATTTATTTATTCTTTTTTTTTACAGGTGCTTCCAGTTTCCGGGAAGCCATGAAGATGGGTTCCGAGGTTTATCATCACTTAAAAAAGGTCATCAAAGATAAATATGGACAAGATGGTGGGTTTATAAATTACTGGTTAAACTGTGTTGATGACTGCTAATAATTATTATGATCCTTGGAAAAAAAAACAATAACTATTTAGTATATTTTATTTAAATACTGAAATACTTTAGTTGACGTTTTGAAGATACAAGTAGTAGATAATGCTTTTGTTAGAGCAACAGAGCATATGTCTATAAAGTCTTTTTACTCATTATTACTCATTATGTTTTCATTTGAGTTTGAATAAACTATTTCATAGACACTCGTATTCACATACAACACATTATTTTTATGTAAATACAACAAATTACGACCCCTGCTGTGACAGAATTTGATACCCCATATTACTGCACACTCCACATGCGCCAATGTACAAGGACGGCAAAACGCTGATACTCTACTTTTGTTTTCAGCATGTAATGTTGGTGACGAGGGTGGATTTGCACCAAATATCCAGAACAACGAAGAAGGTAACACATTTTTGTATAGCTCAGTTGATACCCAGCAAACACGATACATGACCCCATGTTGTTTCAATGTTGGACCAGGGTCGCACGATGCAGACAGTAGGCCAACAATGAAACAACTTTGTGTGAATGTATCATGTCTGCTGGGTATTCAGGGATATACAGTTACATCTGGTTTTATTACATAAAAATGGTCCCAAATTTTATTTAAATATTAAAATTTTGTATGATGTTCAGGTTTATTGTGCAGAGTTATTTTGCAATTGTTTTTATTTAAGTTATATTTAAAAAAAAAATGCATTCCTTTTGTTTCTGATCATGATATAAGCTTTGCCTGTGTCTGCAGATACTATTTTATCAGACTTCATAATAGTTACTGTACTTCCCCGTCTTTAATACGACACCATGTATAATACGAGCCAAGATTTAAAGCCTTTGATGATGTGAAAAAGTCCACACCTGTCTGTAATACGACCTCATGGTTAATATAAGATGCTGATTGGTGGGGAAGTGAAAGAGGGGTTTTGACTCCCAGCATACACTGAGGGTGAACAATGCTGATTGAATGTTGGGCCCCCGTCCAACATTGAAACAGCATTCGGTTAGTGTACAGTGCATCCTCACCAGCGTCACCGCCAGGCAGTGAAACAGTTAAACATTGTTATCGTATACTTACCGCTTGTATTTGCTGACATATTTGCATCATTTCTACTTATTTTCAGGTCTTGAATTGTTGAACCTGGCTATTGAAAAAGCTGGTTACACAGGAAAAATCAAGATTGGAATGGATGTGGCAGCCTCTGAATTCTGCAAAGATGGCAAATATGACCTCGACTTCAAAAATCCCAACTCTAATCCTGCAGATTGGGTAAGCATTCTTATCCCCCGTCCGTAGGGGAAGGGGATTTTAGTCGTGCCAGGATTCTGTCCGGCGTCACGTTTTCTTGTCGGCGCAAAAACTACTGGTCAAATCTTTTTGAAATTTTAACATGACATTCCTAGCAACATGGGGATGTGCAAGTGATTTTGATGCTACCAAAATTCCAAATGGCCGCCAGAGGTCAACTCTTAAATTTTTTGTGGGTGCAAAAACTCTAAAACTTAAAGTCAGAAATTATTCAAATTTTACTATCACATTCCCCATGATATGTAGATGTGCAAGTGACTTTTTCAAAATTTTAATGAAAATCAAAATGGCCGCCACAAATCAACTTTAAACTCAAAAAATTTGTCTGGTCAATTTTTTTCAAATTTTAACATCACATTCCTAGCAACATGGGAATGTGCAAGTGATTTTCTAAAGATGCTACCAAAATTTAAAATGGAGAGGTCAACTCCAAATTTTTTTGTGGGCGCAAAAACTTTAAAAATTAAAGTCAGAAATTATTCAAATTTTACTATCACATTTCCCACGATATGGAGATGTGCAAGTGATTGTTTAAAGGTTTTACTAAAATTCAAAATGGCTGCCATGGATAAACTTCATATTTTATTGTGCGCGCAAAAACTGACAAATTGAAGTCAGTCATAATTCACATCGTACAATCACATTACCCACCATCTGGAAATGTGCATGTGATTTTACTGAAATTTAAAATTGCCACCACAAATCAACTTTTTAAATATTTGTGACCGCAAAAAGTCTACCTAATTTATGGCGGGGGATGATATGGGACTTCAGTCCTCTTGTTAGGATCATCAAAATGAGACCACTTTAGGTTTTTTACTTTCCACTTTGGATAGTAAATGTACTACCGTGAAATGCTGAGAATGAGTACGGGGTAAAAATGACCATCCAGAGGGTAAAATCCTCACATAACATGCGCTGTTTCATAACATGCTATATCTTCCTCAATGACCCCCCCCCCCCCCCCCGACCGTATGCAGAAGCCTACTATAAACCAGATTAAGTTAGCGTTCATAATATTTTGTGAGATCAGATCTAGGCAATTTGTGCACTCATAAAATGGAGCAAATCAACATTCACTATATAATATGATTAAATTATTTAAAAACACTTTTCATTTTCATTAACTGAAACCAGCATCCTTAAAAATAATGTTAAATATTTTCATTTTTAGATTGATTCTGACAAGCTGCTAGATATCTACAAAGGATTTGTTGCAAAGTACCCTGTGGTGTCCATAGAGGACTCGTTTGATCAGGATGACTGGCCAGCATGGGGAAAGATGAACGCAGAGATGAACGTTCAACTCGTTGGGTTAGTTTTAGTTTTTTTTAATGCAAATAACATTTACTCCCTACTGCTTGTTTTTAAGCAATTGCATGAAGCAATTCCATCTTTAAATGAACTGACCGACAAACCACTGTGATTGAGTAATTTTCATTTATTTAACCAAATTTTTCATCTCAACTTGATCTCAAATTAAACAAATATGCATAATTTTCACTCACTCGAAGTTAACTTGAGTGGGTGAAAATTTAAATATATTAACTTGGCAGGATAAGGGTTAAAATCTAATATTTTTCTGTCTTTCACAGAGATGATCTGTTGGTAACTAACCCCACGAGAGTGAAGCGTGCCATAGATGAGAAAACCTGCAATGCCTTGCTGCTAAAAGTAAACCAGATCGGGTCTGTGACTGAGTCCATCGAGGCGTGTAAGATGTCACAGGACGCCGGCTGGGGAGTGATGGTGTCACATCGCAGCGGAGAGACGGAGGACACGTTTATTGCCGATCTGGTGGTCGGTCTCTGCACGGGAGAGGTGTGTATATCAAAGCAATATGTTTCAAGTGTCCAGTTTTCACAACTGTAATCCTTGAAGCTGTTTTACGGCTAGGTCGATTGAGTTCTGCTCTTTCAAAGTTAGCTTTTCATTGGACTATGTTTTATAATATTTAATCTCTAAACAAACCTAACTTTTTTTCACTCTCTTGAATTTGAACCCACAACTTAAGTGCGTGAATATTGAAGATGGTTGATTTAACCCTTAGAGCACTGAGCTAAGAAATTTCAATTTTCAGCCACTCGAAGTTGTGTCATGTTATTTTTATGATGGACAGATAAACAGGGTTTCCACTCACTTGGAAAACCTGGAATTTGGCTTAAAAAATTCCATGCATGGAAAAATCATGGAATTTAAAAAAGAGAACATTTTCATGGAAAAACCATGGAATTTTGTCTCGGTTATCCGCATATTTTTTCAATATCGAAACATATTTTGCGGATTTTAGCTTTTCTTACTTGTGTCACTGATATTCGACTACTGGTAGTTACATGTGCCCAAATATTTTGATCTTCTGGCATAAAAGCATTTCAGGCAAATAAAAACAATTTAGGCAAATTACACGTGCAGCCAAAACGGAATTGAGCAAACTGGAAAAATGACCTGGTATCATGGAAAAATTATGGAAAAATCATGGTATTTTGTTTTCAGTTTTAAGTGGGAAGCTTGGATAAATGTATTTTTATGTTAAGTACCTGGTAATGACAAAAAAACAGGGTTCGCACTAATCCTGCAAATCCTGGAAAGTCCTTGAATTTGAAAAAAAAAAATCCAGGCCTCTCAGAATCACATAACATGTCACATGCTCTCTTTTTGATATGCTCTATGATATTTTGTAAAATGTTCAGTGTTATTGCCAACTGACTAGGAATCATGGCTTGCAAATTTCATAAAATCACTTGACAATGAAGAGAAATCAGTGAAAAACTTTTTTTTAATGTTTTATTTTGTACAATGGTCGGACAGATTAGATTTTATGCCATCATATGTCATGTATTTGTAATCAGACCCACAGATCTTCAGGGTTTTAATCTGGTAGGAGTATGAGGATCACAGAGATCTCCGGGGATCGCCCCCAAGGGGTAATAATATTTTATGAATGTTGAACCAGGTAGATGTTACAATTATTCTATTCAATGAAACAATAAAACATTCACTACCAGAGATGCCAGTTTGCTGTAGTTTTCCAGGTTTTTTTAACTTTTTGGTTCAAAATATGGCCTAAGAATAAATCTGTATTTTTTCCATGACCAACTGGCATCTCTGAATGATAAACTGCCCAAACCTTACGCATTTTACAATTCTGTGGATTAATTTGTTCTTCAGATCAAAACCGGAGCACCTTGCCGCAGTGAACGCCTGGCTAAATACAACCAGATCCTACGTATAGAGGAGGAGTTAGGCGACAAGGCCACATACGCTGGGGCTAATTTCAGAAACCCTAAGGCCGGCAAGTAGGGTGTGGCCGCAAAATAACCAACCTACTTGCTCCTCACTCAACTGTTTTTGTTTTCAATTCTTGCCTGCATGCGATTTGTCCCGGTGCCAGGTCTATTGTGTTTTTGAAATTGCGATCTTGGTATTTAAAGTGTCGCACTCCAGACACTTTGTGGGTCAGATACGACCCTTGATTGCCAAGCTTGTAAAAATGCTATTATAGTGTACACAGATATAGACTAATTCATACTGTGTTATTTATGTTCTAAATTGCCCGCTGCATCTGTGATTTCTAGCTGTGGTGCAGGTTAGGATACTAGTCCTGTCTGATATTACATTTACATGAGTACTGTATGTTGTCAAGTATTATGTGACTATTATATAGTCCGTTTAGTGTTTAATAGATATATGACATCGTGAAGGTGTTTAAATTAAATTTATTTTCAACATAACATTGTGTCACACCACTCTTCGTTCCACCATGACAGCCAACTTTTGTAAAATTAGGATACTCTCCGATCATGTACCATAGAAATTTGTCATCTTTTATCTGCGACTCCTGACATGTATAGCATAGACCATGTTGCTTACTTGCTGATGATGGTAATTTTATTTTGGTGTTTTTGGATGTCTTATGTGATTTATACCAAGTGTGCTTAACATTTTATGCATTCACAACTACCTAAAAATGTGTGCATACCCCAGCCAGAGCTTGGTATTATCTAATTATTTAGTAGTCAATTTAACACAAATTTTAAAGGAGGAATAGTGAAGCAATGTTAAAGACATTGCTACCTCATTCCAACAACTTGAAAGTGAATGTTTGTGGGTGCCAGCCGATTTGTAGATATTACGCATGTTGTTTCAACCAGTGCAGTTGTTTCCTGCCAATCTTTCCCATGCTTGTGCTTAATATGTAATATTTGCCATGTTACTACTTTATTAGGAGACGTACTGTTTAATGTACACTATTGAATTCTGGCATGTTATCGTTATATGTCTAACTAACGAATAAAATGAGCTGTTGAAAACTAATCTTCATTGTCTTTTCTTAACGACATAATTATTGAGCTTCCCACTCCATTTGTGTACCACCTCCTAAATAACCCAATTGATTTAAACAAAGTTTTAATTCTTTGGAAGCTGATATTATTCTGCCATATACCAGCTTCTATTGAATGACCGATATTCCACATACAAACTAATATCTATTTTGTTGCACTTGGTGATTTATTTGAAATCATTTTAGATGAATTTCTATCATTTTTTTTGTTATGAAAACATTTGCTTGGTGCAAATCATTTGCAATTCGCAGTTGAGCTGATGATGTGTAGCGCGTAGTTGTATGCTGGAACAATAGCTGTGAGTCAGAAGCTCATGAATTGTGGTGGCTAGTTGCGAGTTGGAACAATATAGTGGGAATGAGGTGTGGCGGCTAGATGTAATTTGGGACAGTAGCTGTAGATCCACAGCTGGTGAGGTGTGGCGGCCAGATGTGGGTTGGGACAATAGTTGTAGATCAGCAGCTAATAAGGTGTGGCGGCTAGATATAAGTTGGGACAATAGTTGTAGATCAGCAGCTAATAAGGTGTGGCGGCTAGATATAAGTTGGGACAATATTTGTAGATCAGCAGCTAGTGAGGTGTGGCGGCTAGATATAAGTTGGGACAATAGTTGTAGATCAGCAGCTAATAAGGTGTGGCGGCTAGATATAAGTTGGGACAATAGTTGTAGATCAGCAGCTAATGAGGTGTGGCGGCTAGATATAAGTTGGGACAATAGTTGTAGATCCGCAGCTAATGAGGTGTGGCGGCTAGATATAAGTTGGGACAATAGTTGTAGTTCAGCAGCTAATGAGGTGTGGCGGCTAGATATAAGTTGGGACAATAGTTGTAGATCCGCAGCTAATGAGGTGTGGCGGCTAGATAGAAGTTGGGACAATAGTTGTAGTTCAGCAGCTAATGAGGTGTGGCAGCTAGATAAGCAGCTAATGAGGTGTGGTGGCTAGTTATAAGTTGGGACAATAGTTGTAGATCAGCAGCTAATGAGGTGTGGTGGCTATATGTAAGTTAGGACAATAGTTGTAGATCAGCAGCTAATGAGGTGTGGCGGCTAGATATAAGTTGGGACAATAGTTGTAGATCAGCAGCTAATGAGGTGTGGCGGCTAGATATAAGTTGGGACAATAGTTGTAGATCAGCAGCTAATAAGGTGTGGCGGCTAGATATAAGTTGGGACAATATTTGTAGATCAGCAGCTAATAAGGTGTGGCGGCTAGATATAAGTTGGGACAATAGTTGTAGATCAGCAGCTAATAAGGTGTGGCGGCTAGATATAAGTTGGGACAATATTTGTAGATCAGCAGCTGGTGAGGTGTGGCGGCTAGATATAAGTTGGGACAATAGTTGTAGATCAGCAGCTAATGAGGTGTGGCGGCTAGATATAAGTTGGGACAATAGTTGTAGATCAGCAGCTAATAAGGTGTGGCGGCTAGATATAAGTTGGGACAATATTTGTAGATCAGCAGCTGGTGAGGTGTGGCGGCTAGATATAAGTTGGGACAATAGTTGTAGATCAGCAGCTAATGAGGTGTGGCGGCTAGATATAAGTTGGGACAATAGTTGTAGATCAGCAGCTAATAAGGTGTGGCGGCTAGATATAAGTTGGGACAATATTTGTAGATCAGCAGCTGGTGAGGTGTGGCGGCTAGATATAAGTTGGGACAATAGTTGTAGATCAGCAGCTAATGAAGTGTGGCGGCTAGATATAAATTGGGACAATAGTTGTAGATCAGCAGCTAATGAGGTGTGGCGGCTAGATATCAGTTGGGACAATAGTTGTAGATCAGCAGCTAATGAGGTGTGGCGGCTAGATATAAGTTGGGACAATAGTTGTAGTATCCGCAGCTAATGAGGTGTGGCGGCTAGATATAAGTTGGGACAATAGTTGTAGATCAGCAGCTATATCAGCAGCTAATGAGGTGTGGCAGCTAGATAAGCAGCTAATGAGGTGTGGTGGCTAGTTATAAGTTGGGACAATAGTTGTAGATCAGCAGCTAATGAGGTGTGGTGGCTATATGTAAGTTAGGACAATAGTTGTAGATCAGCAGCTAATGAGGTGTGGCAGCTAGATATAAGTTGGGACAATAGTTGTAGATCAGCAGCTAATGAGGTGTGGCGGCTAGATATAAGTTGGGACAATAGTTGTAGATCAGCAGCTAATGAGGTGTGGCGGCTAGATATAAGTTGGGACAATAGTTGTAGATCCGCAGCTATTGAGGTGTGGCGGCTAGATATAAGTCGGGACAATAGCTGTAGATCAGCAGCTAATGAGGTGTGGCGGCTAGATATAAGTTGGGACAATAGTTGTAGATCAGCAGCTAATGAGGTGTGGCAGCTAGATAAGCAGCTAATGAGGTGTGGTGGCTAGTTATAAGTTGGGACAATAGTTGTAGATCAGCAGCTAATGAGGTGTGGCGGCTAGATATAAGTTGGGACAATAGTTGTAGATCAGCAGCTAATGAGGTGTGGCAGCTAGATATAAGTTGGGACAATAGTTGTAGATCAGCAGCTGATGAGGTGTGGTGGCTAGTTATAAGTTGGGACAATAGTTGTAGATCAGCAGCTAATGAGGTGTGGTGGCTAGATGTAAGTTGGGACAATAGTTGCAGATTAGCAGCTGATGTGTGGTGGCTATATGTGAGTTGAGAAAATAGTTGTAAATTGGAAGCTGATGTGTGGTGGCTATATGTAAGTTGAGACACTAGTTGTAGATTGGAAGATGATGAGGTGTGGTAAATGAAAAAGAAGGGGGTTTTAGGCCACATTTGTGCACATGTAAGAAAAACTGGGCCAGGAGGATGATGAGATGAATAAGATGGCACTGCACTCTAAACACAGATTTTGAAATGCGAACCCTTGCGGTCTGAGGATGAGCACGCTACCTTTTGGTTACGAAGGCTCCCCATTATATTTAATCTTTATGAGTGAGTTGGGAAGAATCCCATAGTGGGGTTCGAGCCCGCGATTTCTGACTTTCCAAGCAGGCAGCTTTAACCACTGCACCAGGGCCCTCGTCAGTTAAAAATCAGTTGTAACCGCTCGACATGCCATGTTGTATATTAAAACCTTGAACGAAACTCCTTGTCGTTGATTGCATGTTTTGCGGAAAGTTGTGCCAAGAGGGAAGGCAAAATCTAATGCGGTGTGGTGGCTAGTTTGAAGAAGACATCAGTTGTAAGGGTCATTGAAGGGGCTATGAACAGTATTTTAATACTGGTATAGCTTAATTTTACTGAATTTTTAGTGTTGAAATAGTTCAATAAGACATGAATTTGTGGTGGCTATTGCTACATAAGATAAGGTACAGTAACATAAGATAAGGTGGACTAGATCTTGACTGTGACTAAAGGAACCATAAATTTAGACGAATGCTTTATGCATTTAGTCCAGTATAAATTATTCTGGTCATTTTGATTTTTTTCAGTCATTTTGGATGTTATGCTTTTCTTGGACAAATTTTCTAGGCATTTTGTTTGTTGGCGGCCATGTTGAATGTTGTGTTATTGTGGATTTTGACATTTTCTAGGCATTTTGTTTTTTGGTGGTTATTTTGAATTCCGTCAGACTTTCTGGATTTCAGCCAATTTTACTGATAATTTTTTACAGATTTTCTATGACAATTTTAGGCAGTTATTTTGAATGTTGTCTGCAATTTTAGATATTAAGCAATTTTGTTGTTAATTTTGGACTTTAACAGATTTTCTAGGCATTTTGTTTTTTGGTGGCCATTTTAATTCCGTCTGCCATTTCAGGCAATTTTTCTAATAATTTTTTATTTTGAGAGATTATCAATCCATCAATAAAACTTCTATACCGTCTAAATTCTCAGCGGACTGAACTCAAGAGGCACACAAATCCTTAGCATGAGCATGCGTTCTGATACAGGCCAAAGCCGATTTCTCAGCAGGGAGCCGGGCCACTGACGAGCTAGGTTGGGAAAAACGAGATCAAATAAGTAAAATTTAAGTAATTTCCAGAATTTTAACATTGTTCGGGCATTACATATGGATACAGGCAGGGCGTTCCATAAGGCATGGCCAGCTATAGAGAACGCTCTTGACCCAGTCATTTTCATACGGGGAACAGCAAATATATTTGAATTTGTGGAGCGTAGATATTTTGCGCACATTTGCAAAACAAGTAAGTTAGCTAGATATGCAGGTTGATCGTTGAGATTTATTTTGTCAAAAAATTTCAATCACTTGAAGCTGTTGATCGTGTCAGCGGGTGTGAAAATTCCAATTTAATAATTTGACAGTTAAAAGGTTAAACAATGTTCCAATTTCTCAAGAAATTCCATAGCGTGTGACACTGATAAGGACATGTTAATTTGAGTATCATTGGCATAAAGATGGTAGTTTATGACGTAACTGGAGATTATAGCGAGTGTTGTAGTACATATAAGTTAAAAAGCAGGGGTCCCAAAACAGAGCCCTGGGGAATTCCATATGAGAGTGTGACTTTATCTGACGGAGTGTCTTTAATTTTGAGAGATTGGTGTTTATTTTTCAAATAAGAAAAAAAATGAGCCTGCATAAATATTCCATACCAATCTGAGAGTCTATGTCAGAGCTGTACCTTCACCTTAGTCCATACTAATATTGATATCGTTATATACTATCAGTAGCGCTGATTCTGTAGAATGGCGTTTCCTGTATGCTGCTTTGATTAAATAGATGGTTATTTTTTTATATGAGCTACAATTGCAGCTGATTGACTGCTATAGGCCTACTTACTTTTCTGAGATTTTGGAAAAGAAACTCAAGTTTGGTACAGGCCTTTAATTTTTCAGTTTGTTTCAAGGGAAATATGTTTGTTTAAGTAGTGGTTTCACATGAGACATTTGCAATTTTGAGGCAATGTAGTAGTTTCCATTGAAATGTTGATTATGTCAGTGATGGGAGTTATTAATATGTCAAGACAATTTTCCAGCACACTTGTAGGTATGGTGTCCATATCGCATGATTTTGACGATGAGCTGAAAATATGCTTTTTAAAGGTGATCTATCACCCCTTATATGGTATGAATAAATCTGTCCTTATATGGGGTGATTGGCTATCTTGTGACCCTCTCAGAGGGTCACATGATAGCCAATCTTTCCATATAAGGAAACACTTGTGCCCCATCTTGTGTCAACTTTGATTAATTTGTCACAAATTTATTCATACTATATAAGGGGTGATAGATCACCTTTAACTTCATCTTTTGTCGCACGTCTGTCACTGTCGCAAATTCCCTATCTATCTGTCCGCCACGTTTAGCGCTATAACTTATTTCGATATCATTCGAATGCACACTAAACTTCACATACATCACTAAACCTTGATCGCGTTCACATTTGACCTTTCTGTGACCTCTATGACCTTTATTTTTTTCACGATTGGCAAATGTTCTCGTTTTACTCAAAAAAATTATGTATCGGACCAAACAATCTATTTTACCAATAGCTCAAATGAGGCGCGTTTGAAAGAGAATTAATGATCACAATCATGGTAAAACATAATGAATTAAATATTTAGCATAACAATTATAATATATTTGGGTCAAATTAAATTATTATGTCATAAAGTCTCCTCTCACTGTGCTGCGGTTAGATTAGCTTGTTTGGTAGTCTGACCAATGTGATAGGCCTATGTAGATATTGACGAGAGGGGGTGGGGGGAGTACTGAAAGTTCTTATACTTAACATAAAGGTTCTTTGAAGAACCAGAGACGCTATGGAAAGGTTCTTATTCGGCTACCGGTACTTCCAAAGCCTATAAGGGTTGTTTTACAATCAGGGTACCAACTGTACTTTATATTTGTTATCACTTTCAAAGATGTAAAAATCACTAACAGTTACAATGTTCACACACTCCAAGATACTATTAAGGTAGAATAACCTGAATGAAAAGCAAAAAGTTCTAATTTTTCATGATATTTGTAAAAAAAATAAAAATATTTGCATTTTTTAAAGAAAAGTAATGTTGCATACAAAACCTATTAAACTTTACTCGAAGAAAACTTAATCCAGGGTATGTGGTATTTAGTGATATACTTTCTCAGTTCTAAACAACTAAAAAAGTACTGATTTATAATTTTAGTGCTGAATTACGCCTACCTACAAAACGTGTTAAATGTCCGTCATAAAAATGTCCTTTCCGAGACAATAAGTCTGGCAGTGTTAATAAAAAATATTTAGATAAACATAATATGGCAAATGAGACATCTTTGTATTGTATATTGAGATATGCAATATTGTTTTTTTGAGTTAAATATTATGGGAGAAAATTTTATTCAAAGTTAAAAAAATTGATGTCCGTCAAAAAATGTCCTTTCCGAGAATGGAAAAAAAGCTCATTCAAGCTGGCTATAGGAATATATTTTTCATAGCTATGTTTTTCATAGCTCGTACACATATTGTGTATTAATTTGATAAACTTTATATATTTCTCAGATGCATATTCTTAGAAAATTTCCAGTTACCGTGTATGTAAAAAAAATGTCCTTTCCGAGACTAAACTTTAGGTTCTTTTTTCAGCATACTCCAAACTCAAGTGTACAACTGGAATAACAAGAGGCCAGCAGGCCACCATAATCCTCTGCCCCGCACGCGTGATAGACATTTTCCAGGGTGCATCTTTCCCTGAAATCTCACATTTTGTTATGCAGTAAATGTCCACCTATCTAGCACAGTTTGCCATGTATAATACAAGATATTAAAGTCAATGATGGTCGAAAGTCGGCCATTTTGAATTTGATCAAATTGTAATTTGTCAGGGCATATTACTCCCTGAAGCCGCACATTTTGTTTCATATTAAGGGTCTTGCTGTCTTGCACGTTTTTCCACATATTACGTTAATCAAAGCCAATAATAGTCGGCCATTTTGCATTTGATTGAGTTGACAGGAATATTAAAGTTAATTATTGCCGATAGTCAGTCATTTTGAATTTGATCAAGTTGAAATTGTTTAGGGCATATCCCTACCTGAAACCGCACATATTGTTTCTAAGTACTAATGGTCTAGCCGTTATTCCAGATATTACGCCGATCAAAGTCAATAATAGTCGGCCATTTTGCATTTGATTGAGTTGACATTTTTCAGGGCATATTCCTCCCTGAAAAGGCACGTTTTGTTTTATAGTAATGGTCTAGCTATCTGGCACGGTTTTCCAGAAATTAAGTGTATAAAAGTCAATAATGGCGGCCAGTCGGCCATTTTTAATTTCACTGATTTGAATTTTTCAGGGCATATCCCTCTCTGAAACCGCACATTTTGTTTCATAGTAGGCCTATTGGTCAAGCTATCTGGCACGGTTCAGGCATATTAAAGATATTTATGGCTGATAGTCAGCCATTTTGAATTTGATAAAGTTGAAATTTTTCAAGGAATATCCCCCCTACTGAAACCGCATATTTTTAAAATATATTAATGGTCTAGCTGTCTGGCACAGTTTCCAGATATCACGCTTATCAAAGTCAATAATGGCCGATAGTCGGCCATTTGGCATACAATTTGATTTAGTTGATATTTTTCAGGGCATATCCCTCCCTGAGACGTTTTATTTCATAGTAATGGTTTAGCTATCTGGCACGGTTTGTCAGACATCAGGCATATTAAAAATCAATGTGGGCCGATGGTCAGCCATTTTGAATTTGATCAAGTTGTATTTTTTTAGCGCATATCCAACCGCACATTTTGTATTACTAGTTTAGTGATGGTCTGGCAATCTGGCACTGTTTGTCCGATATCAGGCATATTTAAGTTAATAACGTACGATACTCTGCCATTTTGAATTTGATCAAGTTATTCAGGGCATATCCCTTCATGAAACCACACATTTTGCTTCAAATTTAATAGTATAGCTATCTGGCAGGGTTTGCCAGATATCAGGCAATTAAAGTTAATTTAATGCCCAATAGTCGAGCATTTTGAATTTCATTGATTTGAAATATTTCAGAGCATATCCCTCCCTAAACAAAATGGCTACTAGACAGCCATTTCAGATTTTACAGGCCTATCTGCAAAATTTGTCATGTGTTGTCCTTGTGTAACACAGAACATTTCTTTTTATATTTCCATTTTAGCCATCTGCATGCAATATTTCCGAGATAATTAGTAAAACCGACCAACAAATTTCGCTTCCGAACGTTGATCAGGTCACTGAAAGACATAGCTAACATATTTTCCAAATTAAAAGAGTTAATGAATTAAAGAGTTAATGACATGGGCAGCAAAAATCTCACCAAAACATTCCCCAGTGGTATATGATGGCTACAGTAAGAGGAAGCAGAATTGAGAGATTAACTATAATGCAAGATTTTATAAATAATGAGAAAATAATAATGGCTGTCAGTCGGCTATTTTGGATTTTATTACTGCAAAATCTGTCATAAGTTAACCTAACATTTTGTTTTATATGCATGGCCCAGCCATTTTGCATTGTTTTTCAGTTTGGTAAATACAACAAAATTATACTCAAATTCAAAATGCTTCTCCCACACGTTAATCAGGTCATTGGCTGACATAGCTGACCATATTGGCCAAATTAAAAGAAGATGTGATGGATTTTTTTCCTGAAATGCGCTAATGAACATTTCTTCCTTAGTGGCTGTAGTAATTAAAGAGTTGACGATATGGGGATCAAAATGTCACCAGAACAATTCCCCAGTGGCTGTAGTAATTAAAGAGTTGACGATATGGGGATCAAAATGTCACCAGAACAATTCCCCAGTGGTATGTGATGGCTATGTCGAGCATGAGGAGGCACAAGTTAATAGTTTAGTAGCTATTTTGAAAACGAATAACTGCGGCGGCGGACCGTGTGGAATACAGTAAGCAGCCCGCCTTGGCGAGGGTTGTCGATAAAAATTGTTATTAAAAATGTATTTATCCATGGTTCCGTATGAATGTCAATTAAAAAAATTGAAAACCAACACCTTTAAACAATAGTTAGTTATTTCAGGTATATTAGAAAGAAAATCGTAAACATTTTCTCCATAAGTTAAGAATAAATAAGATGTGAAAACAATTGTCCTTTCCGAGACTCAATCGTGATCTCGTTAACAAAGGGGCAATTTGGCATTACTAACTACTTAGCGGGTTGTTTGTAATGATGTTTATTCAGTTTGATTGTCTAATGAAAACTCTTTATCAAAAACTATTTTCTTAGTTGTTTTTTGACATATAAAGGGTAGAAAACGAAAAAGAAAAAAGGACAACTTTTTTTATTAGCATTTTCTAACATTAAAATTAACATTATTTTTCCAATATCGACAGGTATAAATTTTAAATTTATCTAAATCAATCCGAAATGAAAACGCCTTGTCAGAGACTCCTTAAAAGTGAAAACAATTAACAAAAAGGTTTATTTGAGGACTCACTAGAATATTATAAATTTTATATAAAAAATTAAATTGATCAACTTTTCCGCGATCCTCCATGTCATCGCTCAAAGAAAGCAGCTTAACATTAATTAATAATGCACTCGGTGGGGTATTTTTTATCACAAAAAGTTATTATAATGTATTGAATCTGACATTTATTTTTTCACCTTGTTGCAACACAGTGAGGTACCCTGATTGCAAAACAACCCATAAATAGTACCGATGCGGGTTCATTACGTAACCTTAAGACGATTCAAATGTTCTTTGTAGACCTCCATATCAAGACGAGATTTTTTTTCTGTGAACGTCTGTTCAAATGGGAGGTTCGTGTACGTTAATGCCCACTGATGCGGGCGTATGCCAACAAGTTTATCTACGTGAAAATACTGAATTATCGGTCCAATATTGCGCGCAAGTGGAGTTATGAATGTTCAACCTTTCCCGGCAAACACGAAGCGTTGGCCCAATGTTGGGCTGACGTTGGCCCATCGTCTACGACGCTGGCCCAACATCAGCCCAACATTGGGCCAACGCCTCGTGTTTGCTGGGTTTTCATTACTTCAGTCAGAGATCGCATTTGGAGTATCGGAGAGAATAAATAAGAATAGAGAATAAATAACCGAATATCAATACCTATATCAGCTGGTAAAAATGAAATGAAATGAATCGGGCTTTAGGCCACCTTTGTGCACAAATTGGCTAAACTGGGCCAGGAAAACCTCCTGAGGATGGTGAGATGATTGCGATGACACTGTCCTCCAGACACAGGATTCGAATCCGAGTACGCTACCTCTCGGTCACGGAGGCTCCCCACAATACTAACTTTCACACGTGGATGGGGAAGAAACATTTTTGTTTCTTTCAAACCGCCGAGCCCGGGAACCGAACCCCGAACTCTGGCCTGAAAGGCAGCGGTGCTAACCACTACCCTAGGGCCCCCGCCCCATATATCAGCTGGTACGACATAATAGGAGAGAGGTTCGGAGAGACTTTCTAATGCCCATTTCTACAGCTTGCCACTTCTGATATTTCCTAATTCTGACTTCTTCTATAATGCTTTACAGAATAAGTACTTCCCAGATCCGTCTTCTCATATTTCGTGACCTTGGTATAACATATGGTCTTATTAGTCACTTGTGAAGTGGCAGATTCAACCCTTTAACCGCCGGTGCCGCATATATTCGGGTTTTCATTTTTTATCAGCACATCAAGTACCACATTTTAAATATGGTAAAGATAAGATGTGACATCAACCAGCAAGATTTGAAAAGAGTTGACCTCCATTTTGTCAAATCTGAAGAATTTTCACTCACTTGAAGTTGTGGATCGCGTCAGCGAGACACAACTTCAAGTGGGTGAAAATTCAGATTATATAATTTGGCGGTTAAAGGGTTAATAACATGTTTTGAATCTTGGAGATGGGGACCCGAAAATTATGTTTTATGTAGCGCATAATGAAGCTCAATAATAAATTATTTGATATGCATTTTCAAAATCTCTTTATTATTTTACAAACGTTTGCTTAATTATGGATAAAACATTCAAAGTATGAATCAAAATATTCACCCTGCTATAGTATGCCTCAAAATTGATAAAATTTAACAATATTGTGCTTCATTGAAGCGCTTCCAATAAGTACATTAATTTATTCACCTGCCAGCATGGTGTACATCTTCTGTAGGTCTACAGTTATCAGTGTTTATACCTTTCACCAAGGAAAATAGAATCAGATTCTATTTTCCTCGCTTTCACACATATAAGCAATAACAAATGAAGACAGTCCTATTAATAAGACATCAGATGCATTTAATTTGGGCTCTGGCAACAATAGATTTGAAGGCTTTGTGAATCCTGCTTTAATGACGTATATATAGGGACCACTATTGGCTGGGGGGACTTCACACAGCGTACCAGTTGACAGAAGAGATGAGCTCCCATATCATCATCTGGGGTTTATTAGAGAAATAACTGGGCTCATGAACAAGGAAAAGCAAATGCCCCCCCCCCCCCCTATATAAAGACGACACTAGCCTGACCCACAGTCTGACTGGCAGCACCAGTCTTTTTTGCAGACGAGCCAATGCAAAATAGGAGAAAAGAAGAGGCAGAATACCAGTTTGATAGTAAGTTTTGACTTTCTGAGCAACTGACTCAGAAAGATACATGGCATGGTAGGAACACTGTCACTGCATCATTTGATCACCTCAACTCAATGAACAGACCAGAACACGCCAGTCACAACCACAGCCTATATTTGATATGTTAGCCCTTTAAGCCCCCACGATGCATTAAAGCATCATTTTACATCCCTGAAAACAAACTTACTTTTCCTGTAAGGGTTTTAGAACGAAAATTCCCATGAAACTCGCTTACCAATACGTGGTGATTTTCTTTAATTTTTCAACCAAGTCAAACCATCTTCATCCACTACAAGTCGAGAATTGCGGCAGCAATTCGCGGCTTGTAGTGGATGAAGATGACTATGGTAAATTCAGGATTGAAAGGGTTAAGTCTGTTCACAAAAGACACCCTTTCAAGATGTACATGAAATACATTAAAAAGAGAGGAAGAAGGGAAATGACTCGGCTCCGGGCTTCAGTCCGATGCAAAGGAGCTCTCGTCATGATTGTGTTGAAATTATGCTAGGTTATACACGGTAGATAAAAGTTCTGCCACTGTTTATTCCCCATTGAACTGCCGGCTGGTACAGGCTACATTACCCACAACATATTTCATCTTTTCAGCTATGCCACTTTTTCTCACATGTGTCTTACACATGTTCATCAAAATATCGATATCTGTGCATTTTAATTTTGAGCCCCTGTCTAGCCATTATAGCTGAACATCTAAGGAAAATAATATAAAAAGCCTGAAACATATTTGTATTTACAATAGCGTAATTGTAACGAAAATGCTCAACTGCAGTACAGAAACTGTACAAAATATAGAGTGTTATGTAATCCGTAGATATAGCGTAGTCAAACCGACTTATTTTAACATCAAGTCATGAGCTGGGTGCATGTAAATTTGTTTTTTGTTTGTATACACATATCAGTCTAATAAATGAATAGGCCTACTAGGTATATTAATCAATTCAGGCCATTGTGCTAAAATTTTAGTTTTTTATTTCTTCTCACAGGAAGTAGCACCATAGAGAACGTGAAAGCACGACAGATTTTTGACAGTCGTGGAAATCCGACAGTTGAAGTGGATTTGAAAACAGAGTATGGTGAGTAGGTTTTGATAGGCCTAATAATATCACATTACTTAATTCTCCAAATCAGATAGTTTGAATGTTGTGCACACAATAATTTTTGTGTATTGGGGCATTCCACAGTATTTTGGACATGCACTCATGATTTTTAAACTTGTTTTTTTTCGGGCTATTACTATTTCATATAGGTAGGCAAGTATTTTAAGTACAATAATCCATAATTCTTTTTAAATTAGGATTTTTTTCCAGTGCGGCATCATTTTTCGTTTCAGATTTGGGTTTTTAATTGTCGCGGACGGCACAATGAATTTTTCAAGAAAAAAAGATCTGAACTACTTTATCAAAAAACATTTTAAATTGATTTTAAACACATAGTTTGTATAACACCACCATCTGATTCTGTGACTATTAATTTGCTTGACCTTTATTTACACCTCAAGGTCATTTTTACCATTAGTTAGCTATTTCATTTTATTAAACTTGGCAATAAACATATGTGTCCCATCCGTGACAATTGTGCTGTCCCGTCCGCGACAATATAATTTTAAATTTAAACAATTTAAAAAAAGCTAGGGAAAAAAACGAAAAAATACTAAAAAAAGCTTTACACATCATAAAAGTTCTCAGGGGTGGATTACGATTCACCTTATCCCTTTAAAATGTTATCAGATTGAATTTAATTTGAAGCGCATATTTTGTCCCGTACGCGACGTCCCGTCCGCGACGTCCCGTCCGCGACAAGAGATGATGTGTGATATTGCGTGATTACAATTTGTTTATTTATTTAAACGAGTTATCAAGAATAGCATCAATTTATAAACATCATAAAGTATATCTTAAGCTATCAAAATAATTTATTATGCTATTGGATTCACAGAAAATGTGTTCTAAAATTGGTTCTTTGAAAAAAGTTAGTTAGAAAATATTACATAGTAACTGAACAAAATCAATTTGAATCCTCTGAATGTCCCGTCCGCGACAAACGCAATACTGTGGAATGCTCCTATTACTTTCTTTTATCCCTGGTGCAAATTTCCATTTTCGTCATATCTATAGGCATGCACCGCTAAATTCTATGACAACAAATGTATGTAAGCCTAGACATATATGTAGACGATAGAAAATGATCAAATGAGCGTCATTTAATCTCAGATATTAATATCAATTTTGAATTATAGCTTATCTAACTTTTAAAATTTATTGTATTTTACATTCATTTGAGGCTGAAAATTGTGTCAGCAATTCCAATTTCAAGTGAATGAAAAATCTCAATGATACCACAGTAATTAAAAAGTTAGTCAACGTGCACGTATCTGGTACAGATGAGCTCATGAATGGAAATTTTGTAGACCAATTCTTCCTATGAAAAGATGTTACATAACACCTTCCACTTTAACCTGCCACACATAACAGCCGCACATGCAAAGGAGGTTCAGAAAACATAGCTAAACAGTGACGGCTGAGATGAGTAGGCCTATACGCAGTAGTTTCTGTGGCATGTACAGGTATATGTGACACCTACGGAAGAGTTGAAACGACACGGATTTTTTTAAAACTCGATATAAAGGGGCCACTATTCAATCTCCAGCGGGGGAGGGTCGAGGTTTTTTTGAATAATTAACTTCGGGCGAACTCTGCGTGAAATAAATAATTTACTTCAAGAACTGTTATATATATAAACATGTTATAAAATGTGAAATTTTCAGCGCGCCGCTGAGCCGGGTTAAAAAAAATAATTTGTCCGTGACAAAAACTTCAGCTCCCCCCCCCCTTCTCTTGAGATTGAATGGTGGCACCCTAACGACCTATTTTTCGACGACATCGTAAACATAGTCATTTTAACTCTATGTAAGTTATATAGAACGAGATATTAGTCGTTATATTGACTTATCCTATGTCGTTTCAAAGAGATATAAATCGTTTTAAAGACGTATACTACGCTTCTGTAGACACATTTTTTTCTGAAGATACAGGAAATGGGACATTTTTTGTCAAAATGCCGCTTTTTCTTGTCATAGGTTACACTTGATGATTGTTGTTGTAATGCGCAGGTATGTTCCGGGCAGCTGTACCCAGCGGAGCATCGACTGGTATCTACGAGGCTCTAGAGTTGAGAGATAAGGTCACCGCAGAGTATCATGGAAAAGGTAAAACTAAATATATATAATAGGCCTACAGTAATCTGTTTTTCTTTCTCACTTTCGATACATTTCAATGCTACCCAGCAAACACGAGACATCGACCCAATGTCGGACCAATGTTGGGCCACCGTCTACGACGCTGGCCCAACATTGCTCCAACATTGGGTCGATGTCTCGTGTTTGCTGGGTAAGTATGCTAGGTTACAGCAATTCATTAACTAAAACTTTCAGAGCGGAAGCGTTAGTAGCTTTTTCAACTTCACACAGCAAAACTAGCAGTTGAAGTTGATCGAATCACGTTACAGGTGAATAAATTGTGAATCATAGTTATATTTTGGGATCGTTTAAAGCTGAAAATTGACAACTTATGATGATTGCAAAGATCAAGATTTATATCCAATATATAATAATTAAAGAGTTAAGGTTCGTCTTGTTGTTATGTGGTAATTAGTATACAGGGCCCTGGTATGATGGTTATGCTTAATGCCTGTCACGCCGGTACTCACAGTTTCGCTTTCTATTTTATATTCAAGTTAAAAAATAGTCAGTCAATATTGTGGAGATCCTCCGTGTCCTAGATATCGCTTTCGGTCCCAGTCTGTCACGGCACGAATTCATTCATCTTTCCATCCTCAGGAGGTTCAAATGGCCGTACACAGGTTACTTAAAAATGATGAAGCCCCTATTCATTCATTCATTCATTCATTCATTCATTCATTCATTCATTCATTCATTCATTCATTCATTCATTCATTCATTCATTCATTCATTCATTCATTCATTCATTCATTCATTCATTCATTCATTTATTCATTCATTCATTCATTCATTCATTCATTCATTCATTCATTCATTCATTCATTCATTCAATCAATTATTCATTCTTTCGTGCATTAACCTCTTATGTAGTTAGGTCTGATTGTTTCATGTAATTTGCTTTTTCAGGTGTATCTAAAGCTGTATCCAACGTGAACGATATTATCGCCCCCCAACTTGTTGGCAAGGTAAGTGGAGAAATGCATTTTACTCATAGGCCTATATATAAAGAATACAATATAGTCAAATTTAAATGTGTACATCTGAATTATTTGTGGGTATCAGAGGTCTATGGAAACTCCACAACTTATGCTAATTGGGGTAAATGGTAACAAAACGTTTAGAAATTGTTTTCAATATTGAAATTTAAAGTATGTGTGTCATCATAATTTGCTGACTAATCATTTTGGGTGAACAATACAATTGCCCGCATGCGCAGCATGGTCAACGAGTGTGGTCCGATTTCCGTCATGCTGCATGTATTAAAAACATAACGATAAATCTATTATATCCGTTCAGGTCAAATATCACCACTGTTTAATACCCGGGTGAGGTTTATGTCGTGTACATTTGTCGCCTATGTACAGTACAGCTACATTGCTTTGTTAATTTGTGTGTTAGGCCTGCTATTTGTCGTCATTTCCAGTTTGAAGTGACGAAAAATCATTCGATGTGTGAAAAATGTACATCTCCCAGAATAAATTATTTGATTAACTGAGCAGCTTAACCACCAATATCTTATCAATTTCAGTTTGTATACGTGTGGCTGTTGCTAAAGAAAAACATAATCAAATTCATTGCTAGGATTTTCCGATCACTGTAAATTATTCTGATACCCTGTAATATTGTCGTATTTTCCGATAATTACTTGAATACCCCACCTTTGCAACACCAACATTCACCCACTGCTGGTCCAATGTTGCTCGGTGACATGCGATGCCGGGCCAGCATCCAACCATCATTTGAAAAGTGGTGTTGCTTGTAAATAAAGTGATATGTATGTAGAACAAGAGAATAAGACAACACGAGCATTGACCGGTAATATATTTTTTTGCTGAGAAAAAGCAGCCCTTCCTCTGGAGCTTGTACATGCAAAAAAACAAAAAAACATTTATAACTAGACATCGTCTAGACAATTCAATAGATGTATAAATCTACAGAAAATGATACAACATTATTGTTTGTTTTAATTTAATCAATGATATTCCAGATTATAGACTCTTAAAGGGACATGCCCACGCTAAAATCATAAAAAAATCGGTGATTTTATTTTGGCTTCTTAATATGACCATACTTACTTACATACTTACTTACATATCATTTAAACATGTCCATAGACTAGAACTGCAAAATGTTTTATTTTTGTGCTGCGCATTTATCAGTTAGGCTAGATATAGAGACGAAATTCCTGATTTCTAATTTTTGACAACCATGTCAAAAATAGGAATACGGTAATTTCGTCTCTATATTTAGCCTAACTGGTGAATTCGCAGCAGAAAAATTTAAAAAAAATTGCAGTTTACATCACATTTAATCTGTGCTTGTTTTAATATATAATGTCGTTTGATTTTAACATATTTTACCGAACTAATCCTGTTGTATATATAGTCTTGTACATATGTTCATTTTAATGACGCATAAGTCTGCATAGACTTACCGTCGTCAATAAATATCTATCATCATATGGTCATATTAAGAAGCCAAAATAAAATCACCGATTTTTTTATGATTTTAGCGTGGGCATGTCCCTTTAAGTAATAGGGAGTGGTGGGCGGGATTTTAAAGTTGCAAGTGTGACGGCAACCCTGACAATCTGACAGGGGGTAGCCTACTCACCGGGGCTAGATATATAGGGTGGTACTGAGGGAGGAGCCACTACCGGGGTGGTTACAGAAACCAATCCTAGAGGCAGGGACAGTAATTAGTGTGCAGGTTGAAAGCGGTGACCAATAGGCGTCGTGTTGGTCGAGGGTGAGTCCGGCTGGAGGGTGAGCAGCCTCTCCAGATCATCGCCGCTCACCGCCAGGGGATGTACATGTGAATAACAGGGGTGTGGGCTAGCACACGATACAGATGATAGAGAGAGTGGGGGCACCAGTAATTGCCCACAATCCCGATATCCGAGATTGTTGTACCACTGTAAATTATTCTGTTACCCTGTAATCTTGTCATATTTATGTGTTATTTCTCTGTTTTTTAGACGCTGAATTTGGCAAATCAGGTTGCAGTCGACGGTATGCTGTTTCAATTAGACGGAACAGAAAATAAGGGTAAGATGATCAGTATATTATATAGGCCTACCACGATTGTCTGTTTAAGCTTGATTGCTTACAAATGAATAGGCTATACATGAAATATTTTCTGTCGTTTAACCCTTCAAGCCCTCACGATGCATCCAAGCATCATGCTGCATCCCTGACGAATATTTTAATTTCCTACACCTAGAGCTCTCAGACCGAAAATTTTCATGCAACTGTTTCAGTAACAACAATGTATTTTTTCATTTTCCACCCACTTCAAGTCATCTTTATCCACTACAAGTCGAGAATTGCGACAGCAATTCGCGGCTTGTAGTGGATGAAGATGACAATGGTAAATTCAGGCTTGAAAGGGTTAAGAATTTTCTCCATTTTTTCCACAGCTACACTGGGCGCTAACGCCATTCTAGGGGTGTCTCTGGCCGTATGCAAAGCAGGAGCCGCTCAGAAGGTAAGTGGCGAAAACATAAAAATCCTTCACAGCGTTTACCATTTACATCTCTGTCCTAGCCCAGTGAACACGATACATTGAACCGGGGCTGATATAATGTTGGGCCAGCGTCGTAGACGATGGACTAATATTAGATCAGCCCGGTTCAAAAGCTCGTGCTTAAGTGTGTGTAGGTTTTGTACATTCCATTACGAATGTTTCACCGACTTAAACAAGCATGCAGTGAAGTACCAAATCAAGCTATGTTCACTTATAATCAAACAGTAGTCAATGGCTTCATTCGAAATTCAGATAATTTTAATTTTAGTTTCTAGTCAAGTTTGCTGTGGATATAGATCAATTGATATTTCACTACTGGGATTTCACGTTTTCAAATTTAGTATAATTTACGTAATCAGTATGCATAGATAGGTGAATAACAAATATTTGTCCCTGTTTGAGTATCGTCTGAGAATAATTATGTAGGATATTAATTGTTGACTTTTTTTCAGTCGGTACCTCTCTATCGCCACATTGCCGATCTGGCCGGAAATAAAGATCTTGTGCTTCCTGTTCCGGCACTAAATGTTATCAATGGCGGTAGTCACGCTGGGAACAAGCTGGCCATGCAGGAATTCATGCTGCTCCCAACCGGTGAGTTAGTATGCTGCACTTCTCCGTATATATTACCGGTAATTAAAGTAAGCACATATGCCTACTGCTTTATGGCTTTGTACGACAATGCAGGCCGTAATTAAACTATGTTTAACCAATATTTGGGATATAATTATTATCATAGCAATGTCTTACAGTCTTCACAGTCTTCAGTCGGTATAATACCTTAAACGGCTGGCCGAGAGATCTTCGCTAATCACATGCGTTATTGTAGTCTGCCCTATCGAAACCAATCATAGCATTCCATAGCTACTACTAATTTTTAAAATGTTGAGTGTAATTAGTGCTTGGTGCATGTTCTTGTCATGATTATGACATAACAGGCCTAATTTTTCTTGATATGATATGGCACGACGCCCTATTGTATAAACTTTGGGAAAAGCTTCCACTACACCACTGGCTTCTTATGTATAGATGGTACAATAATTTAAAGGCTGTAGTCAGGTGGAACGGAGAATGCAATTATTCATTTAATGTCACACGAGGAACTCGTCAAGGCAGTATGTTATCTCCTCATATATTTGGTATATTTATCAATGACCTCCTAATTGACTTATCAACTAGTGACCATGGTGTGCGAATAGGCTCAAATAAATTTGAGTCATTTGCCTATGCGGATGATATAAATTTATTTAGTGCAACCGTTCCTGGCTTACAGAAAAGGATAGATAAATGTCTAGTTTATTCAAACACTTGGAGGTTTAAATTCGGTATCAAAAAGACTAAGTGTATATCATATGGGCAAACAATATTAAAGTGTAGCCAAAATGGTCGTTAGGCCAGGTACCTATTGACAACGTAGATAATATTGAAATTTTAGGCATGATTTTATCCAGCGACGGGAAATGCATCAATCAGGTCGACAGCAGAATTTTTAAATGTCGTAAGTCATATTTTAGTCTTAATAATGTTGGTATGCCATACCCGGCCTTCCAGTTGATCTGAAGCTCCACTTATGGCACACCATATGTCGCCCTATTCTAACTTTCGGGCTTGAAACTGTTTATTTAAATAGAGCAATGTATGGTAAGCTCGAATCGCTTCAGGGTACAATTGTCAAAGCTTTTCTTGGTCTGAGTAGGTACTCTCATCACTCCAAGTTGCGGACGGATCTTGATATTTTACCTATTGAAGAGAGTATTAAATCTATGTCCGTAAGCCTGATGAAAAGGATATTTTTAGTGAATTCTCCAGTACGGAGTCTGTGCTCTTTTTTTATGTATAAGTATTTATTAACCGGAAAGTACAGTAAAAGTACGCTTTTTGGCAGACTACACTTGACATGGGTCTATCACCCATTCTCTCTGCACTCTCAACATTTAAATATACGCAAAAGTATTCTGCTAGAGACGGGGTGGTAGACTCCTTGCAAGGCGTGTTGTATAGAGCTGACTTTCTGAATAGAAACTCTACCGCACATATTTTAAATAAATTATTGACCCGCTTTTAATACATATACTGTGATATTTCTTATATGTGATACGTTTGTATGAATGTAATATACAATATAATATGTTTTCCTCACTTGTGGGGGTTTTATTGAATAAATAATAATAATAATTAGTCGATATATGTATCTGATTTATTTTTCATTTTTTCACAATAATGAAATATTTTTATTGCTAAAATACTAATCCAGCAAACACGAGACGATGATCCGATATTGGCTTAATGCTGGGCCACCGTCTGCAACGCTAGCATTAAATGATTGAATGAATGTTTCTTGTTTGTTGGGGTGCTATGTACTACCATTTTATCTGCCAGGAGTTTGTTTGATAATTATAGTATGCATATGATTTCCTATTTCCAAATACAGGAGCTAGCAGTTTCCGTGAAGCCATGAAGATGGGGTCAGAGACATATCATCATCTGAAAAAAGTGATCAAAGATAAATACGGTCAAGATGGTAATAATGAGCTTTTAGCCTCTAGATCACTCATTGAGTGAAACTTACACCTTGCGACTTTAATGTTAGGCATACAAGTATGTGTAATTTTTGGTCACTTGAAAGAATATTGTTATAATCTAGAGCTCTAAAATATGTTTAAAATCCAAAATAAAGTCTGTTTCACCTAATATATATAGCCTAATTTGAGAACGAAATATATGCAAAATTATTTATTATTGACAGAAAATCATCATATAATAATCATGAATTACTAGTAACAAGAATTTGACTCAAAAATGTCAGTATATATTTTTCATCTTTGTTAAGCATGCAATGTTGGTGACGAAGGTGGATTTGCGCCAAATATTCAAAACAACGAAGAAGGTTGGTACATGTAGATAAAGTAACTTGTTGTACGACAACATAATATAGATAGTTGTTTTTTCCACCATAATTATAATAGTTCCAAGGGTCCTGCTGGAACAGGGGCAGATGATCTTAACCCTTTAACCGTCGGTGCCGCATATATTCGGGTTTTCATTTTTATTAGCACATTAAGTACCACATTAAAAATATTTTTAAGATAAAATGTGACATCAACCAGCTAGATTTGAAAAGAGTTGACCTCCATTTTGTCAAATCTGAATAATTTTCACTCACTTGAAGTTGTGGATCGCGTCAGCGAGGCACAACTTCAAGTGGGTGAAAATTCAAATTGAATAATTTGGCGGTTAAAGGGTTAAAGTTATGCTCAGATTCTTTTGTTGACTAAATCACGTGAATTTGCTGACTGAGATCAACTTATCCACTATAACTTTCAAGACCGTAGGCCTACATGTTCTATTGGCAATGTATAAAAATGTATGATTCTATTGCGAGACTGGTTTGTGTTGAGCGAAACATGAGATGTTGATCCAATGTTGTCTTATTGTTGGGGCAGCGTCGCAGACGCTGACCCAACAATAAAACAACATTGGATCAACGTCTCATGTTTGGAAAGAGGCATGTTGTATCATTAGGTTACAAACTGAGAATTTATAGTCCTATAATATTACTTTGCCATGGTTCAGGACTGGAGCTGTTGAAGTTGGCCATAGAGAAGGCAGGATACACGGGGCTGATCCAGATCGGAATGGACGTGGCCGCCTCAGAATTCTGCAAGGAGGGCAAATACGACCTGGATTTCAAAAACCCAAACTCTAATCCAGCAGATTGGGTAACTATATACATATATGACGCATCATTCAAATATTTTCATAAATACTTGTAATATGTACTACTATATTTACAGTATAGTACATTGAATAGAAATTGAATATTACGTTTTCAACCGTTGTCGGAAAATTAACATAACGCAGCCAGATCTCTGCTATTGCAAAAAATGTTCTGTTAAATCCGACTAAATTGCAGTGAAATTTTAGTTAGTTTGAAAGTTTGAAAACTTATAATATTTAATCATATGATATGAATAGGACAATGGTGTGGCATCAATTTTTGTTTTCTGTAACGAAATCATGCGTATTTTGCTGACGTGCACATTCCTGATATGTTTGTCTTTTTAGTTGACGTCAAACCAGCTACTGGAGGTCTACAAAGGATTTGTTGAGAAGTACCCTGTCGTGTCCATAGAGGACTCGTTCGATCAGGATGACTGGCCAGCCTGGGGAAAGATGAACGCAGAAATGAACGTTCAACTCGTTGGGTAAGGAGCATCTATAGGCCTATACAATGTCCTAGAAGGCGGTGGCCGTGGTGCAGTGGTGTATTACATGTCATGCCAGAACTGGCAATTGTTCGCGACCCGCTCTTCAGCTATTAACCTTTCAAGCCCTCATGATGCATTAAAGCATCATTTTACATCCCTGAAAACAGACTTAATTTCCCTACAACTAAGCCTTTAGAATGAAAAAAATAAAAAACTGGTTTACCAATACATGACAATTTTCCTTAATTTTTCACCCACATCAAGTCATCTTCATCCACTACAAGTCGAGAATTGCGACAGCAATTCGCGGCTTGTAGTGGATGAAGATGACAATGGTAAAGTCAAGCTTGAAAGGGTTTTAAGGGAACATCATGTTTCTTACCCGCCTATTGTCAAAAAATGTGGGGGGATTCCGTGACAGAGAGATATCGTGCTGAGCCTAACATTGCCAGGTTTGGATCTTCGAATCCTGTGTATGGCGGGCGATCTCCTCTGATTCATCTCACTATCCTCAGGTTCACCTAGCCAGCAATTGCATAAAACTAGCATGTATATAAATCAAATTACTTTGAAGCCACTTGCATCATTCATTCATTCATTCATTCATTCATCTAGTTATCCGATCCGTGTTGCATAATACTTTCCAGCAAACATCAAATGTTTCCCGATGTTGGTTCAATGTTGGTCCACTGTATGCGAAGCAGGTTTATTATTAAACTAACAAGGGGTCAATGCATCGTGCTTGCTGAAATGAGAGAATAAATACTGCTCTAATGAACTTTCTGCCCATTGTGTAAATACAGCGATACATGGAAGCCCAAACTATTTAGAAATCGGGATTATGCTTCACGTTTATTTGATGTTTTCAAGGATTCTGGATAGTGCACATTACGATAGGCGGCTTCGCACACTCCTTACATTTGAACAGTTTGGAGCACTGTGTATCTACAGCCATGATGCCACATATCCGACCCAGCTGGGACTCGAGCGTGGTAGGCCTACCTGGGGCTTACGTGCAAATGCTCGAACAAAATAATTCATCTAGCCTAGTTGAGAGAGCAAAAATATGTGAGCGAATGAATCATTTTTTAAATTATGATGTGATTTAGCCTATGTCCCCTGTCCGTTCCCTCACCCATTGGTGCCAGCTTAAAACGGTAGTATATCAGGGGTGCTCAGTGGTTATTATTTTGCATTTGTTCCTGAATATATGTGACATATTATTTGCTTAAGATACTATCAATATAATTCTAGAAAACCAATGATAATAATGTTATATTTATAATCGAAAAATATACATGTTTATTTAGGATAAATATGTTATCATTTACTTTGTTAAATTCACTTCCTATCGTTATTTTACTTACATTTACGAATCCATCACCAAGTGATATACATGTGGCACGTGTATGTGAATGAAATTATAACAACATTAAATACGTTTATCATGGTAGTAAATTTTAAAGCACATGTTTTTTCCAGGGACGACCTGCTGGTGACGAATCCCAAACGCGTGAAACGAGCAATTGACGAGAAGACGTGTAATGCGCTGCTACTCAAAGTAAGTCACAGATCAGCATACTAATGAACCCTTATAACGCGGAAATATTTTTTTATAAACCATCTTTTTTTTTAATTTGAAATCATCATAAATGTTAGTTTTATAGCTCTTTCCACTTCATTTGAATACCTATGTTATGGGTCTGTGGTCGTTAGACATATTTTAATTCTTTCAGCGCCGGGACCGTCTTTATACGTCATAATCTGACGTCTACAGACGAAGATTCTGACGTCTAAAGACGCTCCCCGCGCTGGAAGGGTTAACTGAAATCAGCGGCATCCCAGCAAACATGGTACATTCAACCAAAGCTGTGCTAATGTTGACAATGTCCCGTGTGAATGGGAGTGCCATGGTCTCAGCATCTGTACAAGGCGACTGACTTTTACACATTTTCTCGCATTGATATGATTATCACTTGTCTGAGTGTTGAACTCCCCCTATATGGATTTGAGTTGACTATATCATACCTCGAAGGTCAGATCCAGATTATTTGCAAACGGTGTTCATTTGAGTGCGATATGGGGAAATACAGCACTCGCCAATGCATAAGGTGCGAGCCATTAGGCGAACACCTTATTTATTGAACGAGCACGAAATATTCATAGCACGAAAAATGAAAAACGTTTGTATTTTCGCACACGATGAAGACATAACCGTCATACATTGCAGTTCATACCACAAGAAGACCGAGTGCGATATGGGCTGATAATACCCATATACGTCTCATAGTGCTAACCACTGCACAAAGTGTGAGAAAGGCTTGTACACAACGTCATCATTTTTTACCCCTAAATTTGTCTGACTTGATTTTTTTGTGATTGCAGGTGAACCAGATCGGGTCTGTGACTGAATCCATTGAGGCGTGTAAGATGTCACAGGACGCCGGCTGGGGAGTGATGGTGTCACATCGCAGCGGGGAGACGGAGGACACGTTTATAGCCGATCTGGTGGTCGGTCTCTGCACGGGAGAGGTGTGTACCACACCTGCATGCTCGTGTTGTGAGCCACAATGAAATAATACAATGCAGGTTTTCTCATATCACCTTTCAACATGTTCAAGGCTATTAATCGAGGTTTAATAAACATACAGTGGTGTAATTACTATTATCAGTCTTTTATTGACACCAGTTGAAATTATTTCCCCAAGCAAGCAGGCTCTCATGCTAAATTGATTTAAAATTATTACTATAATAAAATAGATGCAATATTTATATGAAACTTGATTTTTTATCTTCGTCGGGAATCTTAAAGTATTGAAAATTGCAGTTGAAGAGCGAATTATAGTTCCAACTCTTATATTATATTGAGTGTTTCAAAATCCAATCAAATTTGATGTTTTTAATATTTCAGATCAAGACAGGAGCACCTTGTCGCAGTGAGCGTCTGGCTAAGTACAACCAGATTCTACGTATAGAGGAGGAGTTAGGCGATAAGGCGAGATATGCAGGAGTTAACTTCAGAAACCCAGCCGCATCTAAATAAATGGTCGACTGAAAAAAACTGTGATATCAACATGAATGGAGTAACGAAAATAGATGAAATATCAAGATTGTGCAGACTTATGCGTATAAATGTGTGATAGTGGCCAATACAGTTGATTACGTCCAGTGATATGATGCAGATTAGGCCACATTTAGAATTAAATACTTATTTTCGATGTGCGAGTTTATTTTTTACACGTCATTCGGTTCGCTTGCTTTGCTACAATAGATTAGGGCCTATATTAACTCTTTCACTGTTTTTTTAAACGACTTTTGTTGCTTTTAATCCGATTGAATCATCGTTACTGAAAACGAAATGTGAGTAATTTTCACCCATTTGAAGTTGTGGACACAACTCCAAGTGGGTGAAAATGCTAATAAGTTAACTTAGCGCTTTGAGGGTTATTTTTTGTTTATTGTATCCAATATTAACCCTTTGAGCACTCGCGATGCATTGAAGCATCATTTTACACCATTGAAAACATACTTGATTTTTCACAGCTAATGGTCTTAGAAGGCAACTTTCGATGAAATTGTTCTACGAATACATAGTAATTTTCTTCAATTTATCACCCACATCAAATCATCTTCATTCACTACGAGTCGAGAATTGCGACAGCAATTCGCGGCTTGTAGTGAATGAAGATGACTATGGAAAATTCAGGATTGAAAGGGTTAAATCTACTTTTGTTATTTATTTATGTTGTATCCATATTGTTGATACGATGCTCAAGTAGATAAAAAAGCAGGCCCGACACCGATACAATGTTGGTTTAACGTACATTGTATACTATGTTGAGCCAGCATTAATTAAGTGTTGTGCCAATGTTTTGCTGAATGGAGCTAGCTAGACTATTATTGCATATTTTGGGTGTTAGTTAGACGTGATTATATATTATACTAATTATGCTCAACATCAGTTGTGATCAACCATTTGGACAACTAACTCCACGTGGCATTGTCACATTGGAGTACGTGTGGCGTCAACGGCCATTTAAAGTTAAAAAAACGCAGTAGAGAAATTTCATTTCTTTCGTTTCTGAAAGATAGAGGACAAGACTTTCAAATCTGATAAAAATATTGATTTTGCCAATTGTGTCCTTACTTGCTTTTCATGCGGTTTGTCACCATTGTGTATGTAGGCCCCCTATCATCTCTAATACAAATTTATATTAATAAATTGTATTATTGTTTTGTCTGTGTTGTATTTTTTACATATCTTCCCTTTACATTAGTTTGATAAGGTTGTATCCCAGCAGCACGAGTTATGACCGATGTGTTGTTATAATGTTGGCTCACTGTCTGCGACGTTGACCCAAAGTTATAACAACATTGGGGTAACGTGCTGTGTTTGCGGACAGCGATAGAAAACACGTCTGTATACTTGCTTTCTGTGTGTTAGCTGGACTTGCACTATAGTGGATTATACATACGTAGGCTTATTCTGTGAAACGTAGTGACGTCACCGGAAACCCTTAGAATGACTACTAGGTGAAAACAATGCTAGATAGGCCTAACTCCCCCTACCACCTACTTTATTGTATTAGATTGCTAGATATAAACGTTGCAGGTCAAAGCTATTGAGTTTCACAGAATTAGGGCTACCACACTGCTAATCTATGAATTTTGTGTTTACTTATCTGACTTTCCAATTAAAAACATGTAAAACGTGAGGCCAGCCGGCCACCTTAATCCCCCATCCGCCCGCGTGATAGAAATTTCACAGGGTGCATACTGGCGGGGCCCTGGTGCAGCGGTTAAATCTGCCCGCTTGGGAAGTCGAAGATCGCGGGTTTGAGGCCCGCTCTGGCATTCAAGTTTCAAAGAAACAAAATGTTTCTTCTCCGCTCACTCGTAAAGATTCAATAATATAGGGAGCCTCCGTGACCGAGAAGAAGATATCAGGCATATTAAAGTTATGACCTATAATCGGCCATTTTGAATTTGATGAAGGTGAAATTTTTAAGGGCATATCCCTACCTAAAACCGAACATTTTGTTTTATTGTAATGGCCGGTCTAGCTATATGGAACAGTTTGTTGGGTATCAGGCATCAACTATGGCCGATAATCGGTCATTTTGAATTTGATTAAGTTGCAATTTTTAAGAGAACGCCCGTAACTGAAACCGCACATTTTGTTTTTATAGTAATAGTCTCGCTATCTGGCACGGTTTGTCAGATAAATGAAATGAATCGGGCTTTAGGCCATCTTTGTGCACATATAGGCTAAACTGGGCCATCCGTCATGACCAGAGCTCTTTTTAAAATTCAAATTATTTATTATTTTCAGTGTATCTCCCTCGCTAATGTTTTTAAATGTCAGTTTACTCGTTGGTGGATTTTTCAGATACTCTTTAAATGATCTTTTTTTGGGCTGTTTTATAGAGTTTGAAAGGGACTGGCCAATGTTGGCAAAGTAGTTATTAAATTCATTGGCAATCAAAGTACTGTCATTCGACATATGTCCATCAATATTAAAATAATCTGGTAATTTACTTTTCTTCTTATTTTTTAGAATGTCTACTAGAATTGTCTATGTGTTTTTCATGTCATTTTTGCACTTCTCAAAGCATGTATGATAATATTGTTTTTTGGCTATGAAAATATTTCGCTTGAGTATTATGTTTAATTTGCGTAAATTTATTTTGTATTGGTAATATAAAGGTGAATCAGGTGATGTTTCTTTCAGTTTATGATATAAATTATCTCTGTTGTTTATTGATTTAATAATGCCACCCGTTATCCATTTTGTTCTATTGTGCTTTCGCTTGTTGAACTTAATTGGAAAATGTTTCTTCGTGGACTCTGTTAGGATATCATGCATCGTATTATAGTTTACATTAGGATCTCCATTTGTCTCGGGTGTCAGTTTATCATATATATTTTGCTCCGCTAAGTTTGTTTTGGAATTGTTTACAGCTCCTTTTGAGTTTCTTTAATATACACATATTCAGGATGTTGGTCTTTGACGATAGGCACTTTTAATGACATGCAGTATGGTAAATGATCAGATATGTCGGTCGTAATAATACCGGCAGCTGTTTGTTATGAACTAAGTTTGCAAAAAAAATTGTCAATTAATGTGTAACTACGATCGGTGAATCTGGTTGGCAAAGTGATTTGAGGGTAAAAGCTGTGCGAAACAATAGTATCAAAAAACTCGTTAAAAATTGGCCTGTCATGTATTTTTAGAAGATTATTATTACAGTCACCTGCCAGAATAATTTCACTATTAGATCTATCTAGAGATGTCAGCATTGTATTGAATTCATTGATAAACGTTTGGTAATTATTATTTATGTCTCTCGGTGGTCTATATAAATTGCCAATAATAATTTTCTTGTTTAAATCGTGTTTACTTATTTCTAGGAACTGGCCTTCCCAAATATTTGATCCGTTGAATAGAGACAGTGACGTATAGTTGAACATAGAATTCACATAAATGGCTAATCCTCCATGAGTACTGGACATAAAACCTTTAGTTATTAGGTCATAGCCATCTAATTGGTACAACGTCAAATCAGCACCTTCCGCAAGCCAAGTTTCCTGAACACATATCACACTTTATTCTGAGTGGTGTAGTTTTAAATCTGCTAGAAATAATTCTAATTGTTCGAATTTGGCATTGAGACACTGTATATTAATACTCATTATCGTGAAATCTTTCTTATCTTTTTTACAGAAAAGTTTAAACTCATCAATATTTAAATACGGAGACAGTTTTATAATTTCCATGAAGTCGTCTTCTAAAAAAATATCGTTTTCATTATCAGGATTAAGAATATGGTTTAGTGAATTTTGTATTAAGCCACCATAATGGCTCAATAGTAGATCATCGTTATCCATTTAAGATATGACCGGTTACACAATACTTGTCATGATCTTCAATATCGAAAGTAACAAACTGCATGAAAATCTCATACCATGATGGACATGTGAACAAACAAGAGTTCAAAAACGTGTCAAAAAGTGCAAAATGTGCTACAATATAACTAATGAAAATAGTCATTATGAGAGTTATGGTGAAAAAAGAAAACAAAAAATCGTAACGGGGAATCACATACTACACAATTGCCGAATCTAAATCGTGTCAGGATGGATGCAATAGTAATTATACAGGATATTATGTTTCTTTTTATGATGTGAAACGCATTAATACGTTAGAAAATTATATTGTCAGTGCGAATAACAGTGATAGTGTTCATACTATGATCACAATGCGAATTGTCATGTGTAGGCGTACAGTCTAAGCTTATGATACATTTCCCATCTTCACATTAATAGGCCTACGTATTTAAATGTACATATCATAAAAAAGAGTGTGGTGTTTGTAGATCTTGTTGGTGGAGAAGACTTGATGCCTGAGCCAGCGACTGAGGATGTTGTGGTTGTTGTCGTTGCTCCTCCTGTTCGGGTGCCGCTGTGTTCAGTAGTGGTGTGGACGTCAACACAGGTAGCAATTTCATACCTGCAATATCACACAACCTGTCTGTAATAGTCGTTTTTGATGGGGTAGGAGTGGTGTCCATAGCGCCCGCGATCTGTTCACGATTACCATTTTCAGTATTGTTCATCATTTGATTTTGCATTGGAGGCCTACGCCGTTGCTGAAAGTTAGCCTGGTTTTGTGGCGGGCGCCATTCTGCGCGTTCACCACGTCTTGCAGCTTCACTCACTGATTGGTTCAGGTGGACGCGAAAACGGCGACCACCCTGAATTCACCAGACCCCACCTCTGGAAAACCAGGCTGTTTCCACATTATTATCATGGCGTACCCGATTTAACAGAGCCTGATTTTTTCTGGTTAAATCTTCTTGGATGTTTATGGTCTTGCCTTTTAATTTGCGTCGCTCTCTGATAACCTTTCCTTTATCGTTCTCTCTCAAGAATTTGACCAGAATAGTGGGTGGGGGAGCAGGGTGGTTGCCACCAGGTGGCCGTCCTTTCATAGGCAGAGGGTGTGCAGCGACAATGTCTTCATATCTGAAGTTCAAATTTAAACTGTTTTTGAAGAAATTCAGTACCGAATTAGTAACCTCATTTTTGTCTGACACTTGAAGTCCCCTGATTCTAACCGATGTCTTGCGACTATATTGTTCGGCCTCATTTATTTCATAGTCCTGCCTGTTGATCTGTTCTTCAAGTGCATCAATGCGGCCTTCTAATTTTTTTATTTCTTCGTCGCGTTTTTCATCAATTCATTTTGTTTTCTGATTAAATCAGATAGTGTTGAGACTTCTGTTTTAACTGCACGAGATACCAATTCTTCTAACTCTTTAATGTCAACAAGAGCTGTTGAGCTGTCTGATGATGTATCGGCCTGCATATTTTGTCTGTTACGTTTTTGCTGTTGTTTACGAACCATGATCAAGTTTGAATGGGACTACTGTACAGCATGGCTTCAACTATCGACGTATCCATATACAACACCAGTGCAGTGTTGAAACATATACCGACATCATATTTTATAATCACTGTCTTAGTATTGATTATTGTACACACTGTACATACCGTTGTTGTATGCAGTTTTCTGACGAGTGTTCATTTCAGTATTGACTGTATACGTTCATGATATTTGCTGTATGTAACGCCCATTGATAATTTCTTTATTTCTATTTCTGCCAAGATTAGCAAAGTATAATCTTGGCCGAACACATCATGTTGTTCCTCAAAGCTTCCCACGTTACTTCATCGTAAATTCAGAATGCCATTTTACATATTTTTGTCAAATAAATCGATTTTAATCACTGCGAGGTGACACACGTCCGTGACCAGTGACCAGCAACATCATTGTGGGATTTTCGTCTTCAAACAAAATAATCACGGATTACAACTAGGTTTATCAATAGGCCTATAAATCAGTGGGGTCTTTATTTAGAAATCCAAGACATTTCCAGAACATAAAAAACTTTTTTCAAGGAATTCCAGGACTTGATTTTTCAATGGTGGAATTCCAGGTTTTCCTGGAATTACAGGACGCGAACGAACCTTGTACGATGAAATTTCGGCAAACGAGCTTGTAGGGTGACTACAGCGATTGCTCGGGGGCAACAGGGATTTGAATGTGCTCAGGGTCAACAATTTGAATAACACAATTTGAAGTTGGGGACGTGTTTTCTCTCCAAGACTACGACCTTCATATCCACATAATGTGCGGCATGGAGGCATATTTAATCGCAGATAAAAAAACAACAAAGACACCACTTTTACAGGAACAATTCATTGATTGCCTCATATTTTATTGTCATCTTGCAAGATCAGGACATCGCGGACAGTAACAACATCAGTGTAAGTACAGTTTTCATTATTCATACAACACGCAGCAAAGATCGGCTGGCCTGGAACGAGGTGGGAGAAACTCAGGGATCAGGGAGATGAAACCAGGTGTAGCAGAAAGTTGATCAGCTGGACTGAGTGTAGAAAGGAACATAGCATCTAAAATGGCAGGCTATTCTGTGAACATGGTCTAAACAGCATTATAATAGTTCAAGTGAGATCACTCTCCATAACGACCGAAGGTCGTTATGGAGAGTGATCTCACTTGAACGACCAGCAAACAAACGAGCATCTTAAAAACAAACTGGCTTAAGTGCGAGACATTAGCCCGTTTTCTCGCAATCTGTAGTAAAAATAATCTTTCGCGTTCATATGCACACTATAATGTAGTAAAATTGTGCACCGTTGCTGTTGTTGTTACTTCTACAGCAGCGTAAGTAATACAACCGGTCAAACTGAAAATCAAAAAAAGCAATTAGGCGGAAAACACACCAACTCGAACGAAAGCGCGAAAATGATCAAATACACTATTTTATAATTGTCAAAACACACCAACGCGAAAGTAAATTTCTGACTGTTTCAAACTGTTTAAATGTGTTCATGTTCACCCTGTTTTTTCGCACGGGAAATCCAGGAATTTTGCGCTGAATTTCCGTTTGAGTACTAGCATTGCTATCGTGCTTGCTCTCTCGCTCGCGTTGGTCTGCTTTAATTTCTATTATTTATTTATGGTTCACATAGTAGTGTTATTGTGTGAATATTCGGCACCTCGGTGACATCGACTGAATCAGGCGAATCGTTGCGTGCAGCTTCACAAAAAGAATAACACACAGTTGCCATGGGTTTCATAAAACTTTGAAAACGTGTTGTCAGATATAGTCACATCTGCAGGGAAAAACCTACAATGCAAGGTCGAAAATAAGGTGTTTTTCCATTTTTAATTTGAAGCATCGAGAAATCTGCATGACTTACTGAGATTTCTAATGGGTTCTGATGAAACAGCAAATGGGATAATAAATAGGATATTAAACAATGCATAATGATATAACACGAGTACGGTATAACATACTACGACCTTACACTGTACACCTTAATGATAAATGCCAACAAATTTACCATCAAATGTAATAATTCAAACCAGCACAGGATTCGGATAGATGATGGATCAGCCTAGTAAACACTCGTTGGCAGAATGCTGGGTTCAAGTTGGCCCAGCGTCTTCGACGCAGGCCTAACATTAAACCAACATTGGGCCAACGTCTCGTGTCTGCTGGGAGAGTCAATGCTGATAGAGCGTTTACCCGAAATCTAGTGTCAGCTTGGATTGACAGCTTTGCATTTGCACACACAACACATTATGCATATCGACTACCGAACATTCTGCAGTCTAACATCATTATTACTGTATTGTACACTTTTACATTTGTGAATAACGGTACATCATTATTGTTATGCTAAAGAAAAAATATTCATTATTATTCAACAATAGTCACGAAACCAGCCCACCTGTAATTATAATATTCAACTGTGGCCATAAAATCTGTTTACCTTCAATTACATTTCAGTTATTTTCATTTGAGCAGCAGTTGATAATTCCTCGACTAAATGATCGAGAGTAACCTATTTCACGTTCCTTCTACCATGTTTACATATAATCTAAATTTCAGAAGACACTATGCAGAACAATGCACGACCATTTCTAACTCGATGACCTAACCGATGACCTTACAGTCCAGCTGCAGCTTGTTTTTTTAACAAGAAGAAAAGCTGTCGTTCCTATTTACTGACAGTCACAACTAAATTGATCAACAGATTTTAAAAATTAAGGCTATATGCCTGTATTTTGGTTAAGATTCATGGACGAGCGATGAAATGGAAATATCTCAGATTTTAGCGTAACATTGCCAGTTAATAACTACAAGCCTCAATTAGGTCATCTGATCTGATTCTCGAAATGAAATGGTGTTCCCCTTACTGCACGTGTTACGCCTTGGCCTGCTAATCACGACAATAGTCGTTTTTAATCCGTTTTATTAGCCGATTAAATCACTATTATTGGGAATGAAATGACTGTCCAAACATCGAGGTTAGCAAATGTTTGATCTCAAATTAAACAAATATAAGTAATTTGCAACCTCTTGAGGTTGTGGATCGCGGTAGCGAGACACAACCTCAAGAGGTTGCAAATTACCGCGATCCACAACCTCAAGTGGTTGAAAATTCAAATAAATTTACTCAGCAGGCAAAGGGTTGATAGAGTGTATCACGAGAGGCTATCCTTTGACTTGTGTTAGATATATCTACATCCCCTCCTAAAGATATTTCGATCGACGTTAATAAACGCCGCACGGGATCAATTTTGAATGGTGTGGATTCACTATATATCAGCTACTTATTTATTTATCTTGCAGTACACCACAAGTACACTAAAGTTCAATTGTTTCAAAGAATATTAACCACAGATTGTAGGCTTACAGTTGGGATTTATTTTAAAATACCACCAAAAGCATAGAGCACTGATGTCGATTATAGTAATATTTCTATATATTTACAAGTTTTTAAATACTGTGTATGTCATCGTCAAACCGATATAAAATGTGACTTGAATTTCACAAAACAAGTAATTTTTAGTCATTTGTAGCTGTGGAGGGCAGTAGCGAGCCACAACTACAAATGACTGGAAATTGATGAGTTCAGGGCTAGAATGGTTCAAGTTAAAGTCACTCGTTGTGAGTGCACACCCCACTGACTGTGAACAAATCTCAACGTCTCATGTATAGTCATCATAACACATTCTGTACGACATCTCTCGAAACAATATACAATATATGTTATGTCGCTATATTAGAAACAAGTTAAAGATAGAAGGAATAACAAATAGAATCAGATGCCTGCTTGTAAACCTTGAAACTGGCATCATATGAAAGCACAAGTGAACAGAAAATCACAAATTTATATTCGCATACAAAAATCATCAAACATAATTGAAATTTCCTAGTTTAACAACAGCGTCTCCACATGATATAATAAGTATAAATCCAGTTTGTGCATGTTAAATAACTTAAAAATTTGCCTCGCTGGTTCATAAAACATTATATTTGCTACCAGCGCAATATGTTAACAAGTTTACTGTCCTAATGTGGGTAACAGACTGTTCTGTGCTTTTTCGTGTCGTTTCATAAGTTATTTCGTATACCTAGCACATCCACAATAAAAACACTTGTATATAAAATAAAATATAATCCAGTGAAAATTAGATAATAGCCTATACACTAACACCCACTAACAATAATGGCCATACATATACGGGGATAGTTGTCAGTTCGTAGGACGCCCAGAATTAGCATTCACTTTCCTAAGGATAAAGGTGTAGTGGGAATAATAAACTATATAAATAATAAATATCAGACTGCAGAATAGCCTAAGCACATTTATAACTGGAGTACTTATGTCATGGTTCAATTACTAATGTAAGGTACACGCTTATTCATTAATAAAATGCATGACTTGGAGTGGAATAATTTTCTTATTTGCAATCTTTAAAAATTTCACATCAAAGCACTATGTATAATTATTAGCAAAATAAATTTACTACCAAAGGAAAATTAATAGGAAAAGAAAGCAAAAAGGTAACAATAAAAATATTGCTGGCATTAAAATGTAGCTGGTTATTCTTTTTTTACAGACATATACTGTAAAATGATAACTTTCCTTTATCTAACTGCGCATAATAAGAAAGTTGCATCATACTGCACAACTTTAAAAAGACAATTAACAATTTAACATATATATTGGTCTGTTGAAAAAGCAGCAGACAGAAGTTACAAAAGTAATTTCTTCAGAATAAAATTAAACATAAATGGCTAGTCACTAAATTGATAGCACCATTTGTAAATAAGGACATGGTTACAAGTTTAGCAAAACGATAAAACAATCACTGAATATGATGCTTGTTATGTATCTCTTGCGCGGAGTGTTAGATCCCCACAAGAAAAAAAATTGTCTATCGGTCATCAGTGGTGACACTGTTAAACTGCAACAGTGCTACCTTTTTTATCTGTCTTAAAATGCTCAGTTTAAAACAATCTATTTTATACAAAGTGTGTTAAAGCAACCCTTTGCTAGTATATTTCATACTTAAAGACTAACTTTCAGGTAGAGTCCAACTCAATCTTTCCACCACCAAAGTAAGTAATTTTAATTTAATCAAATTCTTTTTAATGGTGAACTTTGGTGGTGAAAGTATTAAGCAGATATAAAAAAATGTCTTACTAAAAGGAAAACTAACAAGATATATGCAAACATAATAAATAGACCACATTTAACACAGGTGAACAATCTGTTGGCTATTGTTATAAATGTAGATAAGGCGAGCAAATAGTTTAGTATGGCCCTAATATACGTGTGATGTTGATCTAACACTGGGTGAAGGGAGGAACAAGGTTTGAAATGCAGGCCGAATGTTCAACTAAAGTTGTGCCAATGATTCAAAGATCTGCCTGTTGAAACACATATATAAAATAAACATTCTCACACATAAACCAGAGAGAAACAAAGTACAAAAAGTTTATACATCGGCACAACACTGTAGTGCAACGAAATCCTAATAATTAGAATGCGAGTAATTGCAGATATCACATAAAAGATCGCAATAGAGTGCTGTCATGCCAGAAGTCTGTAATAAAAACAACGACAGCAGCAGAACCAACATATCACGTGCTAGTCTACGGTGTAAAGCCAGAAGGGAGTATCTGCTTATATTACAAGTAGCAGATACTCCCTTTTTGGCCTTGCAGAGCAGTAGTATAGAATCCACAGCTGAATTAACCAACTTATAGATGTAGTATATATTCTGCCAGTGGCTTAAAAACAAAGGAGGCCTGCTGCCTATGGTTTGTGAACATTTCAAAATAAACGTCTCAGTTGTTGATATTTTGATTTATTTTAAAGTCATAGACCTATTCAAAATTGAAAAAAATATTGTTGCAATTGAGCTTGATTGAAAATAGTTTTCCTTTGAAAGTCGAAAAAACACTGGCTTTTATTTCTTAACTTAAGCATTTAGGCGTTATTCTCATACATAGCTGTTTTTGAACATTATTGACCATTTCAAATAACCAATAAAATGTGTTTAACCTGAAAATATAGTGTCGCAAAGCCACTAAATATAAGTAATTTTCACCCAGTAAAAGTTGTGGGTCACACTATTGAGACGTAACTTCCAGAGGGTGAAAAGTTATATTATATAAGATGGGCTTAAAGAGTGATTAATCAAAACCAATTTTGTTTCTAATTCTGAATATGATACTGAACAATGCATGTATGTCTTAATATATCTTATAAGTATTAGATCATTATATACACATCTTAGACAAATGTATGAGTAATTGACTAGAAGTAAATGTTATTGCACACACAGTTTTTTTACATGGCATCTTGGAATTCTCATAAGCTACTTCGGGGATAATTCAATTCCTGATAGACTGCTCAAGATTGTGCAGAACTACAGTGTAAAAATAAATAGAAATAGCATCACAACTTAACTGAACATTTCATCTTTTGTGAGTTTAAAATCTCTTGTGTAATTTCACTTCATTTGAACTTACAAAATTAACGTTGTGTGAATGACTGGTAAGCTTCAGCTGTTGCATTTTCTACATTAATTTATTTACTAATATGCACACAATCAACTGTTAGTAAATTAGTCTATTTAACAGGCTTTGTAACACACCACTATAATTGTGTAATGTCCACATACACATACAATATGGTTATATTTTCTATTATCATTTTAGTAGAGATAAACTTTCTTTAAATATCTCTGCTAATCAACTGAACTAAAGTACATATTTGTGCAATTTATATTGAATAGATTTACCCCTATGCTAATGAATTGTTTACTTACATTTTTTCATTCATTGAAAGCTGGAATTGCTCTGCAATTTTCAGCTTTAAATGTCCAAAAATATTTATATTTATGACATACTAATCCCCTGTTATATTATTACACCGAGCTAATGAGCCGTATTCGTTCACGAGGCTACTGTGACAAAACTACTGACATTTCACGGCTGATTAGAATTTGACTTGAAATAAACTATTTATAAATTCTAATTTCAGTGACACTTTACTTGGTACATGTTTGAAACTATCTATATACGGGTCTAGCAGCAAAAGGGTTAAATGTGTGTTTATTTGTATGTTAACCCTTTGCGAACCAAGTTATCATACTTAAATTTTCACTATTAACTTTTAAGTTGTGTCTCGCAACGCAACACACAACTTAAAGCGGGGGGAAATTACTCGTATTATTTCAAACATGTGCAAATTTTGATGCATAAACAGTCAGTTCATTTCATATCATTTTGTCAATAGCAGTGATTGATACGCTAATAAAAGCGAATTAAAAGTGATTATGGTCGTTCATAGCGTTTAAAAGGTTAAGAAAGGACACGTGATGGTGATGGGCACATGGTAACATAGAATAAGGTGATGCTGAACTAATATCAACCATGCTCAGGAAAATTGAGAAGTTGGACAATTAGTAAGTTTTGAGAAGTAAAGCTACATCTCGCTGTTCTACATCGTCCACACAAAAGCATGTACGGTAGTACCAATAACTTACTCACTTAAAAAATTAAACTTGTTTATGTATCTCACAATTACAATCTGTTCTAATGTGAGACAAAAGAATATAAAGATCGTTGAAGCTGTTCTGGGGGGGGGGGGGGGTAAAATCATTAAATTTCTAAACAATACATTTTCAAGCCGTTTGGATAAAACCTAGAATGGTGAGGAGTATTTCGAAATTTGGCCAGATTGTTGAATTAATTGTAATATTAACATGTCTAATTATCACAAAACATGCTGTACAATTGTACTGGTGCATGAAAAACCAATTGTTCCCCTTGCAGCTAAAGCATTGTATCTACCACTTGAGTGAGTAGCAAATTTGTCAATTTAACTGGGGGGGGGGGACAATATTAGCAAAGTGGAAGTAACCATTGTTCAGATAACTGCAGACAGTGTGTCAATTTACATCACAACAGTTAACTCGCTTGATAACCGGAACTTTACATTTTGGCAGAATAACAAGTTGAGATTAAATGATTCCAGTAATAATACATGTATATGTACAATGTGTTATAGAAGTAGTTGCTTAGTCTAGAAATAAAACGTCTCCTTGGAAGACGTCATAAAAAATCCAGTTTTTTTTACACCGAATATTGTAAAGTATTGATTAAGCTAAGTGGACATGTGCAAAATTTCACAAACAAAACCTGAGGAGGCGGAAAGTAGTAAACAGATAAATAATGTAATCATGCTGTATAAAACCTAAATAAAATGCTCCAAATATAAATAGATTATAAGAGTAGCTTATTTTTGCCAGATCAACTGGTGTGTCTCTTGTTGTGAATACTCAGCCACATAATAAATATAACACGTACTTTATTCTCTGCAGATACTTCCAGTTCTGACATAATGAGATTTCAGCATTAACGCTTTAACTACCAGGGATTGTCAGCAATTTATCCTTCTCTGTAAGCTGGGAATTGGTAGAAATTCCAATCTCACAGAGAATGCAAATTATCTAACTGCCCAAGTTTATGCATCAAAAACAAAAACAAACATTTTAATGAAAAAGTATCAAGAAAAAAACAAAACTTAAAACATGCGTTCTGTTTTTAGTTAAGGTTAACAATAAGTTGGTAATACACATCATTTTATGTACATATTATATCGTCACCTTGAGAATAAAGGGTCTGGAGTGCCACTTCAGTAAATGTAACTCGCAACACTTTAATCCCTGGGGACGGTGATTGCTCACCACAACCAGCCACAGTGAGTAAGTATAACAAACACTGGTCTTATCACACGTCTAGAAGCTTGGCTGAAAATCTACACAAAAACCCGCAGTGAAAACAATCAGTGATCAGACAAGATTAAGTCAACAAATAAAGCGATGCACCGGCGGTTTTATACAAAGCAGGGTGGAATGGTTTAGATTAACATTGTTGTCAGAATAGATCTGATGTGACCCTTTTGTTGCAGATCAATAAATAATACAGTATCAGAGACAATGTTTGTCCCGCTGGAACAAATGTGTCATTCTGACAGGTTTACTCCACTGGGACAACATAATTATGATTATTCCCCGTCGTCAAATGATATTTCACAAGATCAAATTGCATACACTGACCCTTTTCCTGTTAAATTATCTCATAAATTTGTATCTGCTTTAAGTTGTGTGTCGCGACAGCGAGATACAACTTCAATTAAGTGAAAATTTAAAATGCACAATCTAGTGATAGGAGGGTGAGGTGGCATACATGTGCAAAGGTATGAAACATAGATATAATCAAATTGAGAATAACAGATCACAAGTGCCACTAAAAAAGTGACACTTGTGACTCCTTAGTATGATATATCCCAGTGCAGTTTGTTTATAGACAAGCCAGAATAAGCTCAGGGCGGTGAGGTCAAATATAATACTTCATAGGCTTTCAATATTGAAGTCAGACAGACAGTCAAATTGTGATGTTTCATCCGAATTTTTCAAATGGTCTAGACAAAATTTGGCTAAGTTGTTAAGTTAGTAGAATAATCTCTTGTCCTTAGTAATACCATCACTATGGTGTCAATATTTTAACCGCTGACTCCAGTGTTGAAAGGGTTTAGGGAAAAAATAAATCGCCACAAAAATATAGACTATATTTCACAACCGTCATCTCTGAAAGCTGAACATTCACATTATATTTCGCAAAATGTTTTCAATTAGTCCAGAATTGAAGATGCATTCTTCAGCTAACAAGTGACTAATGGACTAGCATTGAGTCAGTGTTGGGATGACATGGTGAAAGCTGGCGCGACACTGAGCCAGCATTGGGCCAGCCTCAATAGACATCTTTTCATCATTTGAACAGATCAGCTTTGAAATCTGACAGTTGATGTTTTTTCTAACTCTTACAGGTATGATTGACTATGTCGACATTATAATAGCATATATATATTCACATATAACTCTTGTCTCTGCACAATAATAGTGTTAGGATGACCAAATATATATATATGCATATTCTTCACACAACATGTGACACTGTCATATTGACTGACTAGCATTTCCATTGAACAGGTTTCTATAATGTCAGCTAAATTGTATTTATATTTTGACAGACTGTTTTCTTCTTGACAGCTTAGATCTAAAATAAAGAACAGTGACTTTCAGTAATAAAGGAGCAATAACATAATTCAGAAAAAATAAGAAATACATATTCTTGATGGCACTGAATTCAAAGTTAAGCAAGTTTGTCATTGAATAATAAACTCATAAATGTTAGATTCTTACCTAAATGACAGCATAAAGGTGTTGCTTACACATTGTAAATATACATAAAAAAGTGTGTCATAACAAAACTTTGTTACAAACAGGTTGTTTTCAGAAAACTGTTCTGTTCTAAATGTTGTTTTTCTTTCCAAATTTATATACACTACAAGATGCTTAATGTGGCACACCTATCTGGTAATACATAAAATATGGGAGCTAAGCACAATATCAGATACATGTATTTCAATAATACAATTTATTATAAATGTATTGATAATAATTAGATTATTACAATAAATAAATGTACCCTGTAGCAGTTGAAAATAAACATACCTGATTTGCCCGGCAAGCAGGGGGTTGATGGCATACAGCCAATCGTGAAATTCTTTGTCATCAACAGTTTGAAGAAGGAAACCACGGTGTTTTGTCAAGACAGAGAACGTGTTTCTGGCCTATTAACAAATGAACAGCAATGTAGAGTTACTAGTGCAAATTTAACAAAAAATGCCTGAACTTGACAAATAGCATCTACAATGCTGGCCCAGCAATAAACCATCACAGGTTAAATGTGTTGTGTTTTCTCAGTAGGCAACATGTACATGTCGATCATTTGTGTGGCTACAGCACGCGCAGCACGCTGGCGACACACTAAGGTTGACCTTGCTTTTGTATAAGCATGCTGTATAGTGTAAGCCCATTGCAGCTGATGTGCTAAGCCAAAAGGCAGCATCTGCTTACTTCACAAGAGAGCAAGTACTGCCTTTTGGCAAAGGATGTATGTATACCCGCTGCGAGACCACATGCCAGCTGTGGCCTACTGTGGCCCAATGCAAATTGACCTAATTGTCAGTCAAGTGACAAAATGTAGGGGAATATTTTACACACTAGCCAGAAGTAACGTGTGTTGTGTATACATACTCTACTAGTTACCTACAGGTCGCAGCACAGGGTATAGAACACCAAATATGTGCGGAGGAATTTTCTACAGTTGAAGACATGTGCCTACTCTTGTTACTACATACAATAGGGACCAAAGTGTTAGCCAGCGACCCGTACTTCCGTTTTTTGGACGGGTATAAAGTCAAAATGACGGGCAAAAATTGTCCAAATTACATTATAAAGGAGGAAATGCACGGGCAGTTATAAAAAATTAGTGCAAAATGACGGACAGTTGTCTAATCCTAGCTAAGACAGTGATAGGGACCATCTCATTATGACTGAGAGTACCATGTGGAACCGACAGAAATAGCTACAGTGTATTCGTTAATTTGAAACATCCATATGAATGGAGTGACGTCAAATTAGTGGACAAGTCTCCGGTCTAGACCAAGGTAATAAGGTAGCCTGGGGCAGAGCCTCAACCACAAAAAATTTATAATAACCGCAGGCCAATAACATTTGAAACGGAAAGAGCTAACTAAGAAATTTATGATTATTTCAAGTCTCCATAGCTTATACAAAAATATTTCTGCGTTATAAGGGTTGATGGGCAGTCACGTTTTGTATAGAAATCATTTTATTGAAAATATGTCAGATGGCAAATATTTGGAATCACTAGCAGGTAAACGGTTAAATTGGTGGGGTTGCATATTAAAATTTTCCTTTTGCTGAAAAAAAATGTTTATTTCACACAGAATGCACTGAAATAGTCACACAATCGCTGTGGAACTATGAATAAAATTTGACCCCCTTGAAATAGTGGGTCACAGTAACTGTAGTGACCCACAACTTCAAATTGTGAAAATTAGTTTATTATCAGAATTGATTAATTGAATTGTTATACACACCCTCAACATGGCCTGCGATTCCTCGCTGAATTCCACCTGTGCTGTGGCCAAGTTGATCAGGCCGCGCTCCACTGTGTCCCTCTCATTCTTGTAAATGTAAACGTAGGGTCGACGCACAACCTGAAGACGCATGATTAGTTTTAACAAATTTATATTTTTTTAGTGATGATATATATTTATGTTGTAAAGTAAGCATCCACTTGTGCAACAACAAAAAAAAATACATGTAGCCTAACTGACGCTATTTAAAATAAGTAGTTCATTAAGTTTCAAGTACCTTTAATATGTGATCTGAATAATTCTTTTTTACAATTTTAGAAGAAATGAAAATGTTAAAAATAAAAAAACACACAAAGTGATGTAAAATTTCTATTAAACCTTTCAGGCCTGAAATTCTCGTCTTGTAGTGGATGAAGATGATTGATGTGGGTGAAAAATTAAAGAAAATTGCCATGTATTGGTAAAAGAATTTTATGGAAATTTTCCTTCTGAAACAGTCAGTTGTAGGAAAATTAAGTCTGTTTTCAAGGTTTTTAAATGATGCTTTATTGTATCGTGAGGGCTTAAAGGGTTAACCCTTGTGATGCTGAATTTCTTGTTCGTATTTTCCATTCATTCCAAGCTGGAATTGCTAACACAATTTCCGGCTTGAAATGATAAATTATTATTTTTGTTCGAAAGAATTCAAAATTTAATGATTTGATTAACTACAAAATGTAAGAATCCACCACAAACTATGATCAGTCATTTAGTTTGAAATTTGCTTGAATATTTCTGGATCTAGCAGTACAAGTGTTATTAAACACTAGTATCTCAAAAGGTGAGATTTAGGTTGACAAAATTGATAGATTAGACAAATACTTATAGCAAGAAAAACAAAGTTTTCTGAATGTTCACTTACCACCCATCGTTTCACCCATCCACTCGTCTTTTCTTCTAGGAAATAGAGGTATCCCTTTCTTGAGACAACAGGACTGACGCGTATCTCCTCAGCCTCCGGTACGTAAAGAGCATCCATCTGACCATCTGGATCTACAAGTCGCAGTGGCCTCGGTACAGCATCTCCTCCCATCATGGCCAAATTCTCAGTAGAAATAGATTTCTTGGGCTCAGGAGAAACGGGTCTGTTGAGAATAATTAATTTTGAAATAACTGCTTGCAATTTTTTTTTTAATTGCAATAATAATTCCATAGGCATCTACCAATAAATGATATTACATTTACTGTAATCGAGGTAGGTAGGCTATATTAAGTAAATAGGAGCTTTTTATCAATATAGGAAGAGAGATTGATCAACTCCACTAGCTTTTTCTACCCTTCTCAGCACCCCGTCTATATTTTCGGTATTTCACAAATTACAGTAAATACAATTTTTTCCTAACATCTCGCTTTCAAATTCTAAATATTTCCAATCTAAAAACACAAACAATGATAGCTTAAATAAAATAGTGGCCCAACATACAAATTTTGCATTAATAATGCGTGAAATGTTGCAAATGTTCCAATAACATCAGCACAACAATTTACAATGACGACGATAAGTAAGTTACAAGCAAAAGGATTGATTGTCAACCCGGCAAACACAAGACGTCAAGCCTGCGTTGATTCAATGTTGGGCCAATGTTTCAGCATTGGCTCAACATTGAACCAATGCCTAGCTAGCCATTGACAATTCTAATATGACGTGTAAAAGTGTATCACAAACGCACAATGCTATGAAGTGCAACAAAAGGTTGAGTGATTATATAATTATCATGTATAGATGCAACATCTGAAAAAAATCACATGTCTAGCAATTACATTTCTACCAATGTTATTAAAAAGATAACATGTCTGGTGATAATACATCTTTTTCGCTTTCAATGCCGGAGAAATATTGTACCTCGACATGTGTGATCCAGAAGTATCTTCCCTGAATTCAATGGGTATTATATTTTTCTGTCCAACAAAGACTTTTGATATTTTACTGTTTGAGGGATGAACCTAACAAAAACAGTTTGGACAACAGTTGCTATGTCTGTAGTTGAATTATTTAACCAAATATGTTATCGAATTTCCACAGATGTTTACATGTGTAAGGGGATTTAATCTACTTCAATAAAAAATATAAATCCAAAATTTTCAAATAGCCCGAAAATGTATACACAGGTCGAAAGAAGAAGCATGGGCAGATTTATATAAAATAATATCTCTAACAATCTCCATTATTGACATAAGAAACAATAAAATGAAAAGCTTTGAAGTTAATTATGTTATTGATCCTGCTTCTATTGTATAAATTATTCACCCATACTCAATCAATATGTTTGCACAATCACACAATTATAGTGAACATTTACCAGAAAGACGAATAGGTTTGATTCTACTCAGCTAAGTTGCTACAATAATTACAAGACCAAATCTCTCCTGAGGTAAATAAACAACAGAAATTAAACGAAATCTTATACTAGAAATTATACAAATAGAAAGGTAGATAGCTTAGGTGTTTCACAGGGTTGTTTTTGAGTTTTACAGTCATATTAAATTCTCAAAAGATATTATTCACAACATGTAACATGACTTTAAAAGGCATAGATTTTGATATGAAAGTGGTTTCATTGAATGAATATGTTTTTGAAAATGATTAAAAATAGTATCTTTAGTCCAAATCCCACGTGTAAGAATGGTATGTGGTCGAAGTTGTTATTTGAAAAAGTCATTTTTGCAACACGTTTTTTTGCATCATGAGAGTCACTTGAGCCTTTCCATGCTAGACTCATACATAGAGGGTTTCAAGCAGATTTTAAGCCAAATAATATGTCACTGAAATGGACAATATAGTTTGTGTAGATGCTCAGTTAGTGAAATAATTCAATTTAAAAAATGAATTTTTTCAAAAAATGTTTGTTGGAAATTGCGTTAGCAATACCAGCTTCAACTGAATGGAAAATACAGTAGAAAAAAATTCAGCAGGACAGGAGCTAACAGCCTTTTCAAGTGCTTGATATTTACTATTCCTGATATACATTCTGGTGGTTGTGACATATAGTTAAAAAGCATGTTTTAAACAACATTCATGGAGATTATTGTTATTTTTACTTTTCCATCACTAAAGCTGAAAAATATTTTTCAATAAATTTCAATGTTTACACATGTTTCTTTTAACAGAAATGTATGCCATATACTGGAGATGCAGGTAGTTGTTTTCTGCATTTCAAGACCATCCCAGCAAACATGGAACATTCACTTGATGTTGGCTCACAGTTGGTTCACCATCTATGATGCTGGGCCGACAGTAAATCAACAATGGGAAAAGGTACAGTGTTTTTTTATGATTAGGCAGGGACCACATATAACACTTAGTTATAATTAGTGTGAGAGACTTGGCGATCATTATTTATCTAATGTCTAGACCTTCCTCCAATACTAAGCCTAGGAGCTCCTCAATGAATGTTTATCATTTTTAGCTATTATTGGTTTCTTATGAATGATTTAACCCTAGCATTAAGCACATTTATAATCGTGTTTAACCATTTATTGTTTTTCAAAGTGAAATGTATCGGAGCAGTAAACATTGAAAATACATGGCCTCCAATTTGAATAATTTTTAATCACTTGAAGTTGTGCATTGCGTCAGCAAGACAAAACTTCAAGTGGACGAAAAAATGATCATTAAGGAATTTTTCAAAAGAAAAATTATAGTCAGCGGACTACACTACTTAATAGTAAATAAATTCACAAAATTAAAATACCACTCTATATATAGTTTAAGGTCTAAGCATTCAACATTGGTCCTAACCCCTAGGTTTCCTAGGTCTAAAAAATGTCACAAATCGTAAGTGCATTTGTATTATCTTATGCAGTTAACTTTCTAATATTCTTCTTATCGTCATTAACCCGTAGAGCACTGAACTAATGAATTTAAATTCTCAGTCACTTGGCGTTGTGTCTCGCTACCGCAATCCACAACTTCAAGTGACTGAAAATTTGCGTTATTTGTGAAATTTAGGTCCCTAAATCTATCAGTGTTTTAAGATTGAAAGCATATTTTATTATTCACAACTGGTTATCAGGAGTTATATAGGTGCTAATAAAAACACAGAATGTCTACTGTAGTCGACATCAGTGGTCTGAGGGTTAAATAAAAGTGACCGAGAAGTTGTATCCTGCTAATACAATTATATGTGATCTGATCTCTTTTTGTGAATTGTATCATGCACTCGCTAGTATTATGAGCTATATAAGGCTAAATGTAATAAGCATTTTGTGACGCAGCCCACTGTATCTCATGCAGTGGCAAAAATGTTATGGTACTGGTACTATCTTTACCGTTTATTTCACTACACTGATTATTGTATGAAAATAAATCTGACAAAATTACATCAAAATTTTGTGATTATCGGTAAGAGATTTAGGTCTTGTAACACTACAGATAGAAAAAGAAGTGTAACAGGGGGCTGCTAAAGGAACCAGATAGAGACAACATCCAATGGTAGAAAACAGACACAGGGAAGTGGAGAGACTTGGTATTGTAACCATGGTAACACATGGAGCTAGAAGAGAAGGATCTGGGGGAGCATTTGTAAGCCCCTCTCACCTTCCACGAGCACCGCACTGTATGCGCACATCGGGTGCTGAGTTACTGCGTGGCATGGTGCACGGCACAGCCAGGTGAGCGAGTCGGCCACCCATCATTCCCCGCCTACAAACACCACACGTCTTGGTGATTTACTTTAAACCGAGTAGAGTGCACACAAACAGATATAACTCTGCATCATGCCTCAGTACACAAGAATCACATCATACACAATATGCCACCATCAGTCACTGGTAATATAATACAGAAGCTGATTACAAAAGCTATCACTGGCAATATATACAGGTGAATCAACATCACAGCAAACACGGGACATTCACCCAATGCTTTTTTCAATTTTGGGCCAGCATCGAAGATGATGGGCCAACATTGAAACAGCATTGGGTGGATGCCCGTGTTTGCTGTGATTGAGTTAATTTATTTTCTTTGACACTACAGCTGTTTTCTGGAAAGTAGACCTATCTTGTATAAACCCTTGTCCTGCTAGGCCGTCGTATATAAACATTTTGAAGCAAGTTTAAAAACAAATAAAATATAAATGTAAAGGATCAATTATTTGGTGGTAGATGCTCAGTTAATCAAATAATCCAACTTGTGAGTGCTATTTTTCATAAGTAAAAAATTGTTTCATCTTTTGAACCTAAAAATTGTGTTAGTAATTCCAGTTTTAAATCAATGAAAAAGACTAACTTGGCTATACTACAGGACAAGGGTTAGCATAAATCTATAACACACAGCAACAATTATATATAGATTATCTTTCTTACTGTAATGTTATACATTCATAAACAAGCAATACACTAGCGATACCTTACTGATAATCAATATTATACTAAAACATGCAAAAACCAGATGTGACTTGATAACTTTTCTTATACTGTAATTTCCTTAACACTATTTAATAACGAGGTGACAATATGGCACACAGCCATATTCTTGTAACCATCTAAATATTACATTTTATGATCCAACCTTAGCAGCATCATAAAAACCTCAACTATTCTGTGGAACCGGAAGTTATACAAACATAAGAAGTGAAATAATATTCCCAGCAAACATGAGTAATTTACCCAATGTTGTTTCAATGTTTGATCAGCATTGCAGACAGTGGTCTAACATTGAAGCGACACTGGGTCATTGTTGCCTGTTTGCTGCGCTACAAATATTAACCCTTTCATCAACTGCTATACGAAAAAGTTTTTAAATAAATCTACTCAATGACTATTTTACATCAATTGTGAAATGACAAACATGCTCAAAAGGTCATTTTTGTTGTCAACAAAATATTAGGGAATCAGTAATGAAGGGGTAATATAAAAAGCAATGAAATTTCAAAATAGCAAACAATCTCTTTAACCCTTTGCATAGGACTAAGATGAATTTATTAATTTATCGGTTGTAAATTTGTGATGCATAGCTTAGGCATATTTAAATTACATGCTTCTAAGCCACACGAGGGGGGGGGGGGGATAAATAATAATGGTAAATATTGATATAGCAACATTATTTTAGTAAAAACTAGACAAAAAATTGAAACAATGTAGAATAACTGAAACTGTGGAAGATAATGTAGATTTTACAAATTTCTACAACAGATAATTCACGTACAGCCACAGAGGGTTAATGAGATGACAAATGACTTTGAGCCAGTGCTCGCTTAATGTTGGTTTGAAGAAAATGGCCCAAAATTAAATACAGCATTGGCTCAATGTCTCGAGTTTGCTGAGAAGATGTAGAGAAAGCATAAGGTTGTGTTCTAACCTGAACATTTCTGATGCTGTGGGGGTGTTATCGGCTTCAGGAGTCACTGATTGATCACAGTCATCGCCCTGCATGCTATCTGTCACACTGATTTGGCTTTCTAACATCTGCAAAATATAAACCTTGGAATGCTAATCATGTCTAGAGCCATATTTAACATTTCCATTTCATCTTAAAACACAGGAAAAAATTTAAAGAAAATAGGATCATCACATTACTTCGATTTACATGTTATGTTTCAAATTATACATATTTTATTCATTTAGAAGCTGTGTGTCGCGGCAGCGAGACACAACTTCAAGTCGGTAAAATTTAAACTTTATAACTTGGCGCTTTAGGGGAAACATCACAACAATTGATCTACAAGTGGGTTATCTTCTATACCTACTAGAACATTTGACACATTTCTGAGAAGAGGTCGCAGTGATCACTCAGGAAAACACATTTATAATTCTGTGAATGTCTGAATGTAGAAATATATCATCCCACTCCAAACAAGATGTTAATGATGATTTTTTTATTCTCTAAAATCATTTTAAATTGGCCATATCAATCTACCCAGCAGGCATGGGATGCTCAGCCCCCCCTTTGGTTTAATGTTGGATCACCAGCTGCGCCTATGGCCCAGCATTGAACCAGAGTTAGCTCTAGCTCTACTGAAGAGACAGTTCAATGAGAATGTTAGTTGTATTTAGTGTGACCTTTGGCGTGTGTGGTTGTGTGGGTCTGCCTTGGACCATCAGATTAAGGCAGCGTACAATCAGCTCTCTCTCACGGTCCTCATCTCCCAGACTACCCGCACTCTCACTTTTCTCCAGCGTCTTCTTCTCGTCCTCGTGAAGCTTCTCCTTCTCTGTCATCTCCTCTGTGGGACTTCTAGTAACAATCATCATAACCATTAAAGTTATAATCATGTCTATACCCATGTTTAGCTTTTTTAATTTAACAAGAAAATTTAAATGAGAAATTGGTATTGAATTTGCCAGATTGACATTCTTGATACAAATTATACAAATCTAAGTAATTTTCAAGCGTGAATAAAAATTAATTCCAATTCCAATTAATTATTTTCAACCCTTTGCATACTGGAGGACTAAACTTGAAAAATAGAAACAAACAATTTATGAATCAATACTCAGAAATGTAACACATACCAAGCATTACTCATATCCTTATTATTCATTAACCCTTAGAACACTGAGTTAAGAAATTTAAATTTTCATCCACTCGAAGTTGTGTCTCGCTATCGCGATCCAAAACTTCAAGTGACTGAAAATTTGTGTTGTTTGTGAAAGTTAAGTCCCAACATATATCAGTGTTTCAAGATTGGAATCATATCAAATTTTTAACAACTGGTTATAAATACGGGTTTTAACAAAAACACAGAATGTCTACTATAGTCGACATCAGTGCTCTAAAGGTTAACACCTTCTAAACGCAGCATCAAAACACAACTTCAAGTGGGTAAAAATTTAAATCGTATAATGTACTTTGTTATGGGTTAACTAAGCTATCATGATAACTACTATCTACGCCATTGTGCTGTCAGGCCACTATGTATACCTTGAGAAGTGAGTTAAGTCAAATAAGATGCGATGGTAAATGATAAAGTAGTTTGTAGTGTTAGTTAATCACACAATTCACTCCGGGAGAATTTTAAATTTCCCATTAATAGGAATGTTTTTTCCTCATTTTTAATTGTAAATGGCAATTCCTGCTTCAAATGGATGAAAATACTAACTGACACTGTCGCTGGACAAGGGTTAACTGAATTATGCCGTGCCGAAGACAGGAGGGGGGGGGGGGCATAGGACTTAATATATATATATGAGAATATTTTTTGGGTGTACCCGCTGACTCTCTGTCTTTGTCTTCCCCCCCACCCCCTCCATAAGTATACTCCACCTAACACAAGACATTGTACCAATGATGTTGGTTTTATTTTGGGCCAATGTCGAAGACGATTGGTTAACATTAAACCAACAACAGTACAGTGTCTCAAGTTTGCTGGGATGCTCTGGTGTGCTATGTATGGTAGCTAGCTTACTGCAAATTAATTTGTAACTTTTTATAAGTAGAAGTTTCTTTTAAACATGGGTTGGCTGGAGCAAGGTCAAGTAACTCCTTTTCAGTGTCAAACATGCATTGAGGAGATACAGCATCGAATGGAGGGCAAGCTAATTGTAAATTCTCACCTGTAGCTGTTGGCTTGTCTGAATTTGTTACTAGCTTCCTTGTCTAATTTACTAAGTTCTTTGGTCTTGTCTTGTTCCTGTAGTTTTTCACGCAGCAGTAGTACATGGCGAGCCTTCTCCACCTACACAAATGGTAGATTGGGATGCATTAGACATATTTACATTTAAATGCACTATGACTAAAAACAGAAGCATTTAAACCTCTTGCAGCTGACGTTAACCCTTTAAGCACTAAAGATAACTAAAATCACTTTTAATTTGTCTCACTAGAATCATCAAATCAGTTATCACTAGTTATCACCGTAATTAGAAATGAAATGAGTGTTTAACTCTTACACTGCTGCATAACATTTACAGCATGTGTGGTTTCTCACTAAGTAATATCTGGCACGTTTTTTCTTCAAAAAAACATCTGATAAACAACTGATACTTTTTTTTTTTTAGAAATTACTGGGCAGCTATAGTCGCCCACAGCAAGCTTTGCCTGGTTTTTTTAAGCAACTACAGTCGCCCACAGCAGTGTAAGGGTTAAACATGTTTGGTTTCAAATTAAACAAATATGATTAATTTTCAGCCTGGGTAATTTTTCATACAATGACTTAGCGGATAAAGGGTTAAGATAACAAACTGCTGACATGTGAGTCTAGAGGAGATTTAATGAGATGTGTTTCTATTTTTGTGGTATGACCAGGTGGTGAATGGAGACATACATTTCCAATTGAGATAACAATAATTTTCTTCCAGCTGCAGCTGGATATTGTGTTAACAATTCAGTTATAAATGAAAGAAAATAACACAGCTATATTAACTCTGTTGATGCCTAATTGTTTGTAGATATTTTTTATTTATTTGGCGGTAAAAATTGCTAAAGCGATTTATACCTTTCAATTTCTAAAATTTGAATGATATGATTTGTCTTACTAGAATGATCAACTGAGTAAATGTATCATAAATTCCAGCGCAAATTATATTTAGTGTGAAACTTCCTTAAAACAGTATATATTGACACCTTAGTATTAGAGTGTGGTATATGCCACTTTGTAAAGAGTCAGATACCACCCTCTAATACCAAGGTGACAATATATATGGGCCTAGCCAGACAAGGACTAAGCACTAATTACTAGGTGAACTTGATCGCAGGTACCTCAACTCCACAAACCATATAATGAAAATTTAAATTTGTCCAAGAAAAAATATCATAGAAAAGCTAACATAGATTTTTAAATATAATAGCTTAATTAAAATGATCTAAATCTGAGGAAAGATCAAAAAACAAAATTTAAAAAATATGTGTACTAGTTTGTGAAAACTGCATCACCCCCTAGCAGCCAAATAACAGTAATTTATCCATAATCTTACCATTTCTAAACGACATAATTTCTCTAGCTCCCATTGGTGCTCCAGTATAAGAGAATCTCCTCGCGGTCTCCAACCCTGTAAAGCATATTTAGGGATGCACATATAGTGATGAAGATACAAATTATTTTGAAATATTTAAAAAGGAAAGATATTTAGAACTGCATATATATTTTCACCCACTCGAATCGATGTTGTGGGTACCTGGCATTACTCATCTTTTTTACTAGCACTATAAAGGTCACTCTATTTAGATCCGATATAAACTAAAGACTTCAAACGGTTTAAGATTATGATTTTACTACCTGTAGATTTTCTTCACCCCGTACATATGTTGAAGATGTATCCAGTACACGCCTCTGTCTCCTTTGGACACCTAGTGGACAAAAGTACAACTATTATAAACCTGTTATTCTTTTTGGATAAATTATTTCTTTTCGTACAGTTCTTTTTCAAAAGAGATACCCGGTAAATGCATTTTTGAAGACACATTACCTTGAGGTTATAATGTATCCATCGACCAGAACAATTAGTCCACCCTGCTTTTTGAGTTCTAATTCAGAACAAAAGGGTAGGGTATGATATCTTAACCTGCATTAGGACACCACCACCCCTGCTCGTCGACATATAGTAATAACTCAAGCTCTTATGCCAGAATTAGTACGAGTTCCTGAACTCAAAGTGACAAATAGCATATAATAAAATAATTGAATAAAGATAAAAACAGGAACTTACCTGGACTTCCTTCTGCACAGTGTTTCAGGCTGAGCTCATAGACACCGGTCACTTTGTTATTGTCAGGGGTGCGGCCGAAGCTTTGGCCAAAGAATGACCTCAGAGACCTGAAACCACTGCTGCATAAGGCAGAGTGCGGAGTTAGTACACGATGACAACACAGGACTCAAGCAAATACAATACTATGTGTGGACATGCATCAGTCTCAGCTGTATACACAATAATAATTAATCAACCCTTTAACTGCCGGTCACCATTATATTCAATAATACCAGCTTTTAAATAGATAAAACGTGGCATGAATCAACACATTTTAAAATCATTGAAAAATCCAATTAAATAATTTGCCGTTTTAAGTGTTATCACGTCTATGACCGTTTTCAGCCTGATTATTTGTCTCACAGACAAGATAATTTGATAATTTGAAAGAGAAATTAGCAAAAAATTGACTAGATTGGTATTTTGTTATTCTGATAAATGTTGTAATGCGGTACCAGCTGGTAGATGGTTACCACACCAAAGATGAGTATAGATTAAATTATGATGAATGCCAGAATAAGAATTCAGAAATAGATAAATAAAACCTGTAGAGAAATCATGGTATGATTGTATGGTAAGCATTATTTGGACCAGAGTCTAAGATAAGCCTAAAATACAGCCATACCAGCTGAGCATTATAGGCCTTATTTCTTTCTTTGAAAATTGTCTCTTTAAATAATTTATGCATGTCCAGACAAATCACATCAATTGCACATGACTAAGAGTGAGAATCTCTTATAATAAAGATAGGCACAAATCACCCCTGAGTACTGTCACAGCCTTACATGATTACCAGTGATAAAACACCCACCTGACCATTCCACCATGTACCTAACCCGTTCAAGCCTGACTTTACATTGTCATCTTCATCCACTACAAGCCGCGAATTGCTGTCGCAATTCTCGACTTGTAGTGGATGAAGATGATTTGAAGTGGGTAAAAAAGTAAAGAAAATCGTCATGTATTGGTAAACCAGTTTCATGGGAATATTCATTCTAAAACCCTTAGTTGAAGAAAAATTAGGTCTGTTTCAGGGATGTAAAATGATGCTTCAATGCATCGTGAGAACTTAAAGAGTTAAACCTTATAACTCTCAAAGATAGTCTAAACTATGGTGAGCACAGTTTTTCTTCAATTTAAAATCATCTTGAAACTCTTAGTTAGCTATTTCCGCTTCATTTGAATACCTATGTTATGGGTCTAGGGTCATTATGAATTTTCAATTCTTTCAGTGCCAGGACCATCTTCAGACATCACAATCTTAACGTCTATAGACATCAGATTCTGAAGTCTAAAGATGGTCCCCGCACTGAAAGGACAGTACTCAATGGTATTATAATCATGACTTAGATAAAGTCACAAATTGCACTGTCACAGGATGACTTACAAAACAAAGCAGACATGATCAGATTGCAAGCATCTATAACCCCAACAATACAATTTCACATAAAACCTTTTATCTCACAAAAAGTCTTTTTTAAACAGGTACTAAAGCATATCATATAATATTTTGATAATTCATATAGGAAATAAGAATTTGCATTGCTGGGGTTATACTCATGCCAATTTTATTGCCAATACAAACACAGGAAGCTCAGCTGTCTAAAATGTATGGCTTAGTCTTAATAATAATGATGCACATTTTTATATTAATTTGTGAAGTGAAAATATTTAACAAAGGTGAATTAAACTGACAAACAAAGGTGTTACATATAAAAGTCATCATCTAATCAAATTTATATATAAATCCATCAAAATGTGACATATTTGACAAAACATGACACAAATTCAGGAGGGCAAGTTACAAAGATGGGGATGAACAACATTGTTAACGCTCAAGTGTGAAAGCATGAAAAAAAGAGTATTTATAGGTTAATAGAGTAATTATTATTTATGCATTAAAAACAAAATAATGATCTACCACTTGTGCTTTTAAATTACGTGTTAGATCTTAACTACAATTGTACAAATCCTGTGGTTTGAAAGTGTTCACTACTGCTACCACATTTATTTGTGATGGTAACATTAGACTGCTAAGAAACAAACATTCTATGCTGAGCAGTGCAATCACTTAAATAGTGCACAAAATATGTTTTGTATAACAGCTAGAAATTAACAGATAATGGAGAGAAAGTGTCAATTTGGGAGCAATGTTCATCTTCTAGGCTCGTTATGATACTTGTATTTATTCTCAGTCATCTTGTTTTGAAAAAGCCTTTGTAAGATTTTGTAATCAATAGACTTCTATAGTTTACACAGTTAGATTTTAGTCAGGACTAAATATATAAAATTTTGTAAACAATTGTGAAATGTTATCTACCTCAATATTAATTACTATCCAAGACACTTCTCATTGATAGGAAATCACATGGTTTTATAATTTAAATAAATGTCTGATAAAAAGGGATTTTTTTTAGAAAACAGAGACTTTTCGAACAAGAATGTGAAGAATAAATATATACATTAATAAGATTAGCAAAAATAAATCTACCTTGGCTGCTATTGTTGCTCTGCAAAGTCAAAATCAAGTAACTACTTACTTCAAAAGTAAGCACTTACATGCAATGGCTTCGTATGGCAATTTCCATCTACATAACTAGCCTAAACAATGTAAACTTCACACCAACTTACCTTGGAGCTGTGATACGTGTATCCCTGGCGTAAACTATCATACTCAGGTCTTTTGTGATGCAAGCTGGCTGGGCACAATTTTCCACCTGTCACACATCACCCCACGAACAAATTAAAAAAGTTTAAAAAAATAAAACTAAGAAGTTTTGTCCGGATTTAAAAAAAATATACTTGTCCTCAAATATCACACACTAAAGAACTGGTCATTTTCAACCAATTTGGAGAAGTGCAAGAGCCAGCCTAAATAGTGAACAGTAAATTTCCTAAGTTATCTTCAAATGTTACACCATGTATTATTAATTTTCTGACCAATTTGGGGGATTAGTGCAAGAGCCAGTTCAAGTAGTGAACAGTACACCAACAAATAATTGACTCGCTACTGCCTCACACACTTCAAATGAGAAAAAACCCACACAAGCTGCAAAATTAAAATCTACAACTTGTTTTATCTACATTTAAAAAAAAAGTGAAAACAGGTGTAATCAGAAAAAATTGGCCACAAAATTACATAAATTGCTTTGATATATTGTATCTAACTTTGACATGGTTATGTAAAACATAATAATCTGAAGAGAACAGACATTTGGAGATCAACCTGCTGATATTATCACAATTACCAGTAGGTGAATGTGTTTGTTGCATTTATATTGACAGAACCTGATCAGGAAGAATATACAGTACACTCACGTCTAGGTACGCTGATATAGTCATGTAGATCTTCTCACTGCTGGAAGTAATACGGTTCAGTAGAGGAGAATTATGAAGGGAACTGTCCCATGCAGCCTCAAACCGGAAAAACACCCTGTAAAAAGTAACCTGATTTAATTGTGGCACTGTGGTTTAGTGTGAAGAAATAGTTACTGTAGGCGCTCCAAAGTCTACTATTGCTTTACACTAAATTAGATGTAGTTGGATGATAACCATGGTCATGCTGAATAGTTTCAATTGTATTTTTCGTCATTTGAAGCTGGAATTGCTAACGCAATTTCCAGCTTCAAAAAAAGAAAAATATTCAATATTTTTTGAAAATCTACATCTTCTAAATTGAGTAACTTGTCTAACTGAGCATCTACCACAAACTATATTATCCATTTTCAGTGACATATTATTTGGTTTAAAATCAGCTTGAAACTGTATATATCCGGGCGTAGCAGGACAAGGGTTAAAAGTTGTATCTGCTACGGCCAAATCATAGAAGTTTGCATCTTAGAAGCATAGAGTTGCTTCTCATCGGTTTTCAAATCACTTGGTCGTGATCAGCACTATAAGTCAGGTACCTGTCATCTCCTGGCTGCTGTATGTAGTGTGAGGGCAGCAGACTTAAACTGAGTACTGTATGCTCTCCGTCAGGCTCCCGCCACTCTGGTGTTGTGCGGATACGGCCCACGACAAGTTCCTTGACGTCCCGCCAGATGAGCTCGGGACCGGGCTCGTGGAGCAGTGTTATGGCCAGGCGCCTCTGTATACCCTGGTGAAGCAGGTAGGTTCCCCCGCAGGGCATCCCCTCGCCGTGGTCCACAGCTGCGGCTACATACCTGATAGAATATGTTAACATTAACCAACAACCCCTAGAGCACTGACGTCAACTACAGGAGCCCCTCTGTGTTTTTATTAGCACCTATATAACCAGTTGTTAAAACTAAATTTGGCCCAAATCTTAAAACACTGATATGTGTTGGAACAAATCACATACATTTTCAGCCACATGAAGTTGTGGATCGCGGTAGCGAGACACAACTTCGCATTTATAACTGTTTTCGGCCAGTTTATTTGTCTGTCAAGCAAGACAATTTGACTGGAAAATGAAAAATAAATTTTCTCAACTGGCAAATGTTTTGATTTAAATTGTAAATAATTTGAAAGTAATACTTACAAACTTAGAATTGAGAGTTACTGTAGCGAGACACAATTTTAAACTGGTAGGAATTTAAATTCCATAACATAGCGTTTTAAGAGATAACACTTTGAGCCTTAATTACACCTATTACTAAATTACACCAAACTAAACCTCTCACCATTAACAATAAGTTTGCGAGATCTTCACATATGCATCAGAAAAATTCAGCCCAATTTTTCCAAATATGCTTACCCAGTAAATGTGGAAATGTACTTTTTTCCATGCATTTGGATGACAAAAATGATAAAATGACTTTTTAAATTCACTGAGCATCAACAACAAAATATTCTATAAATTTCAGTGATATTTTACTTTAGCACTAAAAGGGTTACTTTACATAAAGTGATGAAAGGCATCCATATTTTTGAGAATATTACAGCCATACTCACTCTCCGGTTGGTGCTAATTCCTGGATTTCAAACCACACCAGTAGGTCGTACCGAGCATGTACATGATTTGTGCTGCAACAAAAATAGACATTAGTTAATCTCCCACATTTAGGTGTACATGATGACACATGGAACATGGGCGTGTATTTTTGTTTCATCTTGTAAATCAGAAATTAAATGGAATAGATCTCTCCTAATTCCTGTTCGACATATAGACCATACATTCATAAATTCATATTATTCATCAAGAATACATTGCACTGTTTAAAAAAAACAGTAAAAATATAAGAATCTCATTGTATTGAAATGATTAGTTTCATGAAATATTATGAAGTTATGCATATGTTTAGTTAAGATGATTGATTCTACTTGTTTTTACAAAAACATAAATAGATGGACTATGGTAAGTCAAATGCTGTGCTAAATGCTGTGTACAGTTGGACTAGAAGAATCTAATCACAGATCCCCGAGACTAAATAAAATGACAAAGGATGACATATTCCCTCAGATACACAATCTACATACCTAGTGAAAACAAAATATTGGTCCAAAACAAGTGTGCTAAAATTTCTAGCTAACGACACGATCTCTCAAATAGTAATGCTCGCAATTTTGAAGAAGTGATTAAGGAAAGTACGTGTATGCTGACATTCCACCATAATGCTGACTGATCAGCAGGGTAGAAACAAAATAATATATAACCAATAAAAAAGTAAAAATGTTAAAGCCATTATATATTTTTCATTTTGGAACATTGGAAGTAAAGACATACTTATTAAATAATTACTATAAAACAATAGTGAATAACTCAACTTGACAAAAATAAAACATTGGAGCAAGGTAGGCTCAATGTCATACTAACAATGCTGCATTGGGTCAACATTGAACATACTTCGGGCAAAGTTTTTTTAAGAAGAAAAGGATTACAAATCATCACCCTAAAATAAAGGGTCCTAATCTACTACTTAAACCTTTTACCCGCTAAGTTATATAAATTAAATTTAGGTGTTCTGCTACAGTGACCCACAATTTCAAGTGGGTGGAAATTAGTCAAATAGACCAAACATATGCTAATCTTGATGTCTACACACTTATTTCATTCCCAATAACTGTTACTTAACCCTTTCAGCCCTCACGGTGCATTAAAGCATCATTTTTCATCTCTGAAAAATGACCTAATTTTCTACACCTAGGGGTTTTAGAACGAAAATTTTCATGGAATTGTTTAAATATTAACAATACATTTTTTTTCATTTGCCATCCACTAAAAGTCATCTTCATTCACTACAAGGCGAGAATTGCGACAGCAATTCGCGGCTTGAAAGGGTTGATCAGATTAGAAGCAATTATAGTGCCCAGCGGGTAAAGGGTTAAATGTGGCAGGTGTGATTATTTTTTAAGTTAACAGGATAACTCTTTCATTATTACTGTGATAATTGGACATCTATCATTTTCTGTAAAGATTAGATCATTATTTAGTCAGGTGACTAACATGTGTTGTGGATGTTAGTCGTGATATTAGTCACAATAAAAAATTGTCAAATTTTTCATTGTGTGAAACGAATTAAACACTTGCAAGCCGAACACCATAGCTTTTTTTTTAATTAATCAAACATATTGTTGCAGATAAGAAAAACAAGTGACCGCTATGCGATTGTCATGTATTTTTCCACAAGATGTTCAATGTCAAAGTTATTATTTGAAGTTATTGAAAATTTTGTCAGCAATATACCAGCTTCACATAAATCAGATACTACAGGATATTCCAACAAAGGAATAATTACCGTTCATCAGTGATCACTTAAATGTCATTTATTCTTATAAAAAGTCAGACCATTACAACATATTTAACATTATTAAATACACAAAATACAACCAGTGAGGAAATAGCCTGAACCTTTGATACATTCAGTTTTATTTGATCTTTATCAGAAATACATAATTTCTGCTATTTTGTAGGTACTATAAAAGTGAATAGCTCAATGCTATACTTGTCTAAATCTGCCACCAAACAATCTAGGCACCCCATCACCGAGTTACATAGTTATGTAGTTTAACATACCTTCAGTCTGTGGGTTATTTGTGCCACAAAATAGAAAGGTACATCATATTTATTTGGTTGACTTGTCTTTTTTGACATTTTTTTACCCTGCTATCTTTTATTAAAGCAGTCAGTATGAAGATTGTGAGTCAATAGAAAAAAACATGTTTTTATGTCAGTGATCAACGTTAGTAAAAATGCAACCTTTGAAGAAAAGTAATCCTTGCGGATTGCCCCAAAAACTAAAAGTGAAGATGTGATTTTAATCTGATATGTAAAAATTATAAACCATGAAAAGAAAAATGTATGCTCTTGAAATAAATGTGTGCACATAACACATTCTTATCAAAGAAAAACATCTAATATATTTATTAATGCAATTGATTAAAAAGCAATTGACATTGCTATACTAAGATAATTGTATAGTTTGATTGGCATTATGATGGCAAATTCATTCTACTATTCGCTATAACTAATACAACCACAAAGATAAATTCAAATGAAAGAACTGATAATATATTACAGTCTTCTCTAAATATATGACCAAAAAAAGCCTTTTGGTAAATTTTGGTAGGAAGCAAGAGTGCAGTAGCATAATGGTGGCGTGTGAAAATATTTACCACTATAGTATTTGCTGCTTATTATTTATTGGTATTTCTACTCTATAATAGTACACAAATGTATAAACATTATAACAATGTTTTATCAAAAAAAAAGTGTTTCACAGAAACATTTTAGAGAGAGCTAGCCATTCTTCTTTATAAACTGCAATGTGTAACCAAAAAACCCTTAATGACGTCGTTTTAAGAATTTATAAACACTTCAGTCATACAGTCATTCATTTACACTTCCCCGTAGAACCACTCCACAGAGTACTGTCTTTTTTTAACTTGAATTTTTTGCCACTTGACTTATTTGTTCGCTACTTTGGCCTTATGGGATGAAAAAACGTGTAGCTACATTATGTTAGTAAATTCGATTCTTGGAGCAGGTGTGCTGTACCCCACACCACTTCCCAGCAGACACAAGACGTTGATCCAAGGCTGGCTCAATGTTGGGCCAGTGTCGCAGACGGTGGTCCAAAATTAAGCCAGTATTAAAACATCGTCTCATGCCTACTGGGTTAATATTTACCAGCTTTGTGAATGTTGGGTACAAGGACACAATGTGTTAAGACACAGGCATGCATCGGAAGAAAAAGTCACAAGTACCGAGCACCCTAAGAGAATACTCACTTTAATAACCTTGGTGACAGTCCCTGTATTAAAGAAGGGGAGGACTTGGTTCTACGTATAATACTGAAACAGTGTAACACATCTACATGCACACAATACAAAATAAATAGTAGTGGATCAAATAAAAAAATGTCATAGGGAACGATTGGAGGGCTACATTAATCTCTAAAAAAGTCACACACATTACATGTACAGTACCATAAATTTGTAGCAGATGAGTCTTTTTTACAAATTCCAAAACTTTCCCTGTATTCGAGAATATATCTGGAAATTATGATACAATTTCTCATAGAAATTTTGTATTTAGCACAATTTGTGAATGGGGTAATATCCACAAATTATGCCTTAGCTGATCATTTCTTTTATTTAAATTTTACGAAATTAATAAAATTCAAACATACAAATATTATCTAATTGACAGTACTTGCATCCACGTTGCATAAAACGCTTTATGTCTGGACAATATAGAATTAAATCTCCAAAGTTGGTTGACTAATTTTATTTTTTTTAAGAAAATAAAGAATGGGTTTATATAGAAAGGAACACATGAAAATAAAAAACAATGATGCAACTGTGATGAGTACAATGTACCTGGTACACTTGAAAATCATATAAAAATATATATTGATAGTAAACACTATCAATCATGTATAACAATATAATCTACATAACCAAAAACAAAAAACGTTTATATGACAACAAATAAAAAAAATCATATGAAACTAAAGTGCAACTAGACAGCAAAAAAGTGGAGAGCTGATGAACAGATTAGCTGCTTTTTAACAATTAAACCATCATATTTTTGATAGGCGGTTTTATTCTGCTACATGTACTACAAATTTGTAAAAATTATCGAAATCTAAGAAATTCAGGGTTAACCCTCGAAGCGCTAAGTGATAAATTTAGATTTTCACCCACCTGGTGCTATATCACTACAACTTCAAGTGGGTAAAAATTATTAAAATACATACAATTTTTGTCTAATCTGGCAAACTTAATGCTCATTTACCTTCAAATTTTCTTGGTGAAAGACAAATAGAAAAGGTTGAAAATGGCTGCAGTGATGATCAGGGTTAAAACTGAATTTCCCAAGGACTTACGACGGAAATATTCTTAGTTCTATTATTCTATTCAGTGATAATAAAACAGCTAAGTTTTTTACATTGGTGTATTTCAATAAAATAATATTGAAATAATATCGAATTTTAATCCAGCTCATAATATGCATAAACGGGTATAATATGTAAGATTAATATTAAAATACAAAGGAGAACACAAGGTACTGGTGACACTGAACAGACTAACAATACATACATTATGTTCAGACATGTAAGATATGTTTACCTGGGAGACTGGATAACTCCAATTTTGGTCGATGGAACTGGCCTTGATATGGGCAGTGTTGGTGGAAAATTACGTCTAGGTGGGGGTCGCACACTGTAAAGAAAACATAAAAAATGTAAAGATGTTTTGTATACATTATGTACTATGAACGAATATTCAATAAGATCCTTACAGAAATAATTTTATTTTACATCTTATTAGTTATTATCAAACAACCTAAATTAGTTTATTTTTACAATAACAATAGCACTTGCTAGGGATTTCAGGGGGGATTTGTAAGGAATAAGGTTTCTGATAAAAACATAGTCATATACATTAGTAAATACAATAATAATGATATAAGTATATACAAACTACTGGTACAGATGATAAATAGTAATTATGCAAGTGTAAATTAATATGTTAAGGACGTTAATGATGGATGATCAGTAAAACATTTCACCCAGAGGTGAACAGTGTGAATATGATACAAGCATAAATTAAATCCGTCTGTGAGACAAACCTTGCAGAGTCGTGAGACTGTTCATGAAGAGGATGTTGTTGGTAATGACCGAATACTTCAAATACTATGGGGTGTGACTTAATGTAGTCAATGAAGGACTTGGTGACTGTTACTGTGAACTGTTCAAACAAAAAAAGCCCATAATTTATAAAAGAAAATTCATATTAACCTTCAAGTGCTAATCAAGTCCCTTGATTTGAAGGGGAAATTGGTATTAAATTTAAAATATTGACATATATTCTCATTTAAATTGTAATTGTGAATAATTTCACGGAAGACAACCTCAAGTGGGCAATGTTTTATATTTTACCGCTTTAAAGGGTAACACAATTTGATGTATAGACCTAGCCGCGTTGTGTTGTATGTGTAATTCAACTTAATGGCACATACAAAATATGGGACAACATATCGAACAACAGAGAATCAGTGAAAACAATATTTATACTACATGTTATTTGCATGAAATCAACTTAATCTAGCTCATGCATATGTAATCGCAAGACATTTTTTAACATCACTTTAAAAAATTTGGTTAGAAAATCAAGGGTCAGGTCATATGGTTTATATAAAATATCAGGTGTTGAAAATACATCATAATATGAAAACTACATACATTTTGAACATGATAAAAGCCAAGTGGCGGCCCTTTTCCAGTGTTCTTTAGAGGCTCAGTTGAGAAAGCCTCATCATGTCTGTGAAGGAAACTAAAAAAAAGAAAGAAAATGAAATATGTATGTGGTATTGGCCAAAAGTGGTCATTCAAGGTTTGCTAAACTAGAGAAGTACTTTAACTCTTCCTTTACCGAATTCCCCTTGATAAAACTACCCTCACAAAACGACCCATGAGGTAGCCCCTGGGCACAATACAGGCTATAGATATGCGCATGCGCACATCGCAACAATTAAAAATGAAAGAAAACATTGCGTCCATGTCACTAACCTTTTTTGTTGGCGATTTTCAACCACGCATGTATTGAAATATCTCCATTGCAATTAATGTATGTACACATGTGGATTTCGCATAAATGCGAATTTGGTAAAGGAAGGTAGTTTTCGCATAAATGCGAAACTGGTGAAGGAAGAGTTCATATGTATGTGAATATATAAACTTCTATAGCGCCTAAATCCTCGGTGTCCCGAGCTCATAGGCGCGAAAATCAGAAGAGGTGTTCAGTACCGTAGTCATTATTTCATTCCAGGTCACCAACTGAGCATGCCAAGACACAAAAGAACTAGGTCGGAAAAGCTTGGTTAAAATGAAAAGTTTCTAATTTTTTTCTGAGAGAGTGAACTGTTTTTGAAGTTCTAATTTCACCGGGGAGATGATTCCACAATTTTGGTGCCGCCACAGAAAAATACCCTTAACCCTTCTTGGTCTTAATCTGAGGAACAAATTGGAGACATAGAGATTACTTATTGTCTCTGCATGTTTGCATAGCCATAGAAAATTATAAATATTTTATCGAATAAATAGAGTTAAAAACATTCTTATGTCAACAATATTTTGTAGGCTTGCACAAAAAAAATAAGTCTTGTGTAATAGAAAACACTTTTTAATCAAGAATAATAATAATATAATACAAATAGGCCATTGAAGATGAGCATTGCCCTGAGAGCCGAAGAACTTGTTTATTTATTGAAAAGCGTAAATGAAATCACACTTGAAAGGAAAAATCGAGATATCTGGGTGGTGGCCATTTCTAATCAGATTCTTGTTATTTTTCTACTCGTCCAGTGAGTTTGTAGGGCAAGCATTGTTTCAATGGTCATTTCCAATCTAATCCAGGCTATGCATTTACAAGGAAAAGCTATTTATATCAGAGTGTCAGCCATTTTTCGATCTGATCTGTGCTATTTTTATGGCAGGCTTGCATGGAAAACATATTAAATGGCCAAGTTGCAGAACAATCAAGTAAAAATATGTGGGTCAAGTGCGGTTACAAGGGAATGCAGAGGGACAGATGTCGTGGGGACGACAATATACCTTTGGCCAAATTTAATTTTTTTATAAAAATTATAAATATCTTCCTCTAATATGGACCAATCTAAATTAGAAAAATATTGTATTTCTGTGAGAGTAACATACTTGAACTGGCAGAAGATGTCAGCATACTCCGGTGAAATTCCAGATGCTTGTAGGATGGTCACACGGAACGTGAGCTGTGAGCCGATTTTGAGGTGTTCAGGCAAGTCATCTTCATCAATGTTAAAGAAAGCATCAGCCCGTTTCTCTTCTTCTCCGGGTTCTCCTGGTGTAATTATGGCTGATTCTATAACAATTAAGGGGTTTCCTACACGTTTTAGATCAAAATATGAATGCCGTAATTTCTCAAATAAAGCAACAATTTGAAATTGCACCAAATTTAGTTATTTCACATTCAATCGAAGCTGCCAATTGTGTAAGAAATAGCGAGGAATAGTGCTTAATTTTTACAGTGCGGGGATCGACTTTAGTCGTCAGAATCTGTCGTCTGTAGACGTCAGATTCTGTCGACTAAAGTTGATCCCCGCACTGTAAGAATCAACATATTTCTTATGGCCGGATACCCATGACATAGGTATTCAAATGAATCAGAAAGAGCTAACTAAGACAGTTATGCTGATTTCAAATTGAAAAAAACCTTTGGCTGCGATGTTTTTTTACAAACTAATCCAGCGCTTTGAGGGTTAAAGATTTCCCCCACAAACCATGACTATAGTTGTTCTTAATTTGTTTTATTAGCTGATCAAATCACTGTTATTGGGAACCAGATGTGTGCTTAACCCTTAAAGCGCTGACTCCTTTGTTAAAAAAAATCGCAACCCTAGGGTTTTTTCTTTTTGAAAGCATCATAAATGCCTTCGTCAGCACTTTCTGATTCATTTGAATACCTATGTCATGGGTCTACGTCCAATATAAATATGTGGATTCTCACAGTGCCGGGATCGGCTTCAGTCGTCAGATTCTGCAACTAAAGTCGATCCCAGTGCTGTAAGGTTTAAACATCAAAATTTGCAAATGTGTGGTCTTAAATTATATTAATACAAGTGACTTTTAGCCACTCGAACTTGAAGTTCTGGGTCGCACTAGCGAGATACAAGAAAATTTATATATGATACCTTAACGGTAGTAATGGGTAAAGTGGCATTACCTTCCATATGGCCAGCAAATGGATCTTCATTCTGGCCTTCAACAATTCTCATTTCCTCACATGAGTTACTGGATACATTGTCTGTGGTAATTTGCTGCTGACTCTCCTGTGCTTCTCTCTGCAAAAAAATAAACAGACCATTTAATCAGGATATAGATGTCATAAAATTATCCAAAAAAGGCAATAAATCACCCTCCAACACCCTAAAAAAAATTGATATCATTACTTCTTAATAAAGGATTTTGCAAAGAAACTCAACTTCAATAAATAAATATACTTTTAAAATTAAAGTGTGACATGTAGTTTTTATCAAGGTAGTTTTACTCAGTGAAAGCAGGACATTCTACCACATGGACGATATATTGTGCAGAATTAACTCATTTTAAATGTCACCAACTTCATCTCACTGCCGTATTTAACAACTGCAAGTGGGTGAAAATCAACTCATATTTGAAACAAACATTTGCAAATTCTGAGGTAAAAAGACACTTTTCTTCCCCAAAACAGTGATTTAATTGTCTAATCAAACTGATTTTAAATGATTCTCACAGAAAATAAAATAGATAATTTGCACCAAATAATTGGATTACTTAGCAATTAGTGTCATTATTCAATTTCCTCTTGAATTATTCTAGAATTATCATACAGAGTTAATTAAAATGAAATTTTATATAGACATACAATTCATAAAACACCAGTTTATAATAACATGCCTTACAATTTATCACATGAACAGCATAAACAATGTGTATTTCATCATGGGTTTGGCAAAGTTAATGCAAGTGAACAACATGTCACCATTATGCTCATGTTTGTAAATACATTGAATTGTAGAGTACTAGTAGAGGAAATCATCATTTCTTAACCCTTTAAGTCCCCACGATGCATTAAAGCATCATTTTACATCCCTGAAAACAGACTTAATTTTCCTACAACTAAGGTTTTAGAGCGAAAATTTCCATAAAAATTGGCTTACCAATACGTGGTAATTTTCTTTAATTTTTAAACCACATCAAGTCATCTTCATTCACTACAAGTCGAGAATTGCGGCAGCAATTCGCGGCTTGTAGTGGATGAAGATGACTATGGTAAATTCAGGATTGAAAGGGTTAACGCTTATGATGCTGAATTGTTTGTTTCTATTTCTCGTCATTTAAGGCTGGAATTGCTACAGTAACACAATTTCCAGCTTGAAATAATGAAAAATGTTACTATTTATGAAAAAGACACAGCTCTCAGATTGAACTACTTGATAAACTGAGCCCACCACACAAACTATATTTCCAATTTTAGTGGCATTAAATACATTTTTCTTCAAACTAGGTTAAAACCATATATATATATATACACAGTTAAACCTTTGTCCTGCTAGGCCTGTATATATACGGGTTTTAGCAGATTTTAAGCAAACTAGTATGTCACTGAAATGGATGATATAGTTTGTGGTGGATGCTCAGTAAGTAAAATAACTCAATTTAGGAGATGTATATTTAAAAAAAATATAAATATTTTTCGTCATTTGGAGCTGGAAATTGCGTTAGCAATTCCAGCTTCAAATGACGAAAAATACAATTGAAACAATTCAGCAGGACAAGGGTTAAGCACAAGGTTTAATCAGTACAGTCTACGGATTGAGTAGTAAATCAAAATCCAAAACATTAGTTTGTGATGACTATTAGAGCATAGTGATGAAAAGATTAAGCTGCAAATAATAATAGTGGCAAAAATAGATCATATAAAATAATGAATTAAATCCAATAAACACAACCAGTGACAATCAGTAAGTATATTTTACTCCAAAGTATTAAAGTAGATAAATACTTCCATTGATGAATGACAATGTTCAGCAGAATGTTTTAGTGTCAATTGCTTGCTTCAGCAGTTAAATCAAATGATAAACATTTTGCTTGCAACTCCATTGACATGTAGGCCTACATACAAGTATATAACGAATTATATTGGTAATTTGTTTGGCTTGTAGTAAAATAATTGTTAAGTGCTTCTTACTGTATTGTTGATGTACACAAAACATTATTCTAGCGGAATTTGAGAGGAGTTTTAGAAAAATTGTTCACTTATAACAAATTGAGCAAGTACAAAACATTTACCTTTTTATTAGAATAAATTTCAACCACTTTTCGCGACACAGGGCAGGCAATAAAACAACATTGAGTCGATGTATTGTTCCCTCTGTTTATTTATCCCAGTACTGCAAGGTTTAACCCTTTACCTGCCAAATCATTTTCACCCAATTGGAATTTCACCCAATTGGAAGTTGTGTCTCGCTTCAGCAATCCACAACTTCTGGCAAGTACTGGCAGGTGAAAATTACTCACTAGTGCAATTTTTGAAACACCCATTTTAAACCCAATTTAAAGAAAAAAAACATTGTACTTATGCTTAACCCTTAGCACACTGATGTCGACTACAGTAGACATTCTGTGTTTCCATTAGCACCTATATAATCTGTTGTTAAAAGTAAAATATGCTTTCAATCTTGAAACACTGATATCTGTCGGGACTTAAATTTCACAAATAACACAAATTTTCAGTCACTTGAAGTTGTGGATCGCGGTAGCGAGACACAACTTCAAGTGACTGAAAATTTAAATTGAATAGCTCAGGGATCTAAGGGTTAAATGTTCAATCGGGAAAAATGGGCGAGTCAAAGAGTCACTGGTGGTATTCAGAGGAGAACCCAAGCTACAAGCTGCACTGACCTTCCTCATGTAATCTGCGTCATTGAACACAATCTTTGCATTGCCTGATTGTTTAATGCCGGGAGGGATTTCCTCGTTTTCTGGTAAAAACACAAGTATCAACTGAAAACCACTCACAGCGACAGCCACACAAAAAATACTGTGAGACAATAGACTTGTCGTCAAGATCTTCATACTACATTCTTGTCACTTACTGTCATTTCTACTAAGATATGACACTTCAATAGAGCTGATTAACATGGTCCACATTGATAGAGATGCCAGGTAACTAGTTAAATTACAGATACATTAGGTTTCTATATGAAAGGAGTTTCTGATCATTTAGTGCCCCTTGGTATTAAAGAGTCATATCTATCACCATTTGACAGATATAATCCTTTCATACAAAGGTTACGATTGCAAAATATAACTTTCCAAGACGGTTTCAGATAAGGATTTATTTTTTAATATTGAAGAAGATAAAACTTTTCTTTTCAAATAGGTAATTGCATATAATTGGACAGAAATCAGTAGACTATGTCATTATATATGTTTTAGATGCAAAGGTGTGTAGAAAAAGAGAGATAGGGGGGACTGTTAATATTGTGACAAGATGTATTGAATGAAAACCAATGTTGACTGTTCTATTGTCTTACATGTGAAGTAGTGTTCATAACTAGCAATCAAATCTAACTATGTAAACCGACAACAAAAAACAAAAAGCAATGATCACTGCCAGAACAGCATACATACAGCAAACAATATAAAAGGCATGCATGCACATATTACAAAGCTGATACAGACAACCCAGCAAACACGAGACATGCTGGGCCAGCGTTGTGGACGGTGGACCAGCTTTCGGCCAGCATGGCTAGCTCGTGTTTCTTTTGAAGGTTTAGAAATTGAACTATAAAACTGCTCACATTCTCATAAAAATAACTGAGGATACAACAACTGAATCATCAAAAGTGTGATACACCAACCAGATTTTTTTTTTCATTATTAATATCATTTTCAAATCAATAGATATATTTTTACAAATATTTCAAAATTAAAAAGGGATCATTCAACTCATTTTTTTGTTCAAAATATTATGCATTGCCCGTCAAATTATTAGCACAAGTGCCTTGATCATAAGGTTGTACTCACAAATATTTATGAGCATTACCAGAGCAATTTAGAATTTTCTTTCTATTTTGTTATGACCAGCTTTGTACTATGTGCATGCAGAGCAGTGCATACTGGTTCTAGTCAGTATGATAAATCGTACATATTTATAGTGGTCCAGGTTGTCAAACTCTAGGAACGCGTGCTGGCTTTGCTTAACACTGGGACTGTCCGCTGGAACAAATCTATATCAATATCACATTGAACAAAGCAGCATTAAATCTTCTCTTAAGGAGCTCAGTAGAATGACAACCAGTTTTACATTATAAAATATATTTTCTCTCGAAAAACTACATGAACAATTAAAACCCATTTTATGTCAGATCACAGGTTATGTCATGATACCGTCATATTGAATAACCCAGGTTATGACATGACAGTATAACCCCAGCCTCTCATAATTGCTAAAAAATACTAAATATTAAATTATCGAAATCACAGATTTTAACACCAGTTTGTCATGGCTTACAAGCAGGAAAGTTATTTTATTAAAATTGTAGAAGCAGAATAGAACCTGAATCCCAGTCTATTGTGTGAAAACTTGCTTATTTTGGGAGAATGATAATGTTTTTCCACCATTTGAACCTATATCACAGTACCCCAAATATATGTTGATTAGAGAAAATTGGCTGCAAATCACAGGGTGACTGTTTCAGAGCACCCTTCTGTCATAGAGTATACCGTTTTGTATTCCACAAAACTAACTTGAAATATGTCATTTGGTACAATAATATCAGGCTTAAGTTCTAAAAGAATGGTCTAAAATTAATGCAGGCTAAAACAATTTTTTTCTTGTCACCAATAAAACTGATGATACAATGTAACTAAAAAGTTAATTTAAATTGGTATTGGTACAATTTTTAATTCTCAGCAAAAGATTATTAATGTAATTTTAGTTTAGAAGTATGTACCAAATAGCGGCTCAGAAAATAAAATGTATACTAGGAAATTGCACAGAAGTGCCATAATTTCTTCACAAGTGAAAATAATTTATACATTTATCATAACTTCAGAAACCCATGTTTTGTAATATCAAGCTTTAATAAATCTTCACAATCGCTACTTCTATCACAGAAGTCACTTACCTGTCACAGCTTGTACAGCGACACGGATGTATCCTCGCACGTCCCCTCGCTCACTCACAATAGCAACGCGATGAACTAATCCCACCGGGTAGAACAGGTTACTCAAGTATACAAAAGCCCTGAGAAGAAAAAATAATGATCGTAACCTGTGGGATGAAGCTAACTAACTGGTGCAGCTTGGATATTGTCTCCCATTTAAAACTAAAATTGATAATGCAATTGCCAGCTTCGAATGAAGAAATAATACAGCTGATGATTGAAAACAACACTGTTCTAATTAACCAATTTGTGATTTACTTGTGACACCATTGCTAGCTTTGAATGAAGGTAAAGACAAAGAAACAACCCTGTTGTTTTATTCTAGATTTAGCAGAATATCCTGTTGTCTGCACCTTTACCTACATTTTTAGAATTAAGTCATTAAGTTTGTTGTGATAAGCAGTTTGAAAAGCTTCAAAATTGTTAAAAAAATCTATCACTCAAATTCAAATGTTAGTTTTTCATGGCATCCATTGGTCAGCACTAAGAGAAAAAATATATTCCAAACCAGTCGAGTGACATACCTGCCAACCAATCTAAACCATGGGAATCTGTCATAAAACGGGTCTCCTCCGGTGATAGCACTTTCTAAGCTTGGCTCAGGTGAAGTAGGTGACATCTCAGCCTCATTGTTGTACATCTCTCGCATCAGTTCAAGCCGCTGCCTGATAACACAAAAATACACTTATTTAATGATTTGTTCAAAATCTATTACGACATATTAACTGACACAGCACAGCTTAACTGAAGTAGGAAATGGCTTGTTGCTTATTTACATTCACTTCCAAAATTAGCATTTTATTATTTGTTAGAAATAATCAATTTTTTCTAGTTATTAAATAGTCTACTTATTGGGTTTACATCCTATATATATATATATATATATATATATATATATATATATATATATATATATATATATAATATTATATATTTCATTACATAATACTACATGTACTATTTCAATCTAGTCAGCTGTGATATGATATGCATGACATTGACATAAAAAAACAAAAAAACAACACATGTTAAGAAAGAATTCATGAGATGCACATGAGAAAACAAGAGTAAATAACATTCACTTAATATGTATAACAAATGTCATTGGAAATAGTGTGAGCAAGAAGACAATCGTACAACAGTCGGTGTGTATTTTCACCTAAGGGACACATTTTACACTGACACCATTAAAGCATCCAACTCATGAGGGTTCTGTAACTATGCTGTTATGATACTGATGGTGATACATTGGTATGAAATAGAAGTGATTTATGATCTTATATCCTAGCAAACACGCTAAATCAAACCAATGTTGATTTAATGCTGGGCCAGCATTGCAAACAGTGGCCCAACATTGAACCAATATTGGAACAATGTGTTGTGTTTATATGACTGGTATGATATGAAAGGCATTTAATGATCAGTGACATAATGTTATAAATATCTGAATGATGAGAACAAAGCATCATTATGTTGATAAATAAGTGAATACATGTACTAATGTGACTGAAAGAAAATAAACACAAATCCTAAAGCTAGTTTTCCTAATATTCAGGAATAACTTTACAAATCAGGCTGAAGCCTTGGCTTCCTAGATAACATATAACCTTGTGTTCTAACATATATTTATTGTTTTCATTCAATTCGACCATGCTGATTCCAAATCCAAGGAGTGCCAGATAATATATCAGCTGAATAGCCTTCAATCAATACTCTACATGTACAATAACCAGCCAGGCAGAGTTCACATGCCAACAGTCAATCAGCAAGAATAAGGTTTAAATGAACCTGAACCTGAGTAAACTATTCTTATTTTTGTTCAAAATTAGAAGTCAATTGAAAAACATTATTTGAAATACAGTATTTGTTTGTTTAAATAAGTTTTTGGCATTGTTTTGAAGCAGGAAATTACATTTGCAATCCTGACAGCGATTTTCTGCCTGTAATAGTTTGGTTGACTTGGACTTGATTAAAATGGTTGTTGAAACTGCTTCAGATCAAGAAAAATGTTGATTACCAAATCAAAGCACATACTAGCACAAAAGGTGATATAATTTGTGTGTTCAGCTTTGAAGTGACAGAACCCTCAAATGTGGTCAGACAAGTCAGCAGACACACAACACACCTGGAAGGAATCAGGTTGATGAAGCTGAAGTAGTTTGGGGTTCCACAAGAGGCCAAACAGTGGAAGAAATCGCCTTTAGCCTCCGGTGTTCCGGGGGATCGGTCTTCATTACAAACGACTCGCATGATTGCCAGTCTCTCTCTACAAGCCAAGAGGAACTTTCTGCTATCACATTGTTACCTCCATCCTAGATTTCATCCCTCATGGCAGTGAAACAATCTTTGAAAATTTAATTAATTTTGCTCTCAAGTAAATGTATTTTTCCCTTTAACCCTTTGACTTTCAGGCCGGGGTGCATACCAGGATCCAGATATACTGGTGTAGGAGTTCTATTTTTCGTCATTTCAAGCTGGAATTGCTAACGCAATTTCCAGCTTCAAATGACGAAAAATACATAAATGTAGTATATATTTGACGGAAATTTGTGTCATTTTATGGTTAAGTTCATTGACGAATGACGACGGAAATTTCCGTCATGTATGGTAGTGAAAAGGTTAATAATTAATAAATCATAGTGCAAATATAAAAACAGCAAGAACGCTGAAGCTTTTAAACAATTTCTTTCTTTTGATGCTTCAGAATAATTTGATTGCGGTCAGGACTGAAGATAAAGGGGATATAAATTCAAAAGATGTATCTGATGATTTTCCAGAGATAGTTCAGTGCAGTGAGGGACATAATACAATCCCAGTCAGTTGCTGATAAAAACAGTGTTACTACCGAGCACATTATGGTATATGTATGTCATTTAAAAAACAAAAATATATACAAAAGACTGACATACTTCAAAAAAGGTCACTTAAATTTAGTATTTGCCTTTAAATTTCAAAGTGCACAATTTATATAAATTCAGATGACTTAAATTAAAAAATTGTGTAGACAAAAGTTTGGACCAAACATACAAAAACACTTCACCACAGAATTCAAAATAAATTTCTTTAAATATCTATGTATTAGAGATTGTTATACATAAAAGTTCAATTTTTTGATCAATAATGATTGAAATAAAAACTAGAAGACAAAATATATGTTCTTCTCTATTATTATTCGGTTTTTGAATGGGATAAAAACGGTATTATAGATAATATCTTATGTAATTTCGAGCTGTGGTACATGTATTGACAAAAGTAAATTTCACAAAAGGAGCCAATAAACCATGCAAGAATTATTATCCACTGTAGTTCTTGACATTTATAGAAATTGTAACTCGATGCATTTTCTATAAGTGATTTAATAGTGCTACTTTCTTTCTTCAACAAGCATGATAAAAAACATCAACATTACCTTCTAATTTAAAAGCTAAAAATAATTTACACATTAAAGATTATAAAAAAAATTACAATGTTCACCACAACAACTAGTGAAGTTGAGAAATTTAAAATTGCTCGCACAGAGGGCACTCTTATCTTCACTATAATATCTGAATGAATGCACAATGGCAGTGACACCTTTTGTGCTAACAGAAAATATGTACCACACATCAGCAACTGAATAAGATAGGAAGGCAACAAGAATTCAGATTGAACACCAAAGCTTGAAAAGAATACAGCTGGAGTTGTTGAATAAGCTGGAGCACATGCCTACACCCGAGTGACAATACTGATCCATTATTGTTTAGTCAATTAAATTGAAAATGTCCGCTGCAATGTTCTTTGAAATGTTACTAGTATAGGTTACTGGTGCCTATAGTAGGAAAAAATGACACCATAATCACATATTACATACACAGCTATATAAATATGAATAGAGCTGACATACACATATATACTGCACATGCAGTCTGAGCGGAAAGAGGAGCGGAATTGAATTGACATGCAACTAGATGTAGAAAGGAAATTTGATTACTATTTAGTAATCATGTGTCAGAAAATCAAACGATTTCAGAATGACAATGCAATAGAATGTCAATCTGAGTCTAGAAAGCGTCCACAGAAATTCTTGCCAGCATAAAACGTCCACGTGCAAATGATTTACGATGATGACTAAACCCTTAACTCTAACAGCGCGTGGATAGACTTTAGACGTCAGATTCTGCCGTCTAAAGTCGATCCCCGTTCTGAAAGTGAAAATAATTTTAATTGGCGTAGACCCATAACATAGGTATTCAAATGAATCAGAAAAAGCTAACTTAGCCATTTATGATGATTTCAAATTGAAGAAAAACCGTCGGTTGCGATGTTTTTTACAAATTATTGCAGCGTTTTAAGGGTTAAATGTCTAGAGCAGCTCTTTAGCCTTTTTATTTGTCCTTCAAACCAGATAATCAGGAGGAGAAAAATTGGCAATAAAATAGATAAACTGGTAAAGGCTTTGACTGAAATTAGACATTTTTTAGCATCATGAAGATGTGTGTCTTGTTAGCGGAACAACTTCAGGTGAGTAAAAGATATAGATTTTATAATGTAGTGATTTGATAGTTAACAAATCAACTACCAGGAATATCATATAATAGTCATCGACTGTGGGCTGTGAATTGCTCAATGCTATTCCCAGCTCAAAGTTTGCTGAAAATCAGCCAATGTTGTAAAATTACAAAATATAGAATTACAATTTTTCCCCACGTGAAGTTGTGTCTCGCTACCATGACCCACAGTTTATAGTGACAACTGGGTAAAAATACTTCAAACATTTGTAATATTTCAATCAAAGCCTATGCCAATCTAACAATCTTAATACTCATTTCTCATTCAAAATTTCTCACCTAAAGGTCAAATAAAAAAGGCTAAAAATGGCCACAGACATGCTTAGCACCGGGGTAAATTACTCTTCTTGAAGGTGTAATCATTCTATCAAATTATATTTTTTGGAAACATGCACATGTACTGTACAAGCAGTCTGTGATGCAAATAGGCAACATAACCATTAACCCTTGTTCTGCTGAATTGCTTCAATTGTATTTTTCGTCATTTGAAGCTGGAATTGCTAACGCAATTTCCAGCTTCAAATGACGAAAGATATTACTATTTATGAAAAATAGACATGTCTAAAATTAAATTATTGGATCAACTAAGCATCTACTAAAAACTATTTTATCAAAATTAAGTGATATTTGTATTGATCTAAAACATCCTTAACCCCGTATATATCCAGGCATAGCAGGACAAGGGTTAAAGGGTTGAAATCTAATGTAGTCATGTCGAAGTTTCAAAGTATCTGATAAAGTGTTTCAAGCAAAAAGATATCAAGCGAAAAGATTTGAATCATAAATTTAACAATCAACAAAAATCGTTATTGTATAGCTAACAGGGAAATTAATGGTGACTGGGGAAACTACTAGTGTCTCACTTTAATTTATCCAGACTCCAATAGTGAGTGGCTCCATTCTTTAGATCTTGTACTTCCACAGCGACGATAGTTCTGGGACTTGGGCGCTGGTTTTCAGAGCCAGACGGTAACAGCTCGGGTGGTAGAGGTGAATAAAGAGAATTTGTCAGCAGCACAAACTGGAATGCAACCTGTTAAGTTCCAAAACACACAAAAATTAAAATTTGTTTAATTTCTATACAATAAAGATATAAACGAAGCAAAATTGAATATGTCAGAAAAATTAAGAAAATTTGAGCATCATGAATAATAACGGGCAAGAGCAGGTCATCTACATTATAGAAATGCTCCAGATAGAATAAGATGTGGAACTAATTGTGGTTTGCCACAGCTGCAGACAGTGTAATAGCATTAAACCAGCATTGGCCTATAGCATCATCTCAAATTTGCTGCGGCAGACAAAGATCTTATGATTCTAATTGTGCTGCTGTGAACCCTTGAAGCACTAGAGTTGTTTTTATACTATTTTATTAACCGATCAAATCACAGTTACATGTATTGTGAACAAAATATGTGTTTAACCCTTTAACCGCCGGTGTCATCCATATTCGCTTTTTACATTTTTTATTAGCACATTACATATCAGCTTTTAAACGTGACATTAATCAGCAAGATTTGAAATTTGTTGACCTCCATTTTGTCAAATCTGACTAATATTCACCCACTTGAAGTTGTGGATCGCGTCAGCGAGACACAGCTTCAAGTGGTTGAAAATTCCAATTGAATAATTTGGCGGTTAAAGGGTTAAACATCAAGATTTGCAAATGTTTGGTCTCAAATTAAAGAAATATGAAGAATTTTCATTCACTTGCAGTTGTGGATCTTGGTAGCGAGATACAACCGAAAGTGTTTGACAATTTTCATTTTCAACGTATGACTTTATTAAGGCCAGACAAATGAAAAGAAAAGATTATTCTGATTAAAAAGTTACATATATCATATCTTTTCTTGATTAATTTTTGTCTGTTATCAATTCACATATTCTTTCAAAATTGTAAATTTATATAAATTTATAGTTTTCATCCTGCAGTACCTTTTTCCTCAATTCCACACTAATTGCATTGGATTCTTTCAAAAAGATGGCGTTTCCCCACAGATCATCCTGCAAAAAAACAAAACATCTATCATGATTATACTGTATGAAAATGAGACTATTTTCTCTGTTTATATAATGGCAAGGACAAGATATTTCAGTTAGACAATTTTTTTAGTATATTCTGCAATAAGCTTGCAATAAAACACAGAGCACAACATTTTGGTAAGTAGTTCTTATTTGAGGATCCAAATACATATCACTGTGATATCTTGCAAGATAAGGGGGAAAAAGTTTGCCATAAAAAAATCGCTACTCATTTAAAAATATATATAAAGAATAGGAGAGAGTATAAAAAAATAACATAGTGCTATTATCAAGCTATGAATGTAAAACATTTTCAAAAAGGGGTCAATTAAAGCAATGTCAACAATTGAAGGAACTACTAATCTGCCTTGCAAAACCAAAAAGCTTAATCTGCTAAGCAGATACAGCCTTATGGCTCTGCAGAGCAATAATAACACAGCTATGTTAGTAACCAAGCTTGTTTTTTCGGCTGTAGCAGACTAACAGTACATCACAAACATAAATATATATGTTGAAAAACTTCAATCGCTGGCTACACTAAATACATAATTTAAAACCGCGAGTCCATGTTCGCAAAAAAGATTCTATTGGTGTGAAAATGAAAGCAAGGCCACTGTATTTTTTGCTAAGATTTGGTTTGGACCACTAGATTTAATCAATTTCCCATATCCTTAACTAGCCAATAAAAATAGCCAACATACAGTTATGTAGGCTTAATCTGAAAGGCAACAGCCATCATGCTCTATAAGCATAGCATATTATTTTATTATTATATTATATTATTAAAGTTAATATTAACAATGTAATGGAATATTATCTTTTTCAAGGCTAAGTGGGGAGCACACAAGAGGAAAAATGGAAGCAAGCTGGAAAATATTAAATCAGACATTTTGATTTTAATGTCACTTTAAATAAATGTATCTGAAGGTCAGTTAAAAATAACCTACCGTGTACTCGTAAAACTTGTGTTCAGAAGGAAAATAAAAAATCTAGTTCAAAAGTAATTTAAGGATACTTTACTATTATTAAAATTATTACAAATAGATAGCTAAACATTAGTTAATTGACACATTTGCAAATTTCTAAAATCAGTAAATATCCAAGGTTGTTAACTACTTTTTGTAGTCCATATCAAACATTTAAACTTGGGATTACTATCCGAAAGACTGAAGAATATGGCACTTATTGATCAAAGGCTCGCCTTAAAAGAGGCAAAATTCTGCTGAAGGTTCAGATCAAGCTACCATATAATGAGCAGCTACATTGTAATGACACTCATGTACATCTAGCATTAAACAATGTGATATGTATAGTAGATTCTATATAACACTTTGAACAAGAAAAGAGCAGAAGTACAGATACAACAAAAGAAAAGATATGTCAGATAATCATTAGCTCCTTCTATAATATTACACACCTTTACAGTCCACGGATTCTTAATCTTTCTGAGCTGATTCTGTTATACAAATTAAAATGAATAATACAGGTGAAAAATAATAAAACAAAACAAAATATTATAAATGTAATAAGCTGCTTCCTTGATATGCAACCAGCGAATTATTTAGTGATTTGTGAAAATAATAAACAGAACAAAAGTAAGATATCCTTGTTCATATAATGCATAAGCAAGGAATTTGAAATTTCCTAAATACACTGGCTACTTGACTTGCAATAATCTATTCAGGCTTCACAAATCTTGATGGATAAATGTGATTATATATGAATCAAATAGAAGGAATGTAGTATAGGAAAAGTCATGCGATACCTGCATTGTCAATAAAAGCCTAAATATAATATAGCACCATAAAACTGCATCCTAAATGCAAACAGCTGTGTTCACCTTTCATGAACACAATACCTCAACACATTTAGATCGGTCTCTTATTATTTGAATTATTTTGCTGTAATACCTCACAAGAATATTTTAGATGTGAAAAGAGGACAAAAATGAACAAAAGCACAATTACATACCACCACTGCAACACAAAGTGATGGTAACTTAGATTAATGTTGCAAAACAACAGTCATTACACAAAGCACAAAAAGATGTAAGTTAAAGTATACAAGAGAAAAACTTGGTGATCATCAAGATAAGGGCAGGTTAATAAGTAGATTATGGGCAAAAATGTTCAAAATGCAGACAGTTTTTCCAACATAACATCACTAATCTAAAAATAAACCTTAGTAGTATATCCTGAAAAATAAAAATTCCTGTATGAAAATATCCTAGATCTTCTAAAAAGTGAAGGGTCACTAAATTGGAATAATCGAACAAGGGACTGAGCGGGAATTGGAAAAAGCCAAAATTCAGGATACATAAGTTATCACTCACCAAATAGATGTATACAAATTGGAAAACTTTGAGAAGACTTACCCTTAGGGAGGTGAACTGATGGTAACGCCATTTCTTGAAACACCAGCATGCAAGATCTCGCTCTCTATCTGACCATGTACATTCTGTTATTCAGATAACAGCAAAATAAACTATTAGATTCTGGATTGCAGTAGTGAAGTTAATATATTACTCATATATAATTTAATTAGAAGACAAAGGAGCCAGATGGAGAATTAGTATTACAGGCTCTGCAAACATTGTAAAACAAAATATTTCATCATCTGCATTTGTTTTGTAATTTACAATGCCAGGTAACATTTTGCACAAGAAGATAATTGTGCATTTACAGAAGTCAAGAGCAAGTATTCGTTTTTGCATTTGACAGACATACCAAATATATCTTCATCGTCAAAGTCATCTGGTGTACAGCTGGATATCATGGAGTGACGTTCAACTTGTTCTTGAAGTGAAGCAATCTTGCATTCATACTCCTATGAGGAGAAAATTTCAACGTATATAATTAAATTCTATGTCCCAGTAAAAAATTCAAACACATCAGAAAAATAATTTCAAAAATAAATAAGTACAGAAATAGTTTAATAGAATGAATGAAATAAATAATATGTGGCTGACTCATCTATCAAAGGTCAAGTTTAAAGCTGTACTGTAGATTAACCCTGAAGATAAATGCTGAATAAACGCTACAAACCATAGAGACCAAAGGATTTTTTAAATTTGAAATCATCATAAAAGTCTTAGTTAGTTCTTTCCGCTTGCTTTGAATACCTATGCTATGGGTTTACAGCCATTACAAATCTTTTAATTTTTTAAGTGCTGGGACCATCTTTATATTTCAGAATCTGACGTCTACAAATACCATTTCAAGATAGTAGTTCTGTTATGGGATTATTATCCAGTGGTTCAGAAATAAAACCTGTATTCATTTGATAGTAAACATGATAAAAGACCACCTTGAGAGAATACATACAATAGCACAGGTGTAGTCTGACAGTAGCTTAGACTGTATTGTTTTGCACTAAACACCATCTAAACACTTCATGGAAATTAACCTTTAGAGCACTGAGCCAAGAAATTAAAATTTTCAGTCACTTGAAGTTGTGTCTCGCTACCGCGACTCACAACTTCAAGTGACTAAAAATTTGTTTAATTCGCAAAATCTAGGTTGAAATGTATATGATTATCACAGATTCAAGACATATTTAATTTTGAAAATCTGGTTATACATGTACAAGACAACTGAAACATGAGAAAACAATACTATAGTCAACTGTAGTCGACATCATTGTGCTAAGGATTGAGCAAGCACACCTTTCTTTGTTTTTCAAAAACCAAGTCTGCCTCCTCTTTTTCTCGCTTGTACTGATCTTCTAGTTCTTTCAATCTGTTCAATAAGAAAAAAACCCGTCAACAATTGAAGCAACATACAATACACAATATGATGAGAATGTGATTCCATACACATGTACTCACACTCAGAATCCACATATCCTGATGGCTTTCACAAATAAATGATATGAAAAAGAATTTGTATTTACATGTACATTTAAAACAGGTTTGAAGAGTCAATAATAATATGCATAAAGTGACATAAAAATTACTTTGCATTGGTGTTACCATTCAATTACAAATTTTATGTTTTTAATTTTTGCATCAACAAAATTTTGTGTTGAAAGTTTGATATTATTAATATTATTGTACATGCCCATCCCTTATGATTTATGTTACGCAGGTGTAATTTTTTGACAAATTTATCTGAAGGCGATAATTGCAGCAGCAATTCAAGGTTTAAATGAATAGGATTAGTAGAATAAATTATTCAGTTCACCAATAGTAAACAAGCCACAGTTGTATATCTTTCAATATGTCTTTCATTAGTACAACATTGGATCAATGTTGTGATCATATTTTGTGATTGTTTTGTTCATCAATAAAAAATTTTTTGTCAACCAGCATTTGAAGGGACCACTGACCTCGCCTCCATTTCCACACGTAAATCTATGCCTTGCTTTTCCATCAGTTCTCTCTGAGCAAATCCCCAATCAACGGTTTCTCCAGCTGTAGTAATTTTACATGATTTGCATTAACTCTGCCACTTCATTTTTAACATAGCATAGTGTCCAAGTGGATTGTAACCTAACCCCAGAATTATTTTTATCAAAAACTTCTAAATAAGACACAATAATTTTAACCCTTTCCCTCCAAGATTTAAATTATCACCCACTTTACTTTAAGTAGGTGAGAATTACTCATATGTGTTTAATTTGAGACCAAACATTAGCAATTATTGATGTTTAACCCTTTAAACTCTCACGATGCATTAAAGCATCATTTTACATCCCTGAAAACAGACTTAATTTTCCTACATCAAAGGGTTTTGAAACGAAAATTCCCATGAAACTGGTTTAACAATACATGGCAATTTTTAAATCATATCAAATCAGCTTCATTCACTATAAGTCGAGAATTGCAACAGCAATTCGCGGTTTGTAGTGGATGAAGATGACAATGGTAAATTCAGGCTTCAAAGTGTTAAACACTCTTTTTCACTGGTTAATATAACAGTGATTTTATTGGTTATTATAACAGATTAAAAATGCTTATAGTCATGGTTAGAGGGTTGAATGAGCAAGATATAAATTATCAAAAAACTCACAGGTTGGCGTTTCCGCAGATGGTGTTCGCTTTTCTGCATTTTCACGTGCTGAAATGTTTGTAGATAAAAATTATGAATTAAGATTTTAAATGAAAATTTCATGACAGTTAATTCTACAATTACCAGTCAGCTTTAGATACATACTCCTTCTTATATTCCATCTTGTGAGGCTTGAAAAATAAACACTTGAACACACACACACAGTTTTCCAAACTGCATTGAGTGATGTTTTCTAATACACAAAGCATACAATTTTAAATATTATCCCAAGAAGAGGTAACTAATTCATACTGTTTTAAAAAATTATCCAAGAAGAGGTCATTGAGTGTGAAAAATGACACCATCTTTACATTTTGTGTGTTCAGTTCTGATCAAGTTATCTGTAGAAGCTGCAGCAAAATAGAGAAATTGTTAAGAACAAAGCAAACCTTGATCAGGATGTGTAAATCTGAAGACGTGATTTTTCCCAAATATGACTCGCGAGCCAGTTCTCAGTTCTGAAGACTCTGTTATCTCTTTCCCGTTGACATAGCAAATAGCAGCCTTCATCGGATTGAGCATCACATTCCCTGCAATTATATCATAACCCTTAAAGTGATTAGTGATACGATTCAAATTTCCACCCACTTGAATTGTGTTTCGCTACTGCGACCCACAATTCAAGTTGTGGAAATTACTTTAAAAATTGTTTAATTTGAGATCAAAGATTTGAAAATTATCCAGTTTAAACACACATTTAATTCCCAATATCGTGTGATCTTACCAGCTAATAAAACAGATTAAAAATGACTATAATATCAGCGGTGTAAGGGATAAAATTGTATATATAAACCTGCGTCTTGGACATTGACCGGCATTGTGGCATGGTTTATGTTACCGAAATCAGTTACTTGGTAATATTTAGATTATAAAATTAGGAAAACATTAGTAAAGCATAATGTAAAAAGGTGTATTTGATTCATTATAGTTTTTCGACGAATAGAGGTTGTAATGGACAACTTGATGTACTGGAAGTCATACCATTTTTATTGTCTATAGTACAGTGCTGATCCAGTATATGGGTTCCAATTAGTTGAATGTCTTGCAGTAAATTTGCATCTGCACGACCAATCCTTAAATAAAATTGAAAATATTTTTATTTACTAGAATGAAACAAAACTGAAAAGATACTTGACTATATATAAAATAAAAATGATCATAATCTACATCGAGTAAAAATTTGAATAAGGAACTGAATTGTTTGATCATGTACATATAACAGAACCATTCAATTTCTAAAGTATGAAAAAAATCTTTAGTTCCCAACTTAGAATGGTGATGGTTCATAGCATGGAAAAAAGATAGCATGGAAAAAAAGTATTTAAAATGTACCTTGTGGTTCCATCCTTTATGTAGTAAAGTAGACATTCTGACATAAGTGGATCTTCATTCAGATTTACCAGATGGGGACTCTGAAAATTAATACAAGACAACGATTATCTTAAGGTCAAAAATTAGAAAGAAACTGATTAAAACCCTGTCATTGATAGTTAACAACGATACTGCACTGTAATAATAAATGTGTCCATAATGCAGCAAATTAGGTGAAATAGAATAACTTTTACCCTTTCAGAAGAGGGATCAACTTTACGGGGAAAGCCTTAAACCGCTAAATTAAATAATTTAAATTTTCACCCCACCAAGTTATCTAATTTAATTTTTCACCAACTTGAAGTTGTGTGTCGCAGTAGTGAGACACGACTTCATGTGAGTGAAAATTGTCTGAAAATTACGTATATTTGTTTAATTTGAGAACAAACATTTGCAAATCTTGAATTGACTGGCTAATAAAATGTTAAAAACAACTATAGTTGTGACCAGCAGTGAAAGGGTTAACATCAGATTGATACCATCTTCATAAGAGCAGTGCTCACACTTCCTTTTGTGAAAATCATCACCCCAAGGGTTCATGAAATGAGATAGCTATGCATATCCTCAATTCATCCTGTGTGATCTATATTTTAACTTTGCACAGCATCAGACATGCATAGGGTAAGAATATTTTGTATGTGAGGAGATCTCATAAAACTCATGGAAATGCTTAATTTCCTAAAGAGATAGTCTTCAGAATTGTGCATCTTTACAATTAATAAGCTTGTGTTCAATAAAAAATCATGGTGTCTTTTTTTTAATTTTGATGCAATTGTGAATTGCTGTTGTAATTCTCACCTCTAATCTGCACAAAAAATGTTGTTGTAATAAATATATTTCAAAAATGCTATGCGAACCATGGGCATGGCTGCTCAAAAGGGTAATAAAAAAAAGGATTTAAAAACTTTTGCTCAACACCCTGAATATTTCATTTTCTGCATTAGCTCCCATTGAATATCCAATAAGACTATGCAAAGAAAAGGAATAATGTTCACCTTTTTTGGAGAGAATACTCCTACTGTTCCACCATCTTCCCTGACAGCAACTCCCATTTCAGCTAATACTGCTTCCCTAATTACAAAATAACAATTCTCATACAGTAATACATCACAAGATTCCTAGAAAAAAGCTAAAAAGACTAAAACATTACACATTACGGCCAACATGCAACGTTAAGCTAATGTTGGTCTGATGTCTGGCCACTGTCACAGGCATTGGCTCAATAGTAATCCAGCTTTGGATCATTTGCTGGGAAGACACAAAAAAACCAGCAATTATTTACATTTTTAATCAAATTTCTGAAATGTTTAAACAGTTGGTTTTTAACAAAATTATCAGCAAAAGCACAGAGTTATGGAATATAAATTTTACCCACTTAAAGTTGTGTTTCGCTACCGCGAACCACAACTTAAAGTGGGTGAAAATTACTCATATTTGGTTAATATGAGAAAACCATTTTGAAGATCTTGATGTATGAACACTCATTGCAGCCGTGATAAAAGTGATTTATTCAGCTAATCAAGCAGATTAAAGACAAATAAAATCGTGCCTAGCAGTGTAAGGGTTAAAACAGCACAAGCAATCAATTGTACAGTAGAACCTGCTCTGAGCAGCCACCCGTGCGACACAGAAAAAAGGGCCTTTAACCCTTAAAGCGCTGAATTTTTTTTATGAAAATCATGGAAACAAAAGGGTTTTTTTCAATTTGAAAGCATCATAGATGGCTTAGTTAGCTCTTTCTGATTAATTTGAATACCTGTGTTATGGGTCTACAGCCATTAGAACTATTTTTACTATTACAGCGCGGGGATAGACTTTAGTCGTCAGAATCTGACGTCTACAGACGTCAGATTCTGACGACTTAAGTCTATCCCCGCGCTGTAGGGTTAAACGCAGGTGGATGCTCATAGGAGGTTCATTTGTATACAAAATGCCACTACCTGGAATGGCCAAGTGGCCTCCCATAGGAGGTTGGCTGTTCATAAGAGTGGCTGCTCATAACAGGTTCTACTTTACCTCTCTTTTCGAACAGCTTCTGTTTTTCTTAACTTTTCCTCCCATGTTTCATTGAGCTCTTCTATCAGTTTCTCTGACATCTTCAGTCTTTCAATAGCATCTTCGCCACCATCGATCATTACTGAATCTTTACGGTTTTTCTTGACATCTTTCGGGTCTGGAATCCCATCTAGTCCTGTTAACAAAGACGGCCTAGGTGCTATTTCACCAACTGCACCAGCCGCATGTAGCGCAAACATATCAGTCAAGTTAACAGGATATTTTAACATCCACGTCCCACCAAGAAAATGACAGGGGCAAAAGAGGAAGTGATTACAAATTGGAGTGGGCCAGTAACTAAGGGAACTATTTCAATTAAATGATTAGTTGATAGGTAAACCAGCAGCTTTGAAAAGTCATGCTTTATTTTAAAACTTATTTTGTCACTTAAAAATCAATGTTTGTGCATGCAGGAAAAAATGTAAATGGTATGATAATAAAAAGTCATAAATTAGCACATAAAAAAAGATAGCGTTATCATTAAGGAAGTACACCAAAGCGATCTCAGGAATAAGACAATTAGTCAGCATGCATAAAAAGCTGCTCAGTAATACAGTACATCTCGTCGCCTCGGAGCTAAATGATCCTATCTGCCACTCTAACGAGCGTCAGATAGGATTCTTTAGCTCCGAGGCGACGATCTGCTATATATCTGCCTGACAAACAAAATATCACCACTCTTAAATAATAATAATAAAAACTTATTTCCAGTACAGTGTAAATCCTTTCTAACATGAAAAACACACCATATTTTGATATAATTGATGATTATGTATTTACTACCAGCTGCTGCTGCTATCTTTAACCCTCTCAGTGCGGGGGTCATCCTTAGACATCAGAATCTGACATCAATATTATAGACATCAGATTCTGACGTCTAAAGTTGATCCCCGAAATGAAAGAATTAAAATATTTGTAATGGTCGTAGACCCATACTAAAGGTATTCAAATGAAGCAAAAAGAGCTGGCTAAGACATTCATGATGATTTCAAAATAAAAAAAAACCTTGCTTCCATAGTTTATACAAAAATATTTCAGCATTGTAAGGGATGATACACTTCAGTCACTAAAAATCTGTAATATTTCAAGAAACGCACTATAAGCTTATCTTATTTTGAAGCTTAAGCCATGCAGCAGGGGTGCTAGTAAGCAGCAAGGGAGTTAGGAATTTTAAGTGTTCATTGCAGCTTTGAAGACAGTTTTCCAGAAAATAATATAAAGCAAACAACTTTCTTCCTCACAAAAATCAATAAAAAAAATATCATAGGAAAATATCATCAAGAATAGATTTTATTGTATTACAAGGCAATAGTGATATTTTTAAAATGGAACGGCTGAACACGTGGGAAAAAATCAAAGCTGCTGGCTTGTTGAGTTCAGGCTCAGTGTCAAAAAGTACTGCTTTGATGGGTCCCTCAACCCTTTAACCGCCAAATTATTCAATTTGAATTTTCACCCACTTGAAGTTGGGTCTCGCTGACGCGATCCACAACTTCAAGTGAGTGAAAATTATTAAGATTTGACAAAATGGAGGTCAACTCTTTTCAAATCTTGCTGGCTGATGTCACATTTGATATTTAACATATTTAAAAGGTGGTACTCAATGTGCTAATAAAAAATGAAAACTCGAATATATGCGGCACCGGCGGTTAAAGGGTTAATGTTAGGGTGTTCGGAAATGCTTCATTTAGTATGATCACATTCCCGGCAGATAGAGGGTGTACAAATTTTGTTTGCAGCTTGTGGAATGGATGTATAAATTATCCTGCTCCTGTGAGATATAAACAGAGAGATCTGCCTATATAGTGATCTGTTTGCGGCGCATACTGTATGTGACAGGACAGATATGTATGTCCACCATGTTGATTCTTAGATCCAATAATCTGCATCAGTCTATTGGAGCATATGGGTCACTCACCCTCTCCTATCTCGATACCTTCCAGTCGCAGCAGTTCCCGCAGACGCACCACCTCAGATTTCAATTCGCGAATAAGGCGAGCATTGGGATCTTCATTAACCACCGCCTTGCACATAATCTGCTTTGCACGGTCAGCATATCTATAAAAATTAACCCATCAGAAACTCTCATGCCTTGTTTGTTACATGCACATTATTAACATAGAATTATTTGAATTTAATAAATTTATCCCCTGAAGCGCTGGGTTATAGGATTCTTGCTGCCATGATTCACAACTTAAAATTGGTGAAAATGACTTATTCATGTTCAATTTCAATCAACAGGAGTGAAAATCTGTAAAATTTAATGATCACCTCTCATTCAAATTTGCGTTTAAAATACTGATACAAAAAATCTAGAAATGGCTATAGACGCAATAAGCACTTTAAAGATATTATGAGATTTTATTACAAAACACTGATATAATAAAATATTTAACCTGTGTGCTGCTTAATTGTTCGTTACCAATACCAAATGACTAAAAATATTCCTATTTATTAAAATTACACATCTTCCATTACTAAAATGAATTATTTTAGTAAATATGTTTTCTCAATGTATTTTATTAATTTCATTGGCATTTTATTTGGTTTCAATTTGACCTTGAAACCGTGTATATACAGGCCTAGCAGCACAAGGGTTAAAATTTAGGTACAGTATTTAAAATCATAGTAGTCTAGAATTCCTGCGTTAACTTGTGTTGATGTACTTGAAATTTTAACTGCAGTTTATCACTATGGATTTAAAACAAAATTTATGGCATTGTCCAGTCATTGTAAGCAGATGGCCCATTAGATATTTGTATAACTATGTTGAGCTCTATCATGATTACCACAATAAAACCTCAACACCAATAAAGACATATATTTTCTATTTCCTTTAACTTTACCACAATAAAACCCTAAGCCCGATAAGCTTAGGCATATTGTCCAATTTATTTCTAGATATTTTACAAACTTTTAAAATAAAGAGCTTGCAAATCATTTTTAATTTTAGAAAATTATCTGTGAGTCACAACTTTTTAAAATGGTAAGAAAAATCTGGTAGATGATATGTTGCGGCATGGTACATTGTGCTACCTTAGAGTGCTTAATGTTTCTTCATAATTGATGTCAGCTGGGCTCAAAGCAGCAATCATTGCAGTGCGTGAATTGCCACCTAAAACAATATACCAAAAAGGTCAGATATAAACGAGTTGAGAGCTATGCCACAAATTAACTACCAGGATAACAAGCAGCTGACTAGCTTTAAGTGGTTTATTGTAAGACTATCAAAGGGGTGAGAAATCTTAAAAATATATTCTATCCTCGTCTAACACTGGACACTTGTAGCATTATGTAAGATTCATAAGATAATGACAATTACCGTATCCCCGCGCATAAACGTGCATGCACCTATAAGTGAAAATAGACTGTTTTAGGCATGTCTTCAAAAATATTCTTGCTCGTTTATAAGTGAATGCACTTATATTCGGATACTACGTGCATGCACTTATATTCGAAAATTACTACGCTTACCACTCTGTAACTCGACATATACTGCAGGTGAGAGTAATATCTACATGCACTACACGTGTTGACTTATAGAAACCAATATATATAGTATATGTCCATAATAATTTTTAAAAATATTATGTCGATCATAAAACTACATTTTTATTTATTATTTATCAACGGGTAGATATTAAGAGAGAATTGCTTCATATTATAGACATGCGCCGACAGGTCAAGCCGTCAAAGCAATAGTGTATGGGTGTGATAGCTGATCAGCGTGGATATGAGGTGTGATGAGGTCTGACAGCTCGGGTAGTGTAAACACCTAATGCCCGGAGTCACTCCTGCAAGTTAACCTCAAAGTAACAGTCAGTGATTACTAACGTTAGCTTAGTTTACATTGGATTGGAATAAATCAAATAATTACAATTTTAAAGAATTTGACGAAATTTGTATTTATGTTTGAATATAAGTGCATGCACTTATTTTCGAAAACTAAGTGCATCTTCAAATACAAGTGTATGCACGGTAATGCACGGATATACGGTAAAAAACCCCGATTACATTAGCCTTATTTTAGTGTGCCATATACACATATCTTGAATTTAAATTAGTGTTATAATAAAGATTACAGCATTCAGATTTAGTATTATTATAAAAAAAGCTCACCCAGATTTTCTCTCAGAAGCCATGTCAACACCGAATCTCTGTATGGTATGAACTCAGCTTTACGTCTTCTTTTACTTGACTGTAACAAAAACATAAAAAATAGAATCAGATGATTAAACTTTAAAACAGCTGACTATTGTTTTTCACAAACAAGTCATTAAATTATTGCTTAAATAGGTTTATATTTAAAACAGGCGGATCTTCCACTCCGTACAATAACATAGCATAGACATCTCAAAATGTTACTACATGTATACCTCTGCTATTTCATATTTATTTATGTAGATGAGGAAAGACAGGAATTCAAAAAGAATGAGGAATATAAGTATACCTACTCAATATTTTGTGATATGTATCTCTTACTTAATGTATAATTTGTTATGGGCATCAGGAAAAGTGGACTTCCAACACAAGCCAGACTTTGACTGAATACTGACTCAATATTTCACCTTGGGAAATTGTCCAGAAGGATTCCTTATGAATATCATATAATCATAAGTATTGTAAACACCATTATTTTTGCATCCCATTTAATTTGGTGACTTTCCAGATCAGGCATTTTATTGCTAATGTTTATGGTGGCTAATAATCACTTATAGGCACTACTATAAAGGCAGTAGTAGCAGTTGAACCTTCTGACATGTGCTGACTAAATATTATAGGCACTAATCTTATCTGTGTTTGATTTTGTGAAATATTATATGTGTAAATTCCAAGTTAATGACATTTACAGTACAGTAAAAGCTCTCCATAAGCTCTAATGTATCTGATTTGATATAAATTCACATTACACATTATTTATGCTGAAACACAATAATTCAACAAAATGGCAATGAAATAAAGGCACACATGTACATGTATTTCTAAACAAGACGAACAAATTTAAATAGGGAGAAATGTCATGCACTACTACATGTATTGCCACCTAGTGAAACAGATATTTGAAAGTGTAAAACCAAAAAAATATTGTGTGTTTTTTTCTGTGCATTATAATGAAACTAAAAACATATATATATATATATTGTTTTCAAAACATGTATATAGGCAACACAGAGCATCTGGAACGTTCAAAGTCGGAATGTGGGACATATTGGGACAGTTAGTTGACAAGATAGATGGGTAAACTGGTCGGAAAAAAGCACAGGCGGATGATGTCACAAATTCCACGTTCAGAATACATGCTCAAAAGTAGATCTAGAAAATGCTTTACTCTCCCATTATATTTTGGAAATTGTTGAAAATAAACAAATCAGAAGTCTACAACAGCAGTCCGGCTAACATTCGAAAATGACATATTGCTGTATTATTGTTGGGTCAGCATCTTCTCTGGTGAACCAAAAGTGGGACAGAATTGAACCCAAATCTGAGGTTGACTAAGAGCGTATCATGCTTTCTTTCCATTTCAGTATTTTTATATACATGTATTATCACTAAACATTCTAAATTGCAAACACATCAAAAGAAAAAGAGGCATGTAGTTGTGAAGTATTGCATGCATATTATCTCACAACGAGGGGTGGACAAATCAAATACAAATTGTACAAACAGTCATACATGGCTCAAAGATTGACTTACCACCAGTCTTCCAGCATCCGCGGCACTCTTTGAAAAGTAATTAAAATTAAATTCACTTAAAATAGAAACAATCTGTATATCAGAAATCAAATATACCCTTTGTTATATACTCACAGAAAACTAAAATATATTTCACTCCTACATGTTTAGCTTAAACTTTCCTAATATTTCCCAAGTTTATGCTATCCCATAAAGGGCTAAATAATAGAATTCATTTTTTTACACACTTGAAGTTGTGGGTTGCGGTAGCGAGGGACAACTTCAAGTGGGCGAAAAATGGGAGTAAAAATAGGAGTGAAAATTCTTTCAATTGAAATCCTAACCCTTGTCCTGCTGAATTGCTTCGATTGTATTTTTCGTCATTTGAAGCTAGAATTGCTAACGCAATTTCCAGCTTCAAAAGACGAAAAATATTACTATTTATGAAAAATAAACATCTCCCAAATTGAAATATTTGACTAGCTGAGCATCTACCACTGAATATTTTATCAATATCAGTGGCGTTTTATTTGGGTTGAAACTTTCTTGAAAACGGATATATCCGGGTCCAGCAGGACAAGCACATTTGAACCATGCCTTACAAAATATGCCTTACATCTTAATTTTCAGCCATACAAATATTTTTAAGGATTTGAATTTAGAAATTTCACCTTCATATGAATACTAATATAAATATATATCAGCAGTACAAGGGTTGGAGAAAAACAGAATGACAGGAATGGGCGAAATGTATCTGCCACGTTATAATATATAACCAGCAGCTCGTTAGGGATTGGCATACCATTGGCTATGTCGGCTGAGCTTTGTTTTAAGGGTTAATTTATGTAATTTTTATCCTAAATGTGTGACAAAGTTGGTCTCTCACTAAAAAAAAAGGCTCAACCGACAATAAAGATGGCAAAGAAAGAAGGATAATCAACTAATACAAAGCATTGAATTAAAATTGACCTGATGTCTCATATTTGCTGGGACGCCACATCAGATAACACTACACAGCTTATCATACGGATCCTTATCATCTTGAATGCCATAAAAACGAGTGTTGCGGTGACATTGGAGCAACGTCAGAAAAACGTTGGTCCAAAATCATGTCAATGTACAACTGTAGGCTAAACAGGTTGTGTGTACATCCCAGCAAACACGACATGTTGGCTTAGTGTTGGGCTATTGTTGGCCCAGCGTCGAAGACTGTTGGCCAGCATTAGCCCAGCATTGGTTGAACGTGTCGTGTTTGCTGAGATGACAGTCGCTGTATCTGTGGCTATCGTCTGCATTCAATCAAAATCCTGTCAATTTCATCCACTAGTACTTGTAGCCGGTACACGTGCACTGAGGCGTCACGTGATTACGATGGTCAAACATTTACCCAGCATTGGCTCAGCATATCGTTTTTAGTGATTAATATGAGACATTGAACAATGTTATCATCATCAGTCATGTTGATCAATGTTGTCTACGACGCACGGCCAACATTGGGTGGATGTAGGCATGCGAGCTCGACGGGCGCACAACGCGTTCAATCATTCAATAAAAACATCACGTGCACTGCACATATTTATCATATTTATAGCTGTATCAATTTGATTATTTTTGGTATACAATAGTTCAGTATCTTCAATAAAAGTCCTAAAATCATCACAAGAACCGCACATAGACTAGTTGGCTGTCAGTGAGTGGAGACAAATTTTACAAAATTTACAGTTTAGCCTGTTAACACCATCCCGCCTATCATAAAAGGACACGTGTCTTAAATTTCATATAAAATTCGTACTAAACTGCCCCCCCCCCCCCCCAATCACAGATGGTATGCGTTTATGTTCTACAATCTACATATAACGAGGATATTTAGCCATCCCAGGAAACACGAAGCGTTGGATCAATGTTGGCTTAGTGCCGGATCAAGCCACTGGTTTAGTTTCTTAATCATTATTCTGACGATTTTCCAGACCTAACGATGCCTGTTGCTCCCGATTTAATATTCATTTAACTAAAACCACGCGGCCGCATAGCATTTCAAATCGGCACATATCTCATAACTGTATGTCATACGCTGACGATTACCTACTTGACAATATATTATTAACCCTTTAAGTCCTCACGATGCATTAAGGCATCATTTTACATATCTGAAAACAGATTTAATTTAGCTAAAACCAAGGGATTTTAAAAGGCAAATATCGATGAAACTTTTTACCAATACATGGCAATTTTCTTAAAAGTTTTCACCCACTTTAAGTCATCTTCATCCACTACAAGTCGAGAATTGCGACAGCAATTCGCGTCTTGTAGTGGATGAAGATGACGATGGTAAATTCAGGCTTGAAAGGGTTAAGTGATCATTGCGAAATCAATCATTGCGAAATCAATTCACATTGAACATGAAACAAACATCTCTATGATTGATAATAATATTTCTCAATAAAATTACAAAGACAGCGATGGCATGGATGGGTCTTCTTTAGGATATACAATCACCTTGTGCACCACTAGTTTTAATTGACAGGTAGGCTACATATTTTGACTTTTTCTTGCTATCAACTTATGAGTGCTTAAGTAGACATGCTACTAGTTTTAATTATTGACAGGTACATGTAGGTCTACATATGTTGATCTTTTTTCCAGTAATGGCCCTGGGATATAATAGGTGCATGTCAAACACACAGCCAACACGTCGGTGTCATACATAATAGATGCCTGTGCGATGTAAGCCCCTCTGTATGCCTCTGCGTTAAACTAATGTTGGCTTAATGTAGGTCCACCGTCTGCGACGCTGGCCCAACAATGGGTCACGTGCCGTATTGGCTGGGTGGTTAATGGTTGGCTTATTATATATATGGCACACCACATGGAGCTAATCAATACAGAGGTCCTAATCATAGTGGGTATGCCGAAATTCTCCAATTAACCCTTGTCCCGCTATGCCCGGATATATACGGGGTTAAGGATGTTTTAGATCAATAAAAATATCACTTAATTTTGATAAAATAGTTTTTAATAGACGCTTTGTTGATCCACTAATTTAATTTTAGACATGTCTATTTTTCATAAATAGTAATATTTTTCGTCATTTGAAGCTGGAAATTGCGTTAGCAATTCCAGCTTCAAATGACGAAAAATACAATTGAATCAATTCAGCAGGACAAGGGTTAAGCTGATCAACTCTTTCAATGCTATTACATCATGATGAAATGCATTTTTTTTACATTCACATTGAATTTATTTCATATCAATTATTGTCTAATTGACAAGGGTGGCGGCACTGAAAGTAGATTTTGAACTGATCTTCCGGGCAGTGTCATGAGGGATGTCTTTTTAACTTGACAAGACCGTGTCACTAAACTTGAATAATAGTATGTCAAATTCTTCTAATTTCCATACGTTGCATTTAAGTCTGTGTAAAGATAATCACATTTTTATCTACGAATATTATGCACTGCACACGTTGTGCACACAGATTTCAATCTGTGTGTTATACCATTCGACCCTCCTCTGGGCGTCCTGTTCTGCTTGATACAGCCACCGCACCCCAACAACCCTAGCCACAAGAATAACTCATTAGCAATAGCTATTTTTTCAAAATTTTGCCAAGATGCTATAAAGTCAGTAGGGCCTACTACTAGAAACATGTATATTGCATAAGTGAACGAATATGCAGATTTGCTATGAATCGTGCGCCTCTGAGCTCGGTACTCTGATGATATTATTTTAGGCGCTATAGAAGCATCAAAGAATAATTTAGCATTTTCAAAGAATGACTTAAATTCCTAAAATTAAGGGGTTTTAGAACGGTAATTTTCATGGAACTGTTTAATAATAACATTATCTTTCTTTCCTTTGCCAACCATTTCAAGTCGTCTTCATCCACTACAAGTCAATGATTGCGACATCAATTGGCGGCTTGTAGTGGATAAATATTTCAATGGTAAATTCAGGCTTGGAAGGGTTAAATGTTGAAGAAAGTCACTCACGCCGTTTGAATAATTATCTTCAGAACCACCAAGGGTGTTAAGACGGTAACCAGCACTGTAACAACCAGAGGGTTGTTTTAGTTGAGTGCTGGGTCGTGTGTGGATGGTTTAATTATTTGTGTCAGATTTTAGCATTGTGTGTCTTTGTGTTGGTTTTGCGGTATCAGTGGTATTTTCGCGAGAAACCTATAAATCTGACAATGTTTAAACTTAACTCTCGTGATCATATAGTGCAGATGAACGTATTGTTAGATATATTAATGTACTTTGTCTTAAAAATTGATAAAGATGTCATGGTGGAGCAACTACAAGTGACAAGTGTGATTATTTGAAGCAAGGACTCGCAATTAAAGCGTTAAATGTATACCCCTGGGCCACAGAGGGTTTATTAGGGCACGGATGAGATGATGAGACATAATGGTACATGTAGATTATGGACTCTGTAGGCTGAAGCGTCTGATTGAATCGTTTGCTGGCGGCAGTCAACCCGCAAATTGATTTTCTCCTGTGTTATTGTCATGGCATAGTCTACTGTGCTGCTACTGCTGCTGACATAAATACCATATTGTATCGGCAAATGCGTTGCCATTACTTCCTCGCTCGTAATAATCCTAGTAGTAGTAGGCCGGCCTACTACACAACGGTAGAGGTATTTTATTGGTAATTTTATGGTGACGTACACAATCTCGTAGATGTAAATGTGAAATTCCCAATTAAGTTTTTTTCATATTTAACACTTAAATTTACATTATTCCTTAACGACAACCGGCGTTGCCTATATTACTATAAATACAATTATTATTATAAATACAGCCGTATTTTTCAGTAATGTTATGTAAAACGGCTGCACTACTACTGCTGTTGATGATGTATTAAATTTATATTATTCCTTAACGACAACCAGCGTTGCCTATATTACTATAAATAAAATTAGTATTATATATTATTAATATAGCCGTATTTTTCAGTAATGTTATGTGAAACGGCTGCACTATTACTGCTGTTGATGATATATTAAATTTACATTATTCCTTAACGACAACTAGCGTTGCCTTTATTACTATAAATAAAATTATTATTATAAATATAGCCATATTTTTCAGTAATTTAATGTAAAACGGCTGCACTATTACTGCTGTTAATGATGTATTATTAGACTGTTGCTATATAACTCCTGCTACTACTACCCAGCAAACACGAGACATTGACCCAATATTGGATCAATGTTGGCCCACCGTCTGCGACGCTGGCCCAACATTGGTCCAGTATTGGGTCAATGTATCGTGTTTGCTAGGAGCGTCTGTAGAGTTGGTGATTACATCACAGCTTGTGCGTACATCGTCAGATGAATGGCCGTAATTCACTCGCAGAAGCAAGATACAGCAATTATGAAATGTCTGAAGCGCCTTGAAAATGTCATTGTCTCCGCAAGACGATAAAAACGACATCTCAGTGATTCAGCAAACTGTTTTATACTGTGTACAATGTCACCCTTGCTTCTAATAACACGATGAAATAGAAGAACAAATAAATCGCAGATCATGAATAAGAATCACGCAATAAAAACGCATGCACCGGCCACACTTATATCAAACAATAAGTCTACATAACGTATTTTATTAACTACAAAATGAAGGCTGGGGATTGGCTAGTTTTGTCACGTGGTCGGAGACTGAGACCATTCCTAGTAATTAACTATGGACACATGGGCCTGCACAGCTTTCCAAGCTACGTAGGCCTACGCATAGACTACATATTATTTTCTGGGACTAACGTTTCCTGACAGAAGTTCCTCCCTACTCGAGTGTCCTCCAGTAAAACTACATTCGTCTTGTGCATAATTCATCAGGCAGACGCCACTGGAGACTCGTGTAAACCACATGCAAGACGGGATATAAATACATTAAATATCATTCTGGATTTGCAGAAGAAAGACAATTCAAAACATTTTTAGGAATCAGAATTAAAATGTAACTGCCGCTTTTAGTTGAACACAGCACTTGGAAAATCCTGACGCCTAACTGACGTTAAAGGTGATCTATCACCCATTATATGGTATGAATAATTATGTCCTTATATTATCATGTGACCCTCTGAGCCAATCACCCCATATAAGGAAACACGTGTGCCCCATCTTGTGGCAACTTTGATTTATTTGTCACAAAATTATTCATACTATATAAGGGGTAATAGATCACATTTAACGACAGTTATGCGTCAGGACCTTTAAAAATTTTAATTTTGCTTGAAAGAGACATTAGAATCGCACAGTTTACTAATGTGTCACTCCTGGTGATCAGGGCACACCATGATGTGGAAACAAGATCCCAGCAAACAGGATGCACTGGACAAGTGTTGTTTTATTGTTTGTCCATTCTCTACGACGCTGGTCCAGCATTAAAACAACATTGTGCCAAGGTGTGATTTTTAGTGAGCTTTACTCAGCAAACACAAAACATTTGTATAACATTTGTACAACGCCGGCCCAACGTCTTCGACGTTGGCCCAACATTGTACAAATGTTATACAAATGTTTTGTGTTTACTGGGTATGTCCGTTGGAAGAATGTATTTTCGAGAGAAGTAAATGCGATGATCTCGGCCATGCATAAGAAATGACGCACCGTAGAAGTGGTCCCTTCAAGAAGCCTTTGATGTAGGGCCTACATATCCCAACCCAGTAATCAGAGGACGTCAAACCAATGGTTGACGACGCTCGCCCAACATCCAAACAACGTGTAGTCAACGTCTCGTGTTTGTTGGAAATGACGTCATCTCAAGTTTCCATGGTGATGGGTAATCAGATCACCATGCAACATGTTCACAATGTAAATGATGTCCGATAGATTGTGATTTCTCACAAAATGCGATATTTAGTGATTACAAGGAAAAGAGAATCAGTGGTTCTTCCCCCCCCCCCGTGATTTCAACTACAATGGAATTCAGCGCAATGATTTTTGAGGTGTGTTTGCTCCAGTGTCAGTAAGGGAAGTGGGGGGGGGGGGGGTCCATATCCACCACAATATAAACAGTCTCCAACCTAGTAAACACAAAACATTTGTATAACATTTCTACAATGTTGGGCCAGCGTCGAAGACGCTGGGCCGTCAATATAAAAATGTTATACAAATGTTTTGTTTGCTAGGAAGCAGTCCGGATCAGCCGATAGCAATTGGATATCATCTGGAGTGATCTACATTATCTATTATGAAAATTCTTCTAAAGTAGCCTCCTAGCTAACACGATAATTTAAACCAATGCCGATATAATGTTGGCCCGCCGTCTACGACGTCGGACCAACATTATATCGGCATTGGTTTAATGGATCGTGCTAGCTGGGCTGCAATGACAGTGATGTGAATGGCGGATAAGCGGCAGAGCGGTTTTTAACTATTATGAAAATTCCTCTCCAGTAGCCTTCCAGCTAACACGATACAATAAACCAATGCCGATATAATGTTGGCCCGCCGTCTACGACGTCGGGCCAACATTATATCGGCATTGGTTTAATGAATCGTGCTAGCTTGGCTGCAATGACAGTGATGTGAATGGCAGATAAGCGGCAGAGCGGTTTGCCTCACAATGTGCACTGGATTTGATGATGAACGTCTGCCTCGTTGACGTCATGGCTGACTGGATAATCTTGATCATGTCGATTGAAACATGAAGCATGACATGACGTCATATCATGACTGCCGTTTAAAGCCAATAGGCAGTAAGTGCTAACTTAAAAAGTAAGCAGTTACTGCCTTTTGGCTTTACACGGCAGAATACTGTTCTGACTTTCACAAGAAGCTGATAGTCCAGCCTACAAGCAAACACTAGCCATTGAATCAAAGGTTGGAATAATGTTGTGCCTGCGTCGCAGACGTTGGACCAGCATTAAATCGACACTGGCGTGATATCTTCTGTTTGTTCTTTGCTACCGCATAACTTGCAAGTGGGTGGAAATTACTCATCTGCTTAATTTGAGACCAAATTTTGCTAATCTTGATGTTTAAACACACATTTCATTCCCAATAACAGTGACTGATATAAAAAGACTATAGTGGTGCCTAGCGCTCAAGGGGTTAATGTTAGAGCAAGGAGCTTAACCCTTTCAAGCCTTAATTTACCATTGTCATCTTCATCCACTACAAGCCGCGAATTGCTGTCGCAATTCTCGACTTATAGTGGATGAAGATGACTTGAAGTGGGCGGTAAATTGAAGAAATTTGCCATGTATTGGCAAACAAGTTTCATAGAAATTTTCATTCTGAAACACCTAGTTGTAGGAAATTAAGTCTGTTTTCAGGGATGTAAAATGATGCTTTAATGCATCGTGAGGGCTTAAAGGATTAAAAAGACTATAGCTCCTTGGTTAGAGCTACAGGTAGCGATAATTAAGAATTAGGACAGAACAAGCGCCGAGTGAAAACTCCGCCGATCGCAAGAGCCCAGATCTCCTCTATCTAGAATTTCCCCAGTCGACTCACCCTGTTTACGAGTTACCCAGCAGACAAGAGACATTGACCCGATGTTGTTTTGACGGGCCAACAATAAAAAACAACTTCGGGACACCGTCCGTTTTTGCTGGTCCATGGCGAGCTGCTGTCAGCCAATTTACCGATGGCAATAAGGTGTTCTTTGTGTGTGAGATAAGATTATATGGCAGACAACGTCATCTCTACATACATTAAATCCCTGTCTATATTATAATTCAACTTCAACCCCGATCTTGATGTACAAATTAAATTTGTAAATATTATGAGCACAAAATTTAAATTTATTGCTGCTTATTTAGAAAAGGCATGGAAGACACGTCAAGAATTTTTATTTGGAGAGTAATCGCTCATATCACTCATAACAGTATACGTAATTTGTTTAATGATAATTTAAACTGACTGGGTACTTTTGTATTTTCTTGATTAAATATGTCATGTGTGAATAATGTACATGTCAGTCAAATAAACGATACCATACCAATATAATAACGCTGTGCATGTTGATGAATAGAAATAAAAATATACATCAGTGAAAATCATTGCAAAAGGAAAACTAAACACATTTTATCAGCAGAAGACGATTAAATGAAAACCCTGAGTTGGTTCTTTTCGCTTTGAACATATAACATATTCACCATTATAGGAAAACATGTGATCTATCTTCCAAGTACATGTAGCCGGGAGTGGGTGTATCTATGGTGAACAAACGTTGGGTCAGCGTTTCTTCAACATCAGCGTAGCTGGAAGAACGACGGTAAAACGTTTTGTTTTACCGGCGTTCTTCCAGCTGGGATAACCAACTCATCCCAGAAAGCATAAATTCATTCAAAAAGAATAGGAATCAATTGTAAAAATTCTGCAAGTTCATTGAAAAAATCATTTATTTCGTAAAGTGAGTAACCAAATAAAAATGAAAAATGTATGTACGTTATATTATTAGGACATGATAATTACGCACCTTTAACATGCTCCCTTGGTATGTATTCATACATATCTGTATTTTATATATATATATATATATATTTTGGAGATCCTATGAAATAAACTATTGTCTATTGTTTGGATGACACATCCAATTGGTTCCGTTTCCAGTTAAGCCAAGGAAAACAACACAAACCCCTAGATTAGCCTGTCAAGAGCAGACACGCTGGGTGTACCTCATGAACGATCCGGAAAAAAACACTGCCACATCCACAAATCAATTGCCACAACAACTCAGTACCTACGATCCCATTACGGACCCCGCGTGGCCTTTAAGAAAAACGATCCCACCTATTTTGCTTATTTATGAACGACAATTTCCACAGGGCAACACCGTTTTGTTTATTTATGACAGACAATTCCCACATAACAACACTGCCGACTGCAGAGGCAAACAGCAGTAACTGCTTACTAGAAAAGTAAGCAGTTACTGCTGTTTGCCTTTGCAGAGTAGGACTCCGCCTGGGTTGTGATTTACGGTACTCTGAAGGAGCAGGGATCGGGGACAGGGATCACAGGAGCGACCACTCAGAGAGAGCACATCGTTCGAAGAGTAGACAAACAGCGCCTCGGATAATGCGACGAATGCTTTTGAAATTTTTACTTTAGTAAAATCTGCTGAAAAAATGCGAGTCGTAATTTTTTTCAGACAAGAACATCATGAAAAATGGTTGTCCGATGAACAAGTAGAATAACCTTTCCTGTTTAGCCCCCTGTCCACAGGAACGTGAAATGGTCATATTATATAATGTATATATTTGGAAAACATGCAGTACACATCATGTATACGTGGATTTTTGGAAAAGGTGGATGACGTCAAGCCCGCTTGAACTGATAAGAGTGCGTTAAAAAGGGGTTACATCGTTGGGTGCCGCTAATCATAATAGATGTACATGTACTAGTATTTATTAACCCTTTAAGCCTTCACGATGCAATAAAGCATCATTTTACATCCCTGAAAATAAACTTGATTTTTCTACAACTGGGGGTTTTACAAGGAAATTTTTTTGAAGCTGGTTTGCCAATACATGGTAATTTTCTTTAATTTTTAAACCACAGCAAATCATCTTTATCCACAACAAGTCGAGAATTGCGACAGCAATTCGCGGCTTGTAGTGAATGAAGATGACAATTGTAAATTCAGGTTTGAAATATTAATTAACACGGTCCATACATGTTTCTCAACTATGTCTGTGAACAAGACTAACATCTTTAAGATCAATACAGCTAACATCTTGACTTATACGAAAATGTTTTCGCGAATGTTGGTGTAGCCTGACAGGATTTAGTTTGATTAACCAGCCACACTTGAATAAGTAGAGATTCCTTGATCTCACAACTCGTGTTTAGATACGTCCTTGACACGTCGTAACAAAGCAACTAAAGACTCAGATACAAGGCAATTATTTGATTGATAAGCCGTAGGACCGATTGCTTGTCAAGTGATTATGGTCACAATGTCTGAATGGGTATTTAGTGACTTACTAGTATAAATGTTACATGTAGGTCATGGTGATTAGGAGTCAAGAAAGAAGTGGGGTGATAATTGATGACGACTACAGAAAGACAAACAACAACCCACAAAGATAATGTTCACGTTAATTTACAGAAAAAGTCGGTTATGAGCGAAATTTGATACCTGCATAATTAAAGACAAAAGTAACATTCGTGAAATTTTGTTTATTTAAATCATTCATGAAAAAATTCGAAAAAAAAATCATTCAGATTTTAATTCCACCCATTTTTCTATTTTTACAATCCCAATTCCTGAAATTCGAATGGGATTATGTCTAATTCCACTTCAATTCCGAAATTAAACACATGTCTAATATTCACACGTAAAACTATTTAAAGGACTGTGGTCAGTTTCGTGGTCAGTTGCTGACCTCTGGCATTATATCTCCCTCACACCCCCCCCCCCTCCCCCCACTCCCTCCCTCCTTCCTCCCGCCATACACACGGCTAATAAATGTGTGGACCCGTCGCTGTGCGTCAGTCATTGCCAGCAAACACGAAAACCAGTGTTGGTGCAATGCTGTGCCAACGTCGACGACGTTGGCACAGCATTGTACCAACACTGGACGGGTGTGCAGGTGTTAGCCGGGACGTGTGACAGGTAATGCATCAGTACGGCGCCTGGGGTCTGTCCATGCAGCGCCGGACATTCTGCAGGCGACTGTCTTCTTCCTCACCAATTTGCTCACTCTGGACTTGCTGCTCTAGACTATGGGACGTCGCCCTGATTATCACGAAACTCTGCCAATGCTACCTGAACGTTGGGCCAAGTAAAGTGTCACCTGAGTGCGTCTGCACTTTCCACATTGCCTATACATTGAAAGCGGGATCGAAAAGATATTTTTCCTGGAAAACAAAGAATCTATATGCATTCCTATATACTCCTTGCTAGAAATAACCCGGCGCGCTAGAATAAAGACAGCGATACCTGTAATTTGTTCGACTAAGAAAACAAATTGAAAACGCCTATAGTGGTGTCTAGCGCTTCAAGGGTTATGATTAGTGTTCAGTTCCCACTGATGTCTTATGGCTGTCATCTTAACCCTTAAGTCCTCACTTATTAAAGCATCATTTTACATCCTTGAAAACAGACTTAATTCTCCAACAACTAGTGATTTTAGAATCACTAAATTGTCATGACATTGGTTTACTAATACATGGTAATTTTCTTTAATTTTTTACCCACATCAAATCATCTTCATCCACTACAAGTCGAAAATTGCGATAGTGGATGAAGACGACAATGGTAAATTCAGGCTTGAAACGGTTAAAGAAATAGAAGATGGATAGGGAACACTTCCCCAGTAGATACGGGACATTGAACCAATGATGGTCTTAACGTCACAGACGCTGGTGCGGCATTAAGCCAGCATTGGGTCAATATCTCGTGCCGGCTGTTGCTTCAAATGCACATTTTCAATGAAAATCAGAGTTACATCGTTTTAAGAGATCTGAGTATCCAGCTATTTCTACAGTGAATCATTTTTCCAATTATAAAGATTTATAATCAGTTTTTGTTCACGTTTGGGTGTTCATTTTATCAATGAACACTTCGTGAAGAAGTCGGACAAAAGTCAAAGGCGGGCCCAATGCCTTCAATGTTGGCCCACCACTGTGGCTGATTTGAGTAGAGCGGGGTTATCTTAGTGCGGGGAGTGCATAGAAGACGATAACCGTCAAAGCAGGGAAATGAAGGAGATCAGAAAACAGCCAAGCAAGAAATTACCAGGCAGCCAAACGAATGTCACAGACCCACACTAAATCCACCGTTTCTCATCGATTTGTTGATATACTACTGCTCTATAGAACCTGGTCGAGTGTACATCATTTAGAGTTTTGCTAGAATACATCTAGATCCAGTCAGTGATCTAGCATAAGCAGATAAGACGGCTAACATGTGGATGGAATCAAATTAAATGGAAATAACATTACAAAAGTGTTTGCTCTTTGATATTTATTATGCCATGTCAGATTCAACAATACAATTCAGTACGGGGACCGACCTCATAGACGTCTGATTCTTAAGTCTAAAGTCGATCCCCGGAAGCGAAAAGCTAGCTAAGACATTTATGATGATTTTGATCTCCATGGTTCATACAAAGATATTTCAGCGTTGTAAGGGTTACTGAACTTGCCAACTCTCATGAGAAAATACACGGTCTTGAGCGGAGAATGATAATATGGCTATGATAATATGGCTATGACTGACGAGTCGAAATTAGATTAAAGGTGATCTATCACCTCTTATATGGTATGAATAATTATGTGTTTATATGGGGGGATTGGCTATCATGTGACCCTCTCAGAGGGTCACATGATAGCCAATCACCCCATATAAGGAAACACTTGTGCCCCATCTTGTGGCAACTTTGATTTATTTGTCACAAATTTATTCATACTATATAAGGGGTGATAGATCACCTTTAAGATCTATATAGGAAATGTCATCTGGGGTCCGTATTCTCGTACAAGTTACGATACATCGTAGGCTTCTGATTGGTCGGCGCGCCTGATAGGTCACTCGATGCACTTGATAGGTCACTCGGTGGATTTGATGACGTATCTATAGGTCACTTGGTGCACTTGATGACGTATAGGTGCTTGACAAACTTTGCGATAATATCTTTGCCGTATAAAAAATATTTTTTGCCAATTGAAGCGATACACAAAATTAATGTGCATGTACTACATCGCTTGGAAAGTGTGTGCAGCAATGAATCAGAGCTGGGGAGGGGGGATACCATTTTTTAATTTCAAAATAAACATGATTGGTGTCGAAAAATATTTTATTTATTTATAAACGATACGGCATAATCTTTAAGACTGCAATACTGATAGGAACTAAGCTCACTCGGAGGTGGCGTCTCAATCGTAGTTGGACCTAATATAGCTTTGAATGATTTCCTCCACTGTCGTCTATTATCACACAATTGATTGCTCCAGCAGACAAGTATGAGGTAAGATGTCAGATGATCATTGTAATATATTAACCTTCTATCCACCAAGTCTTCTAGTTTTTCAATATGAGTAATGTTCACTCACTGTAAGTTGTGTGTTGCTACCGCTACCCACAACTTTTAGTGTGTGTGAACATTACTTATATTTGCCTAATTTGTGACCAAATATATTCAAATCTTTATGTATAAAGACGCATTTTGGCAACTTTGATTTATTTGTCACAAAATTATTCATACTATATAAGGGGTGATAGATCACCTTTAAATTCCGTAACTCAGATATTTAGTGGTTAAGAAGGTTAAAGAATCATCTGTTAGATAACTAATATCTAATAACCAGTTCGATCAAATTCTACCACGTTTAACAATAAATTACTAATAACATGAAAATACATTTCAAATTTTCACACAGTTTATGGGAATACATTTTGTGATTGCGCATTCTACAATATTATGTGTTTCTAACACAGTCATAAAATAAAAAGACAGGAGGAAATATTCATGCAATCATTCTCCCAATTTATTACTATAAATTTAGAAATGGATGTGGGTTGATGATCTTATTTGGTAATATTTATTTCATGAATCGACAAAAAGACAAAAATCAAATAGGACCGAGCCAGCTGTATGGCTTCGGCCGGCTGGTCCAGGCAGACTAGACAATTTATTCATTCCACCCACAGCCACATCAATCCAGTACGAGCGGTTTTTTTCAGGGCTGTGAGTAGGTGGGCAGGGAACACCAGCTGATGAAGGAGCTACGCTAGGTGTTTTCGCGGCAGGAGAAGTGCCATTTGTCTGTGACAGTGTGCTTGGAACAGCAGGAATATATAACCAACAACCACGGGACACCCAATGATGATTTATTGTCGGGCCAGCGTCGCAGATGATGGTCACACATTAAGCCAACATGTCGACGTCTCCGTATTAGCTTGAATAGGTGGCCCTAAACATTAGGAGAGGTGGACAGTGAATTTGAACTGCTTCATTACCTTGGTATTAGTTAGCCCTTTAACCGCCAAATTATTCAATCTGAATTTTCACCCACTTGAAGTTGTGTCTCACTGACGCGATCCACAACTTCAAGTGGGTGAAAATTATTCAGATTTGACAAAAATTTGTCAACTGTTTTCAAATATTGCTGATTAATGTCACATTTTATCTTTAACATGTTCATAAGGTGGTACATAATGTGCTAATATAAAATGAAAACCAGAAAATATGCGGCTCCGGCGGTTAAAGGGTTAAAGCGTCGCATTAGTGATATTACTTTACAAAGTGGCAGATACGACCCTTTAATACCAAGGTGACTATTTTATAAGATATGTGTCACCACTATGACAGCTTACCCAAAGCTGCCATTCTAGCTGTACACATTTATCATTCTGACCTCAGAGATTATATCTCTGATACCACACGCTCATTTCGCGGTATGCACGCATGGCGATTGACCAGATTTATCAGCCGTTAGTGAGCGTTACCACGTGATTTTATAACCATTCCTATAACCACGGAACTATTTTGGTACTCACTTCGACTCATTACTTATCCTTTTTTCAATATTTAATTTGATCTTAGAGTTTGCTACAGGTAAGGGCTATTTATTCTGTTTAGTAGTGGATAAATTGAACCAGCACAATTCGCATGTCGTTCAGTAATTTATATTTGCCAGTGTTTTGAAGCCGATTGTAAATTCTGTCAGAAAAACGTAAACATGGACCTTCTAACAGCAGCGCGTAGGCAGAAAAAGTAATCCATTCAATGTTTTCTATTTCTATGTGAATAGAAAATCATATGTGGCGGAGTAGTGGTGTTTTATATTTGCCATATATTTTCAGGACACTTAAGCGTGTTTATAAGCCTACAGTTGTTATATCAACAAAACTGCTCAAAATGAGCAGTTTTTGTCCAAACATGGCGTGTGGTTACAGAGAGAGAGCGGGGTTGACCTGAGCGACATCTATGTGTGGAGAATGCACATTTATTTGTCCTGACATGTTAAACAAAGTTTCTAACATTGTGACAGTTACATTTATCGAAAATAATGTGTGCATTTTTAATAAAATAAATTCACGAAAATAGGAAACGATCAATTGCAAGCACAAGTTGATAAAATGGCCGCCAAATGAAGTGACTGAAAGTCTTTAATTTATCCAAAGCTGACATAATTCTGTCAGCTTGTCTGGTACAGGTAAATTAAAAACGCATTTTTCCCCAAACAAAGTACTTTGGGAAACGAAAACTTGCGAAAATGGCGTAAATTCAGATTAGTACTGAAATAGGGCAAAAAAGAAGCATTGAAACTCTTGTCTAGCTGTTAATGTAGGTGGACCCCTCCTCTTGTTCCTCCAGGACTCCGCGGGAGGCAGGCTGCACTGTTATGTCGGCCGTGTGGATGAGGATCACGTCCCACATGGAAGGTCCGCGGCAATCCCGGTCATCACTCCTGGCGAAAGCTCACCTCAGTCAAAGTGCCACAGTCTACACGCCGGCTCAATGCCGGGCCAACGTCGTAGACGTTGGCCCGACATTGAGCCGGCGTGTAGAGGGCGTGTCGACAAAAGCTCAGACCTGTTGATTCGTACAACGGGGACTTGGCCCAGGCGAGAGGAGCGATGTGAATTCAAAAATGGCCAGGCAGACAAAAATCGATCGCGGACTTGTGAGAGCTGAATCTAGTTAATCTCAGGTGGGGATTAAATCTCTACAGTATTGTCAACCTCTTGTGAATGAGTTTATAATGGCTTAAGTCCAGATTATCATTGACCTTGGCTACATAGTAATGTGTATTATACTAATGTAGCTATAGTAGGCCAGATATTATTTTGTTGTTAAAAAATCATCCGCACGTGCAAGAAATGTATTTTGTAAATAAAAGATACCGTATTTATTCAAATAAACGCCCTGATCCACAGGTGGAGTGGGCGCTTAATATTATAATAGTTTTGTTTTATGTACATAGTGTACCATGATCGCGGATTTTATTTTCACATCAGGGTAGTTGATCGGAATATGGGCGTATATTAGAATAAATACGGTACATATAATTTTGGCTCAATTTGAATGCGTATTATTTACCGTAAGTGCAAGAAACTTATTTTATGAATATATATTTATACAAAATTCAATGAAAAGAACTATCTCGTGTTGGTGATTCGCATACAATCCGGTGTGATAATCGTACAGTCACATGAGTTTGCCATATGGGGACACGGAGCGACGGCTCCCGCTAATTACATGTGATGGGGTCATTGGGCTTGTTCCAAACACCACCACAGCGTGGACAGCATCCGTGAGTCAACAACAAACTGCGACGCTGGCCCAACATTAAACCAACATTGGTCACTGTTTCTTGTTTGCTGGTAATGCATCACTATCGAGGTGGGTATTGTCGTATTTCTAATAGTACCAGAGGGGGACGGCTCGCAACGGCAACTATATAAACCACTCATTAATTTAGTGTATATCGTTGTATGTCCAGTGATTTATTTGCCCAAGGAGTCTGTTAGTGGGGGGGGGGGGGGGTGGTCATTTTTTATTAGCACATTAAGTACCACCTTTTAAACATGTTAAAGATAAAATGTGACATCAATCAGCAATAATTGAAAACAGTTGACCTTCATTTTTTCAAATCTGAATAATTTTCACTCACTTGAAGTTGTGGATCGCGTCAGCGAGACACTACTTCAAGTGGGTGAAAATTCAAATTGAATAATTTGGCGGCTAAAGGGTTAAGGCGTGAATATAACATTGTCATCTTCATCCACCGCAAGCCGGGAATTCCTGTCGCAATTCTCGACTTGTAGAGGATAAAGATGATTTTAAGTGGCTGGCAAATGAAAAAAGATATCGTTATTATCAAAACAGTTCCATGAACATTTTCGTTCTAAAATTAAGTCATTCTTCAGAGATGCAAAATGATGATTAATAGATTCTGTGAAACTCAATGACCTCGACCTCCTTTGTTTTCACCGAGCTGGCTAATACAAAGAAGTATGGGGGAGGGTTCTTATATAACTTTGTTTTTCACCGAGTGACCTCACTGCGTTTTACAGAATGAAGTATGGGGGAGGGGGTGTTATATAACCTTGTTTTCACCGAGTGACGTCACTGCGTTTCACATAATTACTTGAAAAATACATCTGAACAAGACTACATAAGTCCAGGAGCTCCCGCGACGAATTAGAATTTGATTTAAGCAATTTTGTGTAGGGTTTTTAATGTAGTACTAGGCTAGGTCAAAAATCAAGACGCAAGACAACTAGGTCTAAGAAGCTCAGTCTAAGAGTAAGATAAGAACTAGACAGTTTTTGTCAGAGATTGCAAACCTCCATTAAAATTAATGATCCTAATCAGTATCCCAGTAATGGTCTACCTATCTGGCATGGTTTACCCGATATCAGGCCAATCGAGGTAACTAATAGCTGATTTACGGTCATTTTGAATTCGATATAAACTAGTTAAAAACTTAGGGTGCATCCCTCCCCCGAAACCTCATATTTTGTTTTATAGTAATAGACTAACATCTAACACAGTTTGCAAAATATTGGGCATGTGAAAGTAAATAATGGCCGATAGGGGGCCATTTTGAATTTGATCGAGTCGGAATTTTTCAAGATGCATCCTCAGCTGAAATGTCACATTTCATTCTATAGTAATGGTCTAGCCATCTAGCACGGTTTACCAAATATCGCCCATGTGAAAGTGAATAATGGCCGATAGGAGGCCATTTTGAATTTGATCAAGTCAAAATTTTTCAAGATGCATCCTCTCCTGAAATCTCACATTTTGTTTTATAGTAATGGTCTAGCCATCTAGTACGGTTACTAAAAACCGGCTATGTGAAAGTAAATAATGGCCGATAGGCGGCCATTTTGAATTTGATCGAGTCAATTTTTTTCAAGATGCAACCTCTCTTGTAATCTCACATTTTGTTTTATAGTAATCGCCCAGCTATCTAACACGGTTTACCAAATATCAGCAATGTGAAAGTAAATAGTGGCCGATAGGCGGCCATTTTGAATTCGATTGAGTCGAAAGTTTTTTAAAGGCATCCTCTCTCTAAACGTCACATTTTGTTTTATAGTAATGGTCTAGCTATCTAGCACGGTTTACCTGATATCAGGCCTATCGAGGTAAATAATGCTGATTGTCGGCCATTTTGAATTCATAAATTAAAAAATTTTCAGGGTGCATCCTCTCCCGAAAACTCACACTTTGTTTTATAGTAATCAGGTAATGGTCTAGCCATCTAGCACGGTTTACCAAATATCAGCCATGTGAAAATGAATAATGGCCGAAAAGGCGGCCATTTTAAATTTGATCAAGTCAATTTTTTTCAAGATGCATCCTCATCTGAAATCTCACATTTCGTTTTACAGTAATGGTCTAGCCATCTAGCACGGTTGACCAAATAACGGCCATGTGAAAGTGAATAATGGCCGATAAGCGGCCATTTTGAATTTTATCGAGTCTAATTTTTTCAAGATGCATCCTCTCCTGAAATCACACATTTTGTTTTATAGTAATGGTCTAGCCATCTAGCACGGTTTACCAAATAACGGCCATGTGAAAGTGAATAATGGCCGATAAGCGGCCATTTTGAATTTTATAGAGTCGAATTTTTTCAAGATGCATCCTCTCCTGAAATCACACATTTTGTTTTATAGTAATGGTCTAGCCATCTAGCACGGTTTACCAAATAACGGCCATGTGAAAGTGAATAATGACTGATAAGCGGCCATTTTGAATTTTATCGAGTCAAATTTTTTCAAGATGCATCCTCTCCTGAAATCACACATTTTGTTTTATAGTAATGGTCTAGCCATCTAGCACGGTTTACCAAATAACGGCCATGTGAAAGTGAATAATGGCCGATTGGCGGCCATTTTGAACTTTGACAAAATGAATTTTTTTAAAATACATCCTCTCCTGAAGCCTTACAATTTATTTTATAGTAATGGTTTAGATATCTTGAGCGGTTTTCATGATATTCCACAATATCAGGCCTGTCGAGGTGAATAATGGCTGATAGGCGGCCATTTTGAATTTTATCAACTTCAAATTTTTCAGGATGCATCCTCTCCTGAAACCTTACAATTTATTTGATATTAATGGTGTAGCTATCTTGAGCGGTTTTCATGATATTCCGCAATATCAGGCCTGTCAAGGTGAATAATGGCCGATAGGCGGCCATTTTTAATTTTATCGACTTGAAATTTTTCAAGATGCATCCTCTCCTGAAACCTCACAATTTGTTTTATAGTAATGGTGTAGCTATCTTGAGCGGTTTTCATGATATTCCGCAAAATCTTTCAGTCGGATTTACCGATGTTATAAATTAGGTCAAAGTGCTGGGTCAACTTCAAGGTCAAGGTCCAAAAACCTGAAAAGGCACAACTAGGGACCTTAGAGAACATGTATGTGCAATATGACTGTCATCGGCCCAGTACTTTTCGAGATCTGCTCCGGAAACGAAGTGCGCGTCAAAACGTCTAAATAGGTCATAGTTCTGAACCAGAAGTAGGTCAAAGTTCAAATACCCCAAAAGGCACAACTAGACCCCCTAGGGGTGTTGTGTGTAAAATTTGAAGACAATCGGACAAGTACTTTCAGAGATATGCTCCGGAAACGAATTGTTTACGGACGGCCCAACGGCCCAACGGCCCAACGGCCCAACGGCCCAACGGCCCAACGGCCCAACGCCGTCACATCATCATTTTCTCCTCTGCAACCTTGCGTATTGAATTCAGATTAAAAATATTTTAACCCGTCCATTAGCCACCTGGAAGTAACCCACATACCAAAAATTGTTATCCTAGCTTATTTTCTCACAAAGTTATAGGCAAAAGAAGAGGCCAAAAAAAAACGGAGGTAGAATCCATAGCTCCCTTCGCTCACCTACGGTGACGGCGGGAGCTAAAAATACATCCTGACTCCAGATAATGGTGTTCTTCAACCTGCAGTCGTTAGGATCTGTGTCGATTATTCCGTATTATCTTATTTAAAATTCCAAATAATTTTCGGTCACTTGAAGTTGCAGATCGCGGTAGCGAGACACAGCTTCGAGTGGGTAAAATTTGTATTTTTTATAGCTGAGAGTTTTAGTATAGGGGTTAAAAAACGTGATTATGCCTCACCAGCATGTAAAGGGTCAAGTGTGGCAATGGCTTCCCATTACCACTGGTATACAGGTATACTGGTATACTGTAGCTCAATACAATCTTTGTAGAGGAGATCTCATAATTCAGCACTGATTCGGTCTCATTACATGCGCAGTTGTGACGACCCACGTCCTGTTCAACATGTGCTGGATGCATGTAGGTGCTCTTTGCCCTGTTATCATGGTGTCCACTGCGATTAAGCAAGTACGTCAACAGCCGGTCCCCGGTGGACCCTTCCCGGCCAGAGAGGGGCTACACAGCAGATGCATTGGGCCAGCGCTGTATTTACACCACGCTAACGTGGTACACGTTGGCGCGATGTTGATACAATGCTGGGTTCCTGACCAACAGGAGACTCCATCAATTCCTCTCAACGACTAATCAGCCTAAAATATCAGAGGCCAACAGAGCGTCCACCGCGGCAACCTCGGCAGCTTCTGTTGGCTGACCGGCGGCCCCTTCTCGGCCGCTGAAGAAAGACCACACGCCAGCAAATTACTGTGCACTGCAGTGCCAGACTCGGCAACTGCCGGCCAGCAAACACGAGATGTGCACCCAATATTGGTATGATGTTGGGCCAGTGTCGTGGACATCAAACCAATATTGGGTGGACGTCTCGTGTTTGCAGGGTGGTCAGGTCTGTGCGCATCGCTTGGCCGTGCTGTCTTCCCTGTGACCTGCTTTCCGCCCCCGCGACATGAGACGGATGTTGAAGCCCAGGAATACACGGTCAAATTAGTCAAAAATACCTTGTTTGTCCGCGACAATCAATGCGCTGCAATGCCACGTGGTGGGGGGGGGGGGGGGGGGGGTGGCAGTTTTATAATTGTCGGCGTTTTTTCCTCGTTGCAGGCGCTAACAGCCCTATGTGATAAATCGGGGAGCCGGATACGCCTGCGGTGGCCGGCGGAAAATCAATGTAATTCTCACTGGCGGGCCACGTAATCATCATAAATAATGGTGTAGAGCGTCGCGCGGAGCTAAGACGGGTGCTGTTTTCTATGAGGTCTGAGGAGACGCACATACTTAAACCTAAATAGCAGCAATGTCTTTGAATCCGCATCAGGGCCCATATTCTCGTACAAGTTACGATACATCGTAGGCTTCTGATTGGTCGCGACGGCCGTCTCGACCAATCAGAAGCCTACGATGTATCGTAACTTGTACGAGAATACGGGCCCTGACCCAATTAGACTGTTGACCCGCCGTGAATGCATCACTGCGTTGTGTGAGGCATCCGTCTGGATTATCGACCATATGGTCAGTCCGGGATCCCATCCTCCCTGTCCCCAGTCAACACCAGACATGGATCCGATTGTGGATTAATGTTGGGCCAGCGTGGCACACACGACCCTTTAATCGCGATGAGTCAACGCTGGGGGAATTTATGTTTCTTGGGTGTCACTGTGTCATAGTGACTGTCTCTGGCTGAACGTAAATCATGAAAACATTGAGGTATATATGGATGGTATCATGCACAAGTGGGCTAGCCCTCATTAAAAAAACAATGGAAGTACATGTTTATGATAGCAACAACTTGATCAATATACGAGTTTCACATTCAGGGTTAGACCATTTGGTCACTGATTTTGTTACCTTCTTGTGTTAACTTGTATTTATTCGCTTTATCCCCTACTTCATGTTGCAGCGCGATTTTTTCTCGAAATCGTCAAAATGTGGGTTAGACCACTTGTGCATGATGCCATCCATATTTGGGCTCATATAAAATAAACCAATTTTACAAGAAAATTTGAATACTCTGGAAAAATGTGTGGAACCCTCCCCCCAAGTCCTGCGTAAGAAATTAATTGTTTCATTTCTTGATGCAGATAGTGTTGGCACAATTAATAATAGCCAGCTTCAAATAAATGAAGAATACAACCAACAATAACAAGAGCGCTGACCCTAATGATATCCCCCGCCATTAATTAAAGTCAATAATGGCCTCAAGGTCAAAGGTTATAAATTAGATCAAAGGTCATAACCCCCCAAAAGGCACATCTATTCTACACTCCCTGTACGTGTAATATGATAACAACCCAGCAAACGCTTTTCAAGATATTCTCAGGGAACTGAACTTATCATCTGCCATCAATTCAAGTCAATAAGGGCCTCAAAATCGAAGGTAAAAAATTAGGTCAAAGGTCATAACCCCCAAAAGGCATGTGTGTGTGCAATATGAAAACAATCCAGCAAACGCTTTCCCGAGATATCGTTCAAAAACTGAACTTAGCATCCGCCGTCAATAAATGGTAAATAATCACCTCAAAAAAACAAAAATAGCTGAAAGGTCATAACCCGTAAAAGGCTCATCTACACCCCCTAAGGGATGTGTGTATGCAATATAAAAACAATCCGGCAGATGGTTTCTGAGATATTATCTGGAAACGAAACACGGACGCACAGACGCACGGCTCGGCATTGTGATGAAGTATACATTATATATCTATGTGGCCAAAACTAAAAAAAAGTAATCTAATTAAACTTACGCATTCTGCGAGAGCTGAGATGACTTTTCCCAGGGTGGTCAGAGACTTGTTGATGTTGGCACCCTCCTTTAGACGAGTACCCTGTGCTCCCGTGGACTGAGCCCGCTCACTCCCCGCTAAATCCACCAAACTGATCTTACTCACCTAAAAACAACACAACATATAGCATTATAACACAAAATTACCATCTACGTTGAACACTATGAAGTCCAGCTGAATTTTAGAACGAATGCCAAAAATATTTATCAAAATTAAAAATTGTAGTATCTATACAGTTAACCGAGTACCTTTGCATATGCAAAGGTGTATCTGTGTTTATTGAAGTGGCGGATAGACCCTTTGATATCCAGAGGGCAAGAATACAATATTTTACATATAATAAACTGGATTATAACATTCACTGGTTTATCTGAGATCACCAGCTCTGAATATTTACTTACTTTTTCGCCTGTTAGATTTGTTTCTTTGTCATATTTTTTCTGTGTGAACACAATGGTGAAGACAGCGTGTGAACGGCTACTGGTCTCATTCATGTTAGTGGCGGCTACGGTCCTAAAATAAAACAAATATAGCAATATATAATTCACCCTTTAATCCTTTAACCGCCGAATTAAATCATTTAAATTTTCACCCGCTTGAAGTTGTGGCTCGCTACCGCGCCCCACAACTTAAAGCGGGTGGAAATTACCCATATTTGTTTAATTTGATACCAAATATTTGCATATGTTGATTTTCAAACACTCATTTCGCTTCCAATTACTGCGATTTAAACGCCTCATAAAACGGATTAACCCTTTGAGCCCTCGCGATGCATTGAAGCATCATTTTGCATCCCTGAAAACAGACCTAATTGTCCTACAACAAAGGGTTTTAGAACGAAAATTTTCATGAAACTGGCTTACCAATACATGACATTTTTTTTTACCTTTTCACCCACATCAAATCATCTTCATCCACTACAAGTCGGGAATTGCGACAGCAATTCGCGGCTTGTAGTGGATGAAGATGAGAATGGTAAATTCAGGGTTGAAAGGGTTAATAACGACCATAGTCCTGCTCAGTGGTATAATGGTTAAAGAGTGGTGTATGTCACTTCCAAGCAAACACGACATGTTTACCTAATGTTGGTACAAAGTTGGGCCAGCGTCGCAGACGCTGGTCCAACTTTGTACCAACATTAGGTAAACATTCGTGCTTACTGGGTGCTGGCTTTACAAAGTGATACTGATAGATACGACCTTTTAACATTACCCTACACCAAACGTATTAAGTGTTCCCTCTGTAAACGGCATACAATTGATTTAGCAGTTTAATGTAAAATTCTATCCCGATTAAATAGTGCAGCCCGATGGTAAGTGAGAAAGAGTTCAAATGAAACTGTTCAGTACATTTAATTTGAGAACATGATTTCAACCTTTACACGTAGGAAACGTTCAAAGGTGGAAAGTCGTGACAGTATTCACCTTAATAGTGACGTGTTATTCGGATGAATATTAATGTCATGAAATTATTATCAGTGAAATTAATATCATCAATCTATGAATGAACACTGATGAATGACAATAAATTGAGTACATAGCTGCAAAACTAAATGTTATGTGCAATATGTAGTCACTACTAGATTATTGCCAGTGGACTAGGAGCTGAAGTGTTGTGTGTGTCCCTCATTTGAGTGGCACTTATAACATAACAACATGTCCACCTTCTTGTAAGTCCTAGTCCTGATCAATAATGTATCTCTGCAAAATTTGCAGGGTTTATATTCAGATAATAGCGGGATAAGAGTTTGTAGATATTTCTTTCAAATTTGGGATCGTGCCTTGTTTCTATGCAATGATAATTATCGACGATATCACAATATGTTATAAGGTTTTATTGACCGTTTACGTGTCAACCTTGACATATTGGTCATTTCATTTCTTTATTTGTTTTGTACGTTTTTTTATGCGGCGTGAATCGGTTATACGTTCGGTTGTCATTATCCCACGATTTTGAACAGTTTGGATCACTGCATATGTGTACACCAAGGAAAGATATCGGCCGCGGCAGGATTCGAACCCGGTACCCTCCGGCTCTGAGTCAACCACGCTACCAATGAGCTATCCTGGCGCGGTAATATTATATACCTGGCTTTGTTTCCTTCGTCAATCAGAGTATTGATGTCCTCAAAACTTTCCACGGCCATCTTTGAGAGGTCTTCCACATAGGGGCCGAGCAGGGGGTGTTCTCTCACACGCAGATGTCCCTTGTTTTTGGGACTCAATAAGTCTCGAACACGTTCACAGTAAATCTCCATATAGCTTGTCTGTCAACGACAACAGTATTAACATTTAATTATTTGATTAACTCAACATCTACCAAAAACTATTTACAAATTGCTTTGACATTTTGTTTGATACCCGTCTGTAAATGTATATACAGGCTTAGTTGGACAGGGCAAGATTATGTTATTCTTCAACTGGTATTAACCATTAGAGCACTGAGCCGATAAATTTAAATTTTCAGCCACTTGAAGTTGTGTCTCGCTACCGCGATCCACAATTTCAAGTGACTAAAAAATAGTTTAATTTGCAAAATTTAGGTTGAAATGTATGAGATTATCACAGATTTGCAACATATATAATTTTCCAAACCTGGTAATGCAAGACAATTAAAACATGAGAAAACAATACTATAGTCAACTGTAGTCGACATTAGTGTGCTAAGGGTTAACCCTTAAAGCCCTGAATTATTATTATATAAACCAAGATACCAAATGATTTTTTCAATTTAAAATCATCATAAATGTCTTAGTTAGCTTTTTCCGCTTCATTCGAATATCTATGTTATGGGTCTACGGCCATTATGAATATTTTACACTTTCAGTGCAAAGATTGCCTTCAGACGCATAATCTATATAGAACTCAGATTCTGATGTCTGAAATCGGTCCTCGCACTGCAAAGGGTTAAATAACATCAGCACACATTTGTAAAGATGTGCCTGTTTTGGAGACTGCTAATCTTACTGTTACTCTAAATCTGTGTTGGTTCAATGGTAGACCAGGGTCAAAGACGATGGTCTAACATTGAACCAACACAGGCTCTGGTATAGTGACTTCTTTTCTTCCCAAGGTGTTATTCTTCTACCGTTTCCAGCTCTCAAAATCTAGAGTTGCTTTCACGTTTATATTCAGAAAAGCATGGGTTTGGTCAGATAATCATAAATTTAGATAAAATAATTCATCTAATCAGCCATACATTTGGCATATAATATACCAAAATAGTGCTGTATTTAAAAATACAATATTTGAGAATGTCTCACCTCAACTGAAAATTGTATGTCATCTTCTTGACAGTCATGCATTTTATTGAACAGGTCTTCACATAACTGGAACATAATAGACAGATGGTGATATTAAAATAAATTATAACCATTGAAGCAGCTTTGTCTCATTTATGCACCACATGGCACATATATGAATTAAAAATAATTCATGTAAAATTAAACCATCCTTTTCACGCCAAGTTATCTGATTTTAATTTTCACCCACTTGAAGCTGTGTCCCGCTACTGCGACCTACAAATTCAAGTTCCTCCCATTTGTTTCATTTGAGACCAAACATTTGCAAATCTAAATAAGATTATAATTGTTTTAATTAATTTTTTTGTCGAGCAAATCACTGTTATTGGGAGCAAAATGTGTGTTTAAACACACATTTTGCTCCCAATAACAGTGATTTGCTCGACAAAAAAAAAATTAAAACAATTATAATCTTATCAATCACATAATAATTCATGACTGACGTGTAGAGGAAACGGCAAGAATGTTCACCATTTTTTACAATGTTGTAAACTACAGTGATAAATTACCCAGGATAAAAATATGATGGGCAAAAATGAATTCAAGTCACATCTTCACGAAAAAGATAAGAACAACGATATTTCAACAGCGTCCACTCTGCAAATAATAGAGAAACGTTTTACGAGAGATAGGCCAGCGTGTCAGACGCCAGTAAGACACTGCAGCATCATTGTCATTATAAGCTGTGTACATACCTGTGGTATAATACCCTGCTGGCCGGGCTCGCTCCTCCCCATCATTGTGTAGCTCTTACCCGCGCCTGTCTGCCCGTACGCGAATATACATATGTTATACCCTTCGAACGCGTGGGCCAGCATCTCTATTCCTATGTCTTCATACACTTTCCTCTGACTGGCAAAATTTGGGTCTTCCGGCTGCAACAGAAAAGATCACCCGATATTAGCACTTCGAACGCGTTTTGTCGCAAAGTGTTATATTCTTCACGAGACATGATAATCTCAATAAAATACACTGAATACAAAATAGGTAATCTACAATCTCCGGCTAAATGTTGTTAGGGACAGTTCTTTCCGACAGGTACAGAAATGTCCGCCAGAAATGTTCGCAAAAAGAAATGTCACCCACAAGATATGTCCGCAAAAAAACGCAAAAAGGAATGTTCGCCACAAAAATTACTTTATACGTTTTTGGTGGACATATGTTGTGGCGGAGATTTGTTTTTGTGTTTTATGCGGACATATTTTGTGGCGGACATTCGTTTTTTTGCGGATATATCTTGTGGTGGCCATTCGTTTTTGCATTTTTCGCGGATATATGTTGTGGCGGCCATTGTTTTCAAGTATTTTTGCGAGCATATCTTGTGGCAGATATTTCTTTTTGCGTTTTTGCCGACATATCTTGTAGCGGTCATTCCTGTACATGGCAGACACAACTGGCCCTAACAGGCCTAACATTTAGCCAGAAGTGAATCAAGATGCTCTTAGCTTCAATGAGATGTGTTACACTTGAGTCATTATAACAAAAAGAAGGATATTCTCATTTCCTTATTTGTGAATAATATAACTAATATAAATTAATTCACAGGGCCCGTATTCTCGTACAGGTTACGATACATCGTAGGCTTCTGATTGGTCGAGACGGCCGTCTCGACCAATCAGAAGCCTACGATGCATCGTAACTTGTACGAGAATATGGGCCCTGTATCCCCGTATGTGTCACATTCCTCATCAAATATGAAAAGATATAAGGCCAAATATAATTTATCAGTATTTGTTTTCATAAACGAAACCTATTATCTCATAAACGAACACATTATTCCAAAGAAGAAATAAAATAAATACCATCCGAGATAACATCATTATAACGAAACGAAACTGTTAAAAATGAAATGAAAATTACGCGTTGATGTGTTATATATACCAGGTGCCGAGTTAACTATCGGGTAGCCTGTGGTGCTTGAATAAATACTTAATGGTGATGGACGCGAAAACTTCTGGAGACATCCTGTCATTCAATGACGAAAGGCAGTAACTGCCGACTTGAAACGTGGTCAGTTGCTTCTGTTTGCCTTTGCATGGCAGTATATATTATACTCGTGGATGAGTCAGCCTCACATGACATGTCAATCATCGTGATCATCGTGTGTATATATTGTGAACAGTAAGTACAGTGTTGTTGTTTTATATGGAAGCTAAATAAGCGCGAGGCGTCCCCCCAATGTTGTTTAACCTTCAGTTCATTGGGCCTGTTAACCCTTACAACATATTTTTTTGTGAAAACCATGGAGACCAAAGGGTTGTTTCAATTTGAAATCATCATAAACGTCTTAGTTAGCCCTTTCCGCTTCATTTGAATATCTATGTTGTGAGTCTACAGTGCCATTATAAATTTTGTAATTCTTTCAGCGCGGGGATCGACTTTAGACGTCAGAATATGACGTCTGTAGACGTCATATTCTGACGTCTAAAGACGATCCCCGCGCTGAAAGGGTTAAGCACCAAGTAAGCCAACATGTCTAAAACAGAAATATTCATGATTTAATAATCCTTCATATATACTGAATACCACAATTTCCACCTCAATTCGCTTGAAAATCAAATTAAAGTATAAATCTATCGAATAAAACCAAGGACGTACTTTTTGATGGACTATACTATTTTATTATTCAATCATGTTCATGTTATGACTTTAATTCAAGACAGGTGACGTTGCACACAAGTATGAATGAAGGACGTACTATGGCATGCAATCAAGACACAATATAATATAACCCAGACAGAAATAGCAAGCGCCACTGGACGGATGCTGCCCTGCGTGGGCATCCTAGCTGGCGGAGGTAGAGTTTCTGGAATTCGTTTGCTTGTGGCGCAATCAGCATGACAAAGGCGCCCGGCGCGAGACACAGTGAGCCGAGGTCACCACAGACTAACTTCATTTTTTCTCCCCGGCCAGGCCCCCTAGAGGACGAGTCGCATCCTCAGAGCCAGGCCCCCTAGAGAACGAGTCGCATCCTCAGAGCCATGTGTCTTGCTGCTATTGCAATATATGCGGGTGACCCAGATACGGCGCCGAATGAGGGAATAAACATAGCCTGTCACATTTTTTGTACTACTATTGAAAATATTTAAAAACATAGAAAAATAAATGAAATGAATCGGGCTTTAGGCCACCTTTGTGCACATATAGGCTAAAATGGGCCGGGAGAACCTCCTGAGGATGGTGAGATGATTGAGATGACACTGCCCTCCAGACACAGGATTCGAAATTCGAGCCCTGGCGGTCTGAGGCCGAGCACGCTGGCTCTCGGTCACGGAGGCTCCCCACAATACTGACTTTCACACGTGGATGGGCAAGAAACATTTTTGTTTCTTTAAAACCGCCAGTACCGGGGACCGAACCACGAAATCTGGCGTGAAAGGCAGCGGTGCTAACCACTACCCTAAGGCCCCCGCCCATGACTAGAAGTGGGTGACAAATGAAGAAATATACTGTTACTTTTAAAACAGTTCCATGATATTTTTTGTTCTAAAACCACCAGGTTTCAGGAAATTAGGCCATTCTTCAGAGATGCGAAATGATGCTTTAATGCATCGCGAGGGCTTAAAGGGTTAAGAGATAACTTGAGTAAATGAAATTTGTACTGACTTGAAGCTGTGGATCGCGGTAGTGGGTAAAAGTACCCGTGACATATTTGTATAGTTTGATATCACTTTGAACTCTTACTGGGCAGACACACAGTTCATTCCCTGTGGTATATTCACAATCTCCACCAAGAACACGAGACATTAACCCAATGCTGTTTTAATGCTGGATCACCGTTTGTGACGCTGGTCCAACATTAAACCAGTTGAGCATGGGATCGCTGTCCCGTGTTCACTGGGTAGTGCTCATTGGAGGTTATGGGTCGAAATTGAGGAAAAGTGAAATATTGTCCCGGACGATAGTGTGTGATAAATATAGGAAGCGATTGAACATGTTGAATGGAGCATCCCATAATGTATCACCAGCGGAACTGAGCCCTAACTTGCTTAGCTAGCGGCATATGCCCATACCGCAGGCGATCATTACACTGGGGAAATATCCTGTCATGTTCAAATAAGCCCGATATCAGAATAAACGTGGCTTACTAATGTAAACTGATGTGGAACATTCTGTTTCTGTGCATACCTATGAATACAAATGCTATTTTTTCTGGATTTACGCATGATGAATTTCATTGTACTTTTTGTATGTAGCATATTCTGTGGAGGTCACACTGACTAGAGCCATGTAGAGCCGACCACCGAAAAAATCTGGCAACACGTCTAGTAGCCAATAACCCTTTACCCGCTACGTAATCTTATTTAAATTTTCACCCGCTTGAAGTACCGCGACCCACAACTTACAAATGGGTGAAAATTCCACATATTTGTTTATTTTAAGACCAAACATTTCCAAATCTTAATGTTTAAACACTGTTTCATCCCAAATAACTGTGAATTATCCTGCTATTAAAACAAACTAGAAGCAACTATAATCATGCTTGGCGCTTGAAAGATTCTAAGACCAGGGGCCGTATTCTCGTACAAGTTACGATATATCGTAGGCTTCTGATTGGTCGAGATGGCCATCTCGACCAATCAGAAGCCTACGATATATTGTAACTTGTACGAGAATACGGGCCCAGGGTTCTAACCAGGCCCTCCTAGTTTTGTTGCCGCTACGCTACTAATATCGCCGACACGCTGCCGATACGCTGAACAAAGAGCGACACGCTGACGATACCCTGGAGATAATCGTTATTTTTTGTAATTCATTTGAAAATTGCGGGGCTGCTGTACCCAGCAAACACGAGACGCTGATCTAATGCTGGGCTAATGATGCGCCGAATTCGCAGACAACGGGCCAGCATTATTGTAACACATCATTTGTGCAGTGTCTCGTGTTTGCTGGTTAAGCAGGAGCCGTGACGCCGACATCGAGGCCGTGGATTGCTGTATTACCCGAAAAAATCAACGTTATTCAACATGGCTGTGACTGAGAACGATCTTGACCTGAAGCTCCGAAAAATGTCCATAACTTTTTAATAACAGTGCAGCTAAGCTCAGCATGTGATCTCGTTGCTGAAATGTTACTGATTCTCAAATACACTATTTTCGACCTGATTATTCAAGACCAAGTCTTAGATTATGACCGTCCATAGAAATGTCCCACGATTTTGTATGAAGTCAATCTGTGGCTGTGAGTTTCAACCCCCGCTGGGACTGTTAAGCAGCGCTAAATGCCGCGACCGCCTTTGGCTGATTTCCAAATTTCAAATGCGACATAGGCTTTTACGTGGGTTGCAGCGAGCTGGCCTAATATCATCTACGATGCTTTGCCGGTTAAGGTTTGTATATTGCGTGAACTCTATATGATACAACCTAGGCCCACTAATAATTTAGACATTGTATCTCTAATACTAATATGGAGAAAAAAATATCCTCTCCTGCATAGGCCCTATGTATTACTAGCTTTAAATGCTATATAATCTATAAGTAGGGCCTAAATGACAAAAAGGTGCATGCGCCCACAATCAGGTAACTATTGCTGTGTATCTGGCGATTACGGATTTCCATTTGATAGCTGCTGTGCAGTGGTTTGTCTGCAAAGTAAGTCTATAAAAAAACGTTGAATCTATAGATAAAAAATGGAGACAGAATGACGAGATTTTCAAGTGTGGCTTTCTCCTTCATTCACTCACTGTTGCCACTGAGTGGCGTTTGTCGCGATCAACAGCAAAGCATTGATCATAGGTTGATGAAAATCCCAGATTTTTCATGGTTTATTTATCTTTTTACAAAAAATGAAGGATTTTTAAGGCCTGTAGGCCTAGTTCTTTTTTTTCATATTCACGGACTTTCAATGTTTTCAAGGACCCGTGGGAGCCATGTATCAACGTGTAGGGAAATGCTTTAGAATTCATCTCAGAGCAGCTAGTATCCATATCCTCGAACCGATACGCTGACATTTCAGGCTGGTTAGAACACTGTCAGACCACAAAAAAATTCAGTTTCTCATTATGGAGGCACGTGTGCTTGTGATGCCATTAAATGGTAATATTCATTAAAAAAATACATGGTAAACATCAATGTCCATAAGTCATTCCACGGGTTGACTCAAACACAGCAGCAATATGCATGTCACTTAGCGCAGTCATGGCCCTCATCAGTGCTCATGGGAACTGCGCACTAAAAAAATAGTCATTTGATCTAGTTCCCTGAACATGGTTACTCTACATATATCTAGCGCCACCGTTTTTTTCCAAACCGGAATGAACCAGTCCACGTGGCATGTGAACTGGTTCATTCTGGTTTGGAAAAAATACCACGCATATGTGCACATACACGAGGCGATTTGACTACTACCTGACATGACGTCATCCAGCAGGCACGATTATTCTCCAATTGCTGGATCGATGTTGGGCCAGCGTCGTAGACGCTGGACCAACATTGATCCATCAATTGGTCAGGGACTGCATCTCATTTAAGTCGAGTGTGGTCGTTCAAGGATTATGGCGCTAATACTTTTTGTTGACATTTAGGACTGGCATATATTTTATGGAGTCAATCATGATATTTCATTTCTAGATTAAAATGTACGTAGCTACATGTATGGACAAAAACATCAACTATACACAATCATGAAATTAAAAGAAAACAAAAACGTAAGAACAAGAGATCAATATATATTAATTTCGACATTTCCTTTCTTGATTAAAATGTACCTAACTATGGTCAAAAACGTCAATCATGAAATAAAAAGACAACAAAAATGTATTAGAATAAAAGTTCAATGTATAAATAATTTCGATACGTGGATACTTCACTAGTACTGTCTAATTAATTTGTTGAAAGGTGCTTCGATGCTTTTATTCATTTACTTTATCATGTTTATGTATAGTTTCTTGCTATTATGTTGATTTTTTTCACGATTATTTGATAAACTATTGTTAATAGATGTCAACTTTTATTCTACTTGATGTAATATCTCAAAAAAAAAAAAAAAAAAACTATTCTTAAAAAAATGAATTTAAAAATCTCAACCCATCCTGCAAATAATTTTCGATATAATAAATGTGTAAGAATGAAAAAGGTACATGTATAACTATATTTATCATTGGATGATGGAATGAGATTGAGATGAAATGAGTGTGATTTTATGCCAAGAGCTTATTTGGTTAATGTTGAGGCGGGTCAGAATGATACACGTAAAAAAACGATTAAAATTAACAATGATAATCATGTTAATGCTAATAGATTTATGTAACTCATTAAATACATTTACTTAAATGTCGAGTGCGTGTCTACGTAAAGGGAAGCGGGCATGAAAGTAAAAGCCTACAGGCGTATTGATTTACCGTCACATTGGCCTTTCTAGAAATTTAGCTGATGGCAAAATGGGAGTTCGCCTTTCACTTGTGGGCTCTGCTGTCTGGCCAGACAGATACCGAAGGTGGGGCAATTCTCAGCTGGCTCAGTATTGGGCCAACGTCTGAGACGTTGGCCCAACACTGAGCCAAAATTGCCCCGGCGAGAAGTGTCTGTAGAGGATACAGGACACGCCATATCGTTCTGTCACGTTTGTCTAAGTTTTATAGAAAACGCTGCTCGACCGGAGTTGACTATCTTGTAGTGTGGATGATAAAACGTGAATACAGAGCTCCGGTCGTCATCTGTAATGTTAACTGAATGACGGCCGATCCGGTCCAAATTGTAAATTTATTTTGAAATTCTCTTTCCACATTACCACGCTTGTTCCATACCGATGTCAGGGTTCGGCTCATCCCTTACAAAATGTCACAAAAACAATGTTTTTTTCAATTCATACAATAAGTTATCTGATATACGTTACTCATAGCAATTGCACACAAACGATGATCATCAAACGCTAAATGTGTGCCAATAATTTTTCGAACAAAATTCCATAGTATCAAAAAATGGATTTCCAATGACTCACCGTTGTGGACGACCAGTAAGAATAGTCAAAATTGTAACTTTTGGATTTTCCCAGATCATAGCCTTGTCTTGGGTCCGTGATCGCTGCAAAGACAAACGACAAATTATTAGTCCAAATGTACCTATTCACATGATCACACCAGCCTGCCAGCAAACGCGAGGCCTCCTCCAAATACCGGGTCCATGTCGATAGTTCAGTTCAGTTTGGTAATTGTATACGACATATAAAATACAAAATTGTACATAATATTTTTTAGCAAAAAAAGAAATGTCAGGAGACCACCGGTAAGAACTAAAGACCTTATCAGTGCTTATGGTCAGTAAAAAAAAACACCGTGATATAAAAAGAAAGGTAGGCCACCATTTATATTATACAGGGTAGATGGTAAATGGCTCGAAAATTACATGACATCAATCATAATATACATTTCTTTGAAATTATCTGCGACGCTGGCCCAGCATCAAACTTACACGCCTTACACGCCTGGTGTGTACTTCTAAATTTATTGTTTGAAAAACAAATAACAAGGTTGAAAACGTCTATCATCACTTTAACCGTTTCAAGCCTGACTTTACCTTTGTCATCTCCATCCACCACAAGCCGCGAATTGCTGTCGCAATTCTCGACTTATAGTGGATGAATATGATTTGATGTGGTTAAAAAATGAAAGAAAATTGCCATGTATTGGTGAACCAGTTTCATGGAAATATTCGTTTTAAAACTATTTGTTGTATGAAAATCAAGTCTGTTTTCAGGGATGTAAAATGATGCAATGCATCGTCAGGGCTTAAAGGGTTAAGGGTTAACCAGAGATACAAAGGGTTAATGTCCAGAGACTCAAAGCTGACCAGACTTAAAACTCCAGATATCGACCCAATGTTGGCTCAATGTTGACACACCGACGTTGGCCCAACATTAAGACAACATAGGCTCGATGTCTCCTGTTCGCTGTAATATCTCTGAGGACACTGAATTATTCTCCAATCTGATTATTCATGAGCAATTTGAAAGCCAGGGAGGCAACTTAACCCTTAGAGCACTGATGTCGACTACGGTAGACATTCTGCGTTTTTATTGGCACCTGTATGACCAGTTGTTAAAAGTAAAATATGCTTTCAATTTTGAAACACTGATATATGTTGGGACTTACATTTCACAAATAACACCAATTTTCAGTCATTTGAAGTTGTGAATCGCGGTAGCGAGACACAACTTCAAGTGACTGAAAATTTAAATTGAATACGTCAGTGTTCTAAGGGTTAACCCTTTACTGGCTAAGGTAAAACAATAAAAAAATTACCAACTTTAAGTTGTGTCTCGCTAGCGCGACCCACAACTTCAAGTGAGTGAAAATTACTCATATTTGCTTAATTTGATATCAAAAATTGCAAATGTTGATGTTGGAACACATAATATGTTTTGCCAAATAGCAGTGATTAAATCTGCTAAAAAACGGATTAGAAATGCTAATAGTGGTGCTCAGGGCTTAAAGGGTTAATCAAGGCGGAGTGATGAATTTCTGCTTTGGGTCAACTGGGGTCGATCTCAACCCCAGCCAACACAGACGCATTCACTCTGTGCTGGTATAATGTTGGCCCAGCGTCGCAGACAGTGGACCAACGTTATATCAGTGCAGGGGCAACATTTCATATTAAACATGATAAATAAATGTAATAAATTCTCAAAATATGGCACTAATATCTCGGACCACGGCCAAAGAGAAATTACGGCTTTTCATCGTTCGCGTTGCTGCACCACGTTTATGGAACGATTTAACTATCGATGTAAAATAAGTTTAATCAGTTACCATTTTTCGGAAGAAATAAAAACACATCTTTTTACTCTACCAATACCACCTGTAGGGCCAATGATTTTCCGTTTCAGCGCGATTTTCACAGATTGCTGACTAAAATACAGTGACTGAGTGTGCTACAAGTAGGCTAACTCAGATCTGTAGGCCTAATTGAATAACAACATTGTTGATTGCCAAAATCATCAACAGAACAAAACACGAAAAAACAATATTTTTTCATATTATAACTGCATAAATTAGTATCTTACCAATGCCAGGCAATAATAAAAAATTGACTAGTATAATAATCGCCGATGGAGAAAGTGCTGACCCATGCAGCCCCTTATCAATGCACACGCGGCGGTCATGGCGGTATTGATTGTACTGTCATTCCCAGTCACCTTAGCCAACGTTGGCCCAACATTAAGTCATACCACGCATGCTGTGATTCGGGAGTCCTCGGCCGATCTCGGCAAGCTCCGGCTTATTTGCATAATGTTTGATCATGCGTCGTGCACCGGAACCGATCCCGTACTAGCGGGAATAAAAAAGGCTAAATATAGTCAAGCTGAATGACGTCATTGCAATGGATTTCCGAAACGGAAAAATTCCGCGATCACATGTAGACACGGCATATGCCGCAATCAGCACTGTCAAAGTCGCGGCATGCCGCGATCAACAGGATAAGGGTTAAAGTCAATGAAAAACAGAGTGAAATAAGTGGATTTGGATTCATAAAATGACGTTTCCATTTGAACTTTGAAATATGCAATTCCGTTTCACAGGGTATCTTCCGCGAATTCCGTCCGTTTTCCGCGATCGCGGAAAATCATTGGCCCTACACCTGAATCTGATCACGTACAGATCGTAACACCACAAGCTCTTTTTCTGACAACAGACTTTAAATGATAGTGAATACTGATTTTAACCATTGAGGCTCCAAAATATTTGTGTATAAACCATGGAGACCAAACGTTTTTTTTTAATTTGAAATCATCATCATAAATGTCTTACTTTTCTTTTTCTGTTTCATTTGAATACGGTACCTATGTTCTAGGTATAAGGCCATTATAAGGCCAGAAGGGCTATTGAGTCTCAATGTTATTGAGAGATACTGTGGGCGCTATAGAAGTTATTGTCTTACGTATCATAACTATGTTATATAACACATATTTCTTCAAATGAGCTCTGTTTCTTCAGACCAAATTTATTTCGGATTATTCGTCTATCATGGCATGGTAGCATTGTGTTACGTTTTTCGAATTCATGTATACGGTAGTTTCTACCGTATACATGAATTCGTGTTCACAATTATACTATACCACTACTATTGGTGCTAGTTGGTTTACATGGTGTATTATACAGTATACTATTATAGTGTTTGTTTTTTCGCCATGGAAAGAACCAAAGTGTCTGGCGGATGTCCAAGTGGGCAATACAAATGATCCTGACTTCTGTCTGAGAATAACAATCATCTATCACCATGATCACGTATCAAAAATGTACAGTAAACACAAGACCTTGACATTATGCTATATTAATGTTGGGCCAACGTCGTAGACGATGCTCCAGCAGTGAAACAACATACATGTATGATCAAATACGGCTATGGCCCATCTTTAAAAAAAAACCCACGAGATTAAAATAGTAGACGATGGCCATGGACACTCAAACAGCATTTGGGCCAATGCGTCATTGTCACCATCATTCTATATTAAGTTCTTGGAATAACTAAAATCTTATATGAATAAACGTATGCTTGCATAAGTGAAGTGAGTTTTACCACCGATATATTATCTTTCACGCTATGATATCATTAGTTAACAAACTTTATATACTAGTGTGTATTATCATGATTAGGCAAAAAAACACTAATTATCAACGTTGAGAAGGAGCGTTTGATACTCTTTGAACTCTGATAAACATCATTATTGTAAAATATATTATATTATATTTCAAAATATATTATATTTCAAAAATAACATTTCCTTAAACACTATGTATTGGTCTTTAGAACAAGCATATTTCGAAGCTAATATTTACCAACTGTGGAATATACCTATCTCAGGGCGTAAATATTGCATTAAAAATATCCATTACATTTTTAGAGGTTATCTGACAATATCGTAACTGATGACAAATAACAGTCAGTCAAAGTTCTACGTCACCATCTATCTACATACGTGTCTATACATAGACACATTATCCACATACATATGGTGGACATGTGATAATCGACCACGGCACAATTGATATGTCCGCTGCACACCCTATAAACTTGTCTGCTGGCATAAAAATGTCGTGGGCGGAGGCACGACATAAGGCAGGACTACGCGTATACTCTGTAATACGACAACGCTATGCGTGGGATCCATCTACATGATTTATGTCGTGAACAACATATATAACTCTCAGCACATAGGGTCATCTCAATTTCTAAATTTGAAGTTCAACCAAAGGGAAATGTGAATACGCACAATAGATCGAAGCAATTTCAAATCATACGATGACGCAATCCAGCAAGCCACACCATCATATAGTAATTGTCATGATATGAGATCGTTGAAGTAACTGACCCCATATCGCGAGTATCTAGACAGAATTCATTCAACCACCGAGCTGAATAGCTACAATTTTCACTCATTTGAAGCTGTATCTAGCTGCCGCGATCCACAAGTGACTTTAAATCCTCCAGATTTGATACTACCCAGTAAAACACAAAACATTTGGTGCAACATTGCATAAATGTTATACAGATGCTTCGAGCTTGCTCAGTGGGAGACAAACTAATTTTAAATCTTTCTGATTACAGACACATTTCACCGTTAAAAGCCGCTACGACAAACCATGGTATGCAGATAAGCTTTTACTGTCAATTGAATATTACATGCACCCCTCATTTTTAAACAAAGTCAGACAAACACTTCATCCCAGCAAACACGCGACATTCAAACAATGTTGGTTTAATGTTGGGCCAGCGTCGTAGACGGTGGACCAACATTAAACCAACATTGGTTAAATGTTGCGTGTTTGCTGGGATTACACTTCAATTTTAATTGAATTGAGTCACTTAGTGAATATTATGCATGCTCTATATAGTACAGTACGTAGAAATCTTGAAGTGAATTGATTAACCCTTAGCACACTGATCCAATAGTATTGTTTTCTCATCTTTTAATGGTCTTGCATAACCAGGTATTAAAAATTAAATATGTCCTTAATTTATGATAATAATATACATTTCAACCTAGATTTTGCAAATTAAACTAATTTTTAGTCACTTGAAGTTGTGGATCGCGGTAGCGAGACACAATTTCAAGTGGCTGAAAATGTAAATTTCTTGGCTCAGTGCTCTAAAGGTTAATGCACATTTTAATGAGTATTGTTACGATATAACAACGGAAGAATAGAAGTCTATTATTATTTGCATTGTTTAATTTAATGTTTTTTATCATCGCACTGCACTGAAATCAATTGAGTTTTAACAATGTTTAATTGAGTAATTAGACAAATAGCCTTATATGTGGCACGGATGCCAGTTGTGATTTGTGGTTGAATGGTTAAAATGGCAGATACAATACTTTATACCCGACTGCGAGGTTTACAAATAGGATACTATTTGTTAATATACAGTAATAGAGCCTGAAAGATCCTTGAGAAAATGTTACCACCGTGGCAGCTAAATCCATTATAGTCTGAGATACACCAATATACGCGCTCATTACGCTGATATGTTTTATCAAGGAACATTTCGTTTTTAGAAATAGGATTGCATAAATTTGAAACGTATTTTAGAAAATATATCACAATTCATGATTTATTCCGAATCTTACCAATGAGAATTTTATAAATAACACTGTAAAATAATCATAAAATAGTAATGATAATGCTAAAAAAGCCAATTTACATGTATCATCATCAATTTATGCACGGGGTGGTGAGGTTTAAACATTCCATGCATGCGTTCAATTTGCTTAAATGCCACCAACAGACAAAAGGTTGAATTAAGTCACCCATGTTGAGAATACAACGTGGAAAACGTGTTCGGATTTATAACATGCATCATCAGCAATTTGATTATCTTAATGGCTGCAATTACGCCTTCGATGCAGAAAGAGGTGTGTGATCAGAAATACCTATATTCTCAAGACTCATCTTTTCTGCACAAGTGCAAACATTTACTCGTTTTTTCCTATAATGCGTTGATACATTTCAAGCATACACCCCCACAGAGAAAAAGAAACAACTGTGCGATGCTTTTAATGCTTGCTGTGGTGGTAAACATCTCGTGTTTCTCCAGTATATGTCAGACCAATGCCACATTCGAAGCCCCATAGAAACGACAGATGGAAGAAGATACACCAATTAGGAGACATTAGGCTAATGAAGCGTGCTCACCAATCTCACATTACGTCACCTAAAGCTCCTGTAGAGAGCGACCTAATGAGATTCTAAACATGTATTGATTGAAACATTACTGCAGTATCAGACACTGTGGGGCATAATTACGCCCCTGGGTAGGTCCATCTGGTTTTCCAACTTCTTGATGAGCATTGTCGCGATGACCTTTGTCTTGCAGGTCACGCACTTCGAGCGGTCATCAACAGCATCATGGGTCTTCCGTATTTGGCCGACTACATGGAACTGATGGTTTGCCATTTAGAATAAGAGTGAACACGCAGTTGCATTCCTCGGTCGCTGCCCCAGCAAACCCAATACATTTGACCAATGTTGTTTTAATGTTGGCCCACCGTCTGCGACGCTGGCCTAACATTTGTTCAACGTCCCGTGTTTTCTGGGTTAAGTTAAAGCGCGCCACTCGGAAATTGTCCAGGAGCAGACGATGTTCTGGAGTGGACAGGCGCGGCAGGTTGGCTTGGTGACGCACGTCACTTCCTGCGTATTCTATGGGTGATAATGGGATGGGAATGAGATTAAATTGATCACGTCTAAATTAGAGAGAAAGAGAAACAGTCATTGGCCAGGGAGACGAGTCGACTATAATCACAAGGACACTGTTAGACGCAGTAATGACGAGTGACTTCAGTTTGAGCGTAGGCCTATATGATCACAGCACTTTTAAAAATGAAAAAACTTGATGATTTTGCTATATTTTTGCATTGTTCCAGAGCGTGTGTTAGTGAATCTCCCATTATCAGATTGTTCCATTAAGGTTTGAAGTGATTCATCTATCACGCCATAAGCGGGGGATAATTCCCGTTAATCTTTACAATAAAAACAATTTCGTCGTTCATTCTACGTTTAAATAACAATACAAATTATACGTTCGGTGTGTACAAAGACACGACTTCCCTTGCACCGTGGACAATGAATAGGCCCCTAATTAAGATTGAATTGAGGACCGGTGGTTACTCTATCAATAATTATTAAGTATCAATCCTTGGCCAAATGAGGTTGCGCAACGTCATGATGCAGAAGCCAGCATATGTACATATACATATATGAGACGTCCATGAACACGTAAAATAATATTGGTATAACCCTTACAACGCCAAATTCTTTTTGTTTAACTTTTTAACCTCCGGTGTCGCATATATTCGGGTTCTCATTTTGTATTAGCACCTTTTGAACATGTTAAAGATAAAATGTTACATCAATCAGCAATATTTGAAAACAGATGACCTCCATTTTGTCAAATCTGAATAATTTTCACTCACTTGAAGTTGTGGATCGCGTCAGCGAGACACAACTTCAAGTGAGTGAAAATTCAGATTGAATAATTTGGCGGTTAAAGGGTTAAACCATGAAGACTAAAGAGGGTTTTTTTCAATTTGAAATCATCATAAAAGTCTTGGTTAGTTCTTTACGGTTCATTACGTTACGGCTTTATACGTCAGGATCTGGCGTATAAAGACGGTCCCGGCAATGAAAGGATTAAGGTTAGGAAGGGGACGTGGTGCGATGGTTAGAGCGTCTGACTGCCCCATGCGTCCCGGGCTCGAGCCCCGCTGTTCCCGTGTGGGGTTTTCAGAGAAACAGCACTGTTTCTCCCTTCTCAATATGACTAGGCGATCACGTTATTGGCGGCCTCGTCCAGTTAAGGTTGAGACCCGTGTATCGACGTGAATTTCGCAGCCCCGCGCTGCGCGCTCCTCACGCAAATAAAAGGATTAAGGTAGGATTGCGGCGTGCCGCTTGCAACGCTGGACCAACATTGAAGCTTCGCTGGGTGAAAGGCCCAAGTTTCTGGGAATAATATTACAGATCACAATCATTATCTCACCAATTTGTATCCTGGTTTTATGATGTTCACAGCTGCCCGCAAACGTTTTAGAAAGCTGGCAATCGGCAAAAATCTCTCCAACGAGGTAATCAGGTATAATTTGATCCCATTATCTGATTATTTCTTTTTTTAAATATGATGACATAAATGTCGTGTGTGTTCTCAAAGTTGTGTTCAGTCAAAAACAATCAATAAAGAAATATCAGTTTGGTTTGAATGACGCAGTTTTACCCATTAAAAAGTTATTTGGGGATATAACAAGTATGCGGTTTATTAAGAATTTAGCCTTTATATATGCTTGAAAAATTCGGGATGCGTCGGCAGATATGAAAACAGTAATATACAACTAAAATAGAGGACAATTTGTTATCGAGCTCAGTGGATGTCCAGTCATTCGGGAGCATACATTAATCTGGATAACCATGAGCAATAACGTCATGCATATCTGGTCATAAACAACGGTACAGGTCTAAGCTGACAGGCCGACACTGCTAATATAGCAATGATTTCGCCCACAGTAGGGCCATATCACACGGAGACTGTCGCTCTGTTCAGACTTTGTTTCAACTCAGAAGTATTGGTTTGCAGCTGTATGATGTTGGCCCAATTCTGTGACAATGCTGCGCAAAGTGGCTCTGGCTGGGCATGGACGTCAGTCATGACAAGCAATCTGACTGCTGTGTAAACATCATCACTGACCGTGGTCCCTCGGGGCGGTGTGGATCCACAGAATAACGGATCAGTGTCGGGCCAGTGTATGAAACCCCGGCCCGTCATTGAGCCACAATGGGCTCATCGTTATGGGGATGTGCTTCCTCTGGGCGACAGGCCACCGGCATCACCAAGGCTGCGGGCTGCGGCCATTTTATGCCGTCTCGGGCACGGCTAATAAATCAGCAGGATCTCTCTAGCTGACTGCTCAAAGTCGAGGGACGTGTCCATCTGGACACTGGGATGCTGTGACCTTCTCTAAAACCTGGCCAGATCCACAGTGATGAAGATACACAGTGAGGCTCAGGATGAACAGATCCCAGATCATTACACACAGGGGGACGAGATTATGACCAAGGGGCGGATCCAGATTTAGAAAAAGGGGGTTCGAATAAAAACATAATAATAGGTGACACTCTAAATAGGTGCCTACCTCCAGAAGACTGCCATAGTCAATTTAGAGTGTCAATTACCGATATTTTGATCACTGTTGAGGCAATTTATTTTTTGAAAAGGAAAGGGCTGTCAGGACTGTGCACCCCCTTTTTGATGCGCCACTGGGTAGTTTTTACCAGCATATGGAACGTGTCCGTCTGGGTGTGTGACCTTCCTAGAAACCCAGATGGTCGCCCGGTGCGTCAGCACGGGCGACCATCTGGATTTCTAGGAAGAGAAATCCTGAGATTAAGTATGGCTATATCCGGCTCTGCACATGTCAATTCCAGAGTCAGGAGTAGCGGGATTGGCTGATCTATAATAGCGAGCGATAGAAGGGTAATGGCAATATGACGAGGTCACGATCCAGCTGACAACACACGTTTGCCAAACCTTGAAGCCCTATCACCCTCACCGCCCCTAAAGTTTAGTGCAAATTCCTGTTGGACAAGATATAGGACAAGATACAGGACAACGTAGATCACAGGACGCAAATTATAGAGTAAATAAATAGGAAATATTATTTTTCTTGTTCTACACAACAACAATAGTACTGTTTGTTCTGCACTAAAACATAATAGATAGGTGAATCCGATTTCATAGAAACCGAAAATAGCCCATGCTACTGGTTTAATACTTGACACGGGGTCAATCAAATTGGCTGCTTTTCAAAATGAATTTCCACTTAAACATGTTAAATCGCTTGAAACGTTTGAAAGGGATAACATTTTAAAGTGTTATCAGAAAGCATAAAAAGAAGTAGCCTACGTGCCAGGGAATTTCAAAATGTAAATTTAGTTACCGATTCAGATTCAAACAAGAATAAATAATAAAGAACTAAATCCAAGGCTTGAAATACTTGGTTCATCAATATCGGGATCAATATATTTCGTGCCTGTTTTTGACTAGATAAGGCTTCACTTGACGTTGAACATCGCGTTAGCATTCCAGAGCTCATCAAGTGTTGAAGGATAACAAAGAACATTTGAGTGCTAATGAAAACAAGGAGAATATTTTTATCGTTCCTCTTTTATTCATCGTCTCCTCAAATCTTTTCTCCGCTCAATAATCACTGCTATCTCATCAACCAGTCTCATCCATCGACTCAGACATCCTGGTTTTTATGTCGACTCAGACATCCTGGTATTTATGTCGCACACGTGTCCCCGTCTTTGAAATCAGCCGCATTGAAGACGTGACACTTTTTCAGGAGACATTGGCAGGGAGATTTACCAAGGGAACAGGTATGTTCATGTCTGTTCGAAGAGTTTAAAGGTGATCTATCACCCCTTATATAGTATGAATAAATTTGTGACAAATAAATCAAAATGCTACAAGATGGGGCACAAGTGTCTCCTTATATGGGGTGATTGGCTATCATGTGACCCTCCGAGAGGGTCACATGATAGCCAATCACCCCATATAAGGACATAATTATTCATACCAAATAAGGGGTGATAGATCACTTTTAATGGGCCTTTCAAAAAATAAAATCCATCTGCTTTGACAGTCGAACAATTATCCCAGCAAAAACGAGACATGTTGGAACAGCATTGGATCAATGTCTCGGTGTTTGCTGGGATGGTGGACAGACCATATGAGACCAGGGTTATTGAATATCTATGGCCGTCTGTCCCTTGTACTCATTGACCTGAATATGTTTGACCTCAGCTGATCATTATGTAGTCAGCGCGTGGCATCCTGGCAGTAGATGTAGAGCTAGGCAGTCTGCCCACAGACTCTCTGCTGTCAGGATGCAATGTGGCGTCTGCATACACTATCATTTATTCGGACTATTCTCATTTTACACGACAGACAAGATACATTGAACCAATGCTGTAGTATTTAATGTCTCATGCTAAATTAGTCCCTGGGTAAAGGCTCGATATACACGATAGAGATATTATGAGATTTTGTCTCGTGAGACAAGTTGTGTGAGGAATTTTAACGTATGTACAGTGTTGAAGACATACAATAGTATCTGAAAGATTTTCCACACATTTATTCTCGTGACAGAAAATCTCATGAGAAAAATGTTATCGTGTGTGTCGGCCACCTCAGCATTTCCACAGTGCACATAACACTTCCATTATTGTAAACCAGATCTAGAATGATATAACCTATGGCAATGATACCAGGTTGATGACCCTTTCACCGCTGATCACGACTAAAATCGTTTTTAATTCTTAGCACACCGATGTCGACTACAGTTGACTATAGTATTGTTTTCTCACGTTTTAATTGTCTTGCATAACCATGCTTTAAAAATTAAATATGTCTCAAATCTGTGATAATCATATACATTTCAACCTGGATTTTGCAAATTAAACAAATTTTCAGTCACTTGAAGTTGTGGATCGCGGTAGCGAGACACAACTTCAAATGGCTGAAAATTTAAATTTCTTGGCTCAGTGGCATGCTAAATAAATCACAGTTATGGTAAACGAAGTGAGTGTTTGAACATCAAGATTTGCAAGTGTTTGGCCTTAAATTAAACAAATATGAGTAGTTTTCACCCACTTGCAGTTGTGGGTCGCGGCAGCGAGACACAACATTGGGTCAGTCTCCTCATGGAGATGGTACTATCATGCATGTCAGCTGGCTAGGTGGATGGCTGTGGACTAGTGGAAAAAAATGAAATGAATCGGGCTTCAGGCCACCTTTGTGCACATATAGGCTAAATTGGGCCAGGAGAAACTCCTGAGGGTGGTGAGATGATTGAGATGACACTGTCCTCCAGACACAGGACCTGGTGATTTCGGACGCCTATCGGTGATTTCGGACGGTGATTTCACACCGTCCGAATTCACCGCGGCGTCCGAATTCACCGCAGACCGTCCGAAGTCACCGTCCGATTTCACCGCACACCGTCCGAAATCACCGATTGGTGTCCTAAATCACCAGTCCGAAATAGTCAAGGTCCGAAATCACCGGACACCGTGGAACATGACCGCACTATAATATGTCAACGTGAAGCAATTCTGCTGATTCCCAGAAAACACGAGGCATCGCCCAAATGATTGATCAATGTTGATCCATCTTCTAAAACGCTGGTCCAGCTCTGACCCAGCATTGGGTTGATGTCTCGTGCTTGTTGGGTTGAGGCGTGAATGGTAACGCGATGACGTCATGCCCCGAGGGTGAGCTTCAGGGAAGCAAGCCACCCACCGCGGCCGTAAACATCAGGTGCGACGAGTTACATAACCCTCCCTCTCCCTGACCCCCGAAACCCAACCATGTCCCCCAGAAAACACGACACGTTGAAACAATGCTGTTTTAATGTTGGGCCAGCGTCGCAGACGTTGGGCCAACATTAAAACAGTATTGTTTCAACGTGTCGTGTTTGCTGGGATTTTCATTCCCCTCAAGGTGTGAGCTGCTGCCACAATCCCCCCCCCCCCAGCATGCTCAGGACGAATAAATGTTCAAATTATTGTTTTATGAAATACCCCTCACATGTATATAAAACCTTATATGAGCTCTCAGAATGACCCTATTCTTAGTAATGGATTATCCATGAATCATGTGATTTAAATTCAGGGCATTTTATTCAAAAAATTCTATGTGATCTATCATGGCGACAAGGGAGCTTAAAGGGATAAATTTAAACACTAATTCTACGTGCAAAGCCAAAAGGCAGCATCTGATGACTTTACAAGTACGCAGATACTGTCTTTTGGCTTTGCAGCTCTTGCAGAATTTTGAGCTTGGCTATTTTGGATAGTTCAGCGTGTTTTCAGAACGGGATATCATTTTTCCACTTGAAATAGCCATTGATAAAACATGTAAAACAAGAAAATTGCGTTTATACAATTCGGTTTGTTTTTTATAATAATGGTCATTGTACTTCATTATTCATAAAAGACAATGGATTATTTCACTTAATTAAATCATTGAAAACGCTTCGAAGTTTTTTTATAATAATGGTCATTGTACTTCATTCTTCAAAAAAGACAATGGATTAATTCACTTAATTAAATCATTGAACACGCTTCACTTCTAAGTTTTTTTTATAATTATCATGAAAATGGTCATTGTACTTCATTCTTAAAAAAAGACAATGGACTAATTCACTTAATTAAATCATTGAACACGGTTCGAAGTTTTTTTATAATAATGGCCATTGTGCTTTCAATGGGTGTTATCTTCTACAAAAAAGACAATGGGCCTAATTGACCCCTACAGCGCTGAATTATTTGTTTCGCCCTTTGAGCCCTCGCGATGCATTAGAGCATCATTTTACATCCCTGAAAACGGACTTAATTTTCCTACAACTAGGGATTTTAGAATGAAAATTTCCAGGAAACTAGTTTACCAATACATGGCAATTTTCTTCAATTTCCCACCCACTTCTAGTCATCTTCATCCACTACAAGTCGAGAATTGCGACAGCAATTCGCGGCTGGTGGTGGATGAAGATGACAATGGTAAATTTAGGCCTGAAAGCGTTAAACCATGGAGATGAAAGGATTTTTTTTCATTTTGAGATCATGATAAATGACTTAGTTAGGTATTAGCGATATATTTGAATACCTATGCCATGAGTCAACGGCCATTGTAAATAGTATAATTCTTTCAGTGTGAAGAACGTCTTTATACGTCAGAATCTGACGTCTACAGACTTCAGATTGTGACGTATAAAGACGGTCCCAGCACTGAGAGGGTTAAAGCATTGAACATGCTTCGACATCTCCACCAATCGCGGGACTGACATCTGGGTTAGGTTAACCCTTACAGTGCGGGGACCGACTTTAGTCGACAGAATCTGACGTCTGTAGACGTCAGATTCTGACGACTAAAGGCGATCCCCGCACTGTAAGAGTAAAAATATTTCTATCGGCCGTATACCCATAACATAGGTATTCAAATGAATCAGAAAGAGCTAACGAAGACATTTACGATGATTTCAAAATAAAAAAAACCTCACTTGGTTGCGATGTTTTTTACAAATTAATTCAGCGCTTCAAGGGGTTAAAGAGTACAGCAGCACAAGACCTACATATATATAAATCCAACCAGAAATGTAATGCATTTCTGATACAAGCGCCGTGAAAATAGTCACGTTATCTGATGAAATATTAATTGTAATAACGAGCTGATTAAAACCCTTTAAGCCCTCACGATGCATCAAAGCATCATTTTACATCCCTGGAAACAGACTTAATTTTCCTACAATTAGGGGTTTTAGAGCGAAAATTTGCATGAAACTGGTTCACCAATACATGGCAATTTTCTATAATTTTAAAACCACATCAAATCATCTTCATCCACTACAAGTCGAGAATTGCGACAGCAATTCGCGGCTTGTAGTGGATGAAGATGACCATGGTAAATTCAGGCTTGAAAGGGTTAATTAACCCTTAGAGCGCTAAATACCACTATAGTCAAGCCTATTTATTAGACGATTACATCACTGTTATTGAGAGCGAAATTTGCGTTTAAACATGTTTTAAACATCAATATTTGCAGATATTAGTTCTCAAATTGAACAGATATAAGAGTCATTTTCACCCACTTGAAGTTGTGGGTCGCGGTAGCGAGACACAACTTCAAGTGGGTGAAAATTTAAATAAGATAACTTAGTGGGTAAAGGGTTAAGTCAATAGTCACTCTATCCGCGTGTTATCTTTTCTGTGGTCCACTAGACAAAGCAGTAAAGCCTACTCAGTTTTTTGTCACGTTTTTGTACATGTCCCAAAATATTCTCTAACGGTCCGGGGCGGTGGTTGGTTTTATTGGCCCGTCGGACGCAAATGCGAAGAAGGTTTTTACAGATGAGAAAACGTATTGTGTACTGGTGCGCGGGGGGGGGGGGGGCGGCTTAGTCATCCCAGCAGCTGCATCTCAACCTAAAACTATTGAGCTGCTTCAGTATTAGACAATCGTCTCCGACGCCGGTCTACCATTGACACCTGGAGCTCTGATGCCCATTATAGTATACTTCCAATGGTTTGATTAGGATTTGTGACATATTTATTCAAGTGTAATACATATTTACCCTTTCAGTTAGACGTCAGAATATCTAGACGTCACATTTTGACGTCTAAAATCGATCCACTAAAAGAATTAAAAATGTATAATGACCGTAGACCCATAACATAGGTATTTAAATAAAGGAGAAAAAGCTAACGTTATGGCATAGATTTCATAAATACAAGCAATTTTCTGCCACTCGGAGTTGTGTATCGCGGTAGCGAGACAGAACTCCCAGTGACAGAAATTTAAAATGTAATAGCTCACAGCTCTAAGAGTTATGGAATCATAGAGCTAACGTACACTGTGGGTGTGTGGCGCTGAACACTCGTTCGTGGAGTTATGGGGACGTGATTTCTCCACTACTTATAAAATATACATTAGTCGTGTGCGTGTAAAACATGGCTCTAGGCATTAGACAGTAGCATGGTGGCGGCAGCATTGACTACATTGACATCGTCATTCAGCTACAGTTCTAGCTGTGTATGCTATGTACTACTAGAACAGTCTATCGACCGAAAGGATTATGTGGAATGACAAGATACCACCTTCTGTGGATGCACTACTCAGAGGTGTGATGAAAATAGTGCGTAAACAGGTAAACATGGTGAAAGCATCAAGACAACGGAATCCACAATCATATGACGTAATAAACTAAGGGTAGTTCGCTTTAACCTTTAACCCTTTAAGCCCCCCGGAGCGTTAAAGCATCATTTTACATCCCTGAAAACAGACTTAATTTTCCTACAACTAAAGGTTTTAGAACGAACATTTACATGAAACTGGTTTACCAATACTTGGTCATTTTCTTTAATTTTTAAATCAAACTAATCATTTTCATCCACTACAAGTCGAGAATTGCGGCAGCAATTCGCGGCTTGTAGTGGATGAAGATGACTATGGTAAATTCAGGCTTGAAAGGGTTAAAGTTCTAACTACGTCTGTTTGTACTTCGACAAAGAAGAAGTTCGAGAGAAAGCAGCCTTACATTACATTTGCAAGATTGGCATATATCTTGATTCAATTTGTGCGGGTGAAAGTAAATTTCAAGTGGATAATAATTTAATTCAATAATGTAACGCTTGAAGTTTTACCTTCTAATGATAATTTTTATCCACTTAAAGTTGTGCCTCGCTGACACGATCCACAATTTTAAATGAGTGAAAAATAAATCAGATTTATCAAAATATACACCAATCCTAAATCTGGTTGACTGACGGCGCGTTTCACATTTAAATTGTGTTATTTAAGGTAATGGCGAAAGATTTTAATATAAAAAGATTAAAGTCGTGATGCTTTCAATGCTCAACAATGATCACAATGCCAAAAAACCTTTCCCTTTTATAATCATCTCTACGTGATTTAATTATTGTGCAAAAATTCAGTATATATTTTGACTGATTTTACACACAAAAAAATACTTAAAATTAATAACATCAGTGGAAATATCAGAACCACACCACGGTCTGCATAATATAAATGCAAAATAAATCGTGCCCTTGATATCAGTGTGGGAGATATGAGTTTTATCATAAGTCAATTCGCGACTTAAAGGGTCGTATCTGCCACAGTGTGGCAGATACGACCCTTTAATCGCGAGGGGCTCTGTTATTTTCAGACTTACTGGTGGTGGCTCCCGCCATCTGAATGATGCTGGAGCATTCTTTGTTGATCTCACGGCTGTTGAAGGGCCGCACCCTCACCGCCACCTTCACTGAAGACATCTTTCAGAGTGTCTGGAAAATAACACAATAATAATTTAGTGCATATTTAGAGCATATTATCGTCCGATAATAAACATGGCTAAGTGATTGAGCTTAACATATCATTTTTTTATAATGACAATACAGTGTTCCATCGATAGAAGGGGGGTCACCACTGGCATAATTTATCGGACTGATAAATTTCAACAAGCAATGTCATAAAATAGATGTTTTCTGTGTTGGCTGCCGGCTGTGATTGGTGTATCTTTTTATTCAAAGGGGCATGCGTTTTTTTTAGTCGTTTCCCCAACCTGTTCTTGTGGTCTCTCTGGCGAGAGGGTGTTACATGTAAATATTAAGCAACTGAATATTTGTAGATCATAATAAATTATTATAAAATCGAAGCACATAATATGTAGTTAATAACATACAAAATACATCCGTCAAATAATATGGTTTTAACTTTACATATAGTGGGTCAATTTAACAACCATATGACAGTCAAGTACAATTCGAGTAGTTATAACGGGTCTGTTACTTCATCAATCTATTAAAACTGAGTAAGTAGAGTTAACCATGTTAACATCTCTATATGAACATTAACCCTGGGATCGACTTCAGTCGTCAGAATCTGACGTCTGTAGACGTCAGATTCTGACATCTAAAGTCGATCCTCACACTGTAAGATTGAAAATATTTTTAATGGCCGTAGACCCATAACATATATATTCAAATGAATCGGAAATAGCTAACTAAGACATTTATGATAATTTCAAATTGAAAAAACCCTTTGGTTTCCATGATTTTCATAAAGAAATTCAGCGCTTTAAGGGTTAATAAGATGAAAATTCAGTTTGACAAAAACATGAATCAACAGGTTCTTACATTATGTACATGAGATCCTTCAACTATTGCATTATACTTGATGCACACATAATTTATCAACGTGATTCGGGCTGTGCAAAAAATTATGTTAACCCTTTCACCGCTAATCACGACTATAGGGGATGCTTAACCCTTAAAGCGCCGAAATAATTTATAAAAAACATCGCAACCAAAGGGTTTTTTCCAATTTGTTATCATCCTAAATGTCTTAGTTAGCTCTTTCAGATTCATTTGAATACCTATGTTATGGGTCTACGGCCATTAGAAATATTTGTACTCTTACAGTGCGGAGATAGACTTTAGTCGTCAGAATCTGACGTCTGTGGACGTCAGATTCTGACGACTACAGTCTATCCCCGCACTGTGAGGGTTAAACATCAAGATTTGCAAATGTTCGGTCTCAAATTAAATACATGTGAGTTATTTTCACCCACTTGAAAGTGTGGGTCGCGGTAGCGAGACACAACTTCAAGTGGGCGAAAAATGAAATGAGGAAAATTGGCAGAAAAAGGGTTATGATTCCAACTACTGGTAATATCTATACGAGACTGAATCATTTAATTGTAACCAGTCAGCAATGAAGGACCTACTGTGAAAATGCTGCACTCACCTTAACCGTGGCTATCAGAATTTATGTTAGAGTGACGTCATCCGTCCATTTCTAGTGTTTCCTGAAAAAATAAAAGACGAAATCTTTGTGATTCTGGTGATAATACAGGATGTGCCGGTGATGGGGGTATGTCTCCACGAGACGGGTGCGAGCCGCGAGGAAACTGGAGATGATGACAAAAATAATAACAATATGTTATAACGTTACATTTGGGCTTCTGGGTGTACATGTATATCGCGATGCCTGTCGCCTCTCGCTCAATGGAAGAATGTGTGTGTATCCAACACGCACTTCATATCTGTTTTAATGATGTGCCAGCGTCGCAGACGTTGGCACATCATTAAAACAGATATGAACCAACGTTAGATGACTGCTGACGACACAGCAACGGTTCGGTTGAAATCGCCGCAGGATTTGGGAAATTCCACAGCCTCAATTCAATCAAATAATCAATGTAGACGTGTACATAATATACTAACATGGTACCTTAAAGACCTGGCTCCATTTTGATAAGAATGTCCAGCTTGATAGGAGATCTACTGGCGGTGTCCTGTGTGTATCCTAGGTTGAGATGGCAGGGTGACCCCTCTATCCACTGTCTGGTGGCGCTAGCATGGCCAAAGGCTCAAACCAGAGTCGCCAGTAACGTCTTCAGCGACCACCGCACTTAACATTCAGAATGATAAACAGCCAGCCTTCGCAGGGTGTACTGTAAGGAGATGCATTATTAAAGCCTGCGTCCCGCGGCCACACCTCTTCCCCGTAATGGTCAGCCCCGGAATGGTGTGTACCCAGGTGGCACAGGGACATGCCATTGATGCGGCGGGGTGGGGAGGGTGGCGGTATGGTGACCGATCCAGACGGTGGATCAATAATTGGCGCCGTGCTGTGCTGCGGCCACCCGCCATCACAGATCAGCCTGCCAAAACAAGACTACTGATTCTATTTATAAACAGCCGGCGTGACAACGTGAGCGGCACACGGGCGGCCCACTCATGACGGAAACCCCAAAAACGAGCAACCCAGGAAACAACAAACGTAAAATGCAATGCTGGTGGAAGGCTGGGCCACCGTCGCAGACGGTGAACCAGCCTTCCACCAGCATTGGGACATGGAATGATATCTCCATGCAATGACTGTCATTATAACATAGATACCTTTAAAATATAGGCTACTGTAGGCCCAGCAAAGCAAAATCGGGACATCGCCCATGTGTTGGTTCAATGTTGGGCCAGCGTCGCAGAAGACGGGCCTACTCTTTCTCTCTCTAGCTGTAAAATATTGTATTGAAAAGTGTAAATTTCCGTTGGTATATGTCTAAAGTAAATAAACGACTGAAGAGCAGGCCTAGGCCTACTAGACCTAAAAACAAATAACTGTAGAAAATGAATGGGGAATAACCACAAAAAAGAGATCAACACCATGAGGCAACAACAATAATACAATATTAACAAAATGACTACTAGATCAATAACAACTTTTGATAACACCATTGAATAGTTATACAGTTAAAACTCAAATATTTCGTATTCGTTCAGATGTAGGCCTATGTCCTGACAATCCAACAATAGCGATACACCGAACGCCGTCGGCTAAGGGGGCTGAAAGGCCAAAAGACAATAGCTGTTTTCCGGTGTGTTACTTGAAAAGTTTTAAGTAAGCAGTCTTTTGACTTTGCACGGCAATAAAGTAGTAGTCAATTTACGTTTAAAGTCACTTTAATCGCCCTGAACGGTCAGTTTGGGCCGTATCGATGCATTAAAGCATCATTTTACATCCATGAAAACATTTTCCTACAACTAGGGGTTTTAGAATGACAATTTCCATGAAACTGGTTTACAATACATGGCAATTTTCTTTAATTTTTTACCCACTTCAAATCATTTTCATCCACTACAAGTCGAGAATTGCGACAGCAATTCGCGGCTTGTAGTGGATGAAGATGACAATGGTAAATTCAGGCTTGACGAGGTTAAGTGAACAGTGCAATCCGTTGATGAAATGAATGATGTACATGTGATGATAACGCGAGGGTGGGGTCATAGGCAGGTCCGCCGAACCGCCTTTTGCTGGAAAATATGTTAAATTTGTGAATTCTGGACCACCCTTGGCAGTACATTCACATGTGGCCCCTTTTCAAGAGTCTCGTGACGGGCATGATAGGGCATGCAAGGTGGGTTATTGAGGGTGTTTTCCTTCACTCGACGCCCGATAAGGGGCAAATCCCAGACGGCAACTTAATGCACAGCTACGCTATCCCCGCTAGTCCCCAGAGTAACAATAGTTGAGGGTAACTAAACTACCACGGCCACGTCAGTGCCTGCACGATGCTGCAATTCCAATAAACGCCTACTCCCCTGATATGAAAATAAAATTCCCGATCATGGCACACTATAATAGAAATTAACCCTTACAGCACGGGGATCGCCTTTAGACGTCAGAATCATGACTTCAAATTAAAAAAAACCTTTGGTCTCCATGGTTTATAAGAAAGTATTTCACACCTTAAGGGTTAAAAAACCCTCACTCTAAGATAATAAGCACCCCCCCCCCCCCCCTTGCCCCGTGTAGCCTCATGGGAGCATTCTAATTACCACCCAGGCGTTTATTAGGATAAATACATTGCTGTTTTTCAGACATAAAGTTTTTAAAAATAATGTGATTGATGGGAATTTTCCAATAAATAATCCTTGGTTTTGCTTTAAATACACCAAAGTAAGCAGGCCGTGACACTGAGACGAATCAAAATTTCAGTTTCAGATACTGAAATCAAGTTTGTTCAAAAACATACATAATTTTCTATCGTATATATATAGCCACTTTCTTGTGTAAATTATTGTGAGCACTAACCGTCTTCAACAGCGAGCATAGAATATATATGAATGAATGAATGAATGAAATCTTATATAGCGCATGTATCCAGCCGGCGGCTGTTCAGAGCGCTGTACATCGAGAGTAACTTAGCAAGGCCTGTTATCATTCAAATACCAACTCAGTCTCCTGGGAGATATACAGCTGAGCTGCCATTGAGGCGCATCAAGCTATTTTCATTCCAAGCGAATTCGCCTTATGTGCCAAGTACTCACACATTGTGGATTTTCTGGGGTCTCGCTGGATGGAAACTGCGCCTACGTCCATTGAGGTTCTTTTACGTCCAACTCTAGGTCAGTCAGACGAGCCATCTGATTTACGTGGTTCTCTGAGCCCCACGAGTGTATACAGCACCTGGCAGTCACCAGGCGGTCACCCATCCAATTATGAACCGGGCGCGACGTCGCCTAACTTCAGTGATAGAGCCAATCACGATGAGCGAACGCCGTATTCCGTATATAATATACCTTTGAATGAATAACATATAGGATTGCCACTGAACTTGGCCAAACTTTCCATTTATCATGACTCAACTGACGAAATAACAACAAAAAGTGATTTTTTAAATGATTGAACCATGAACCAGAGGTATTAAAGGGACTGGCCCACGCTAAAATCATCAAAAAATCGGTGATTTTATTTCGGGTTCTTAATATGACCATATGATGTAAACATGTACATAGACTAGAACTGCAAATTTTTATAATTTTTGTGCTGCGCATTCATCAGTTAGACTAGATATAGAGACGAAATTCCCGCATTTCCTATTTTTTACATGGTTGTCAATAATTAGAAATCAGGAATTTCGTCTCTATATCTAGCCTAACTGGTGAATGCGCAGCACAAAAATTATAAAAATTTGCAGTTCTAGTCTATGTACATGTTTACATCATATGGTCATATTAAGAACCCGAAATAAAATCACCGATTTTTTGATGATTTTAGCGTGGGCCAGTCCCTTTAACAATTAATTGGAAATGAATAAAATCATTAATTATTATATATATAGTAAATATGATTGAGCTCTACTATATGTGCGGGAAAACAAATGGCACATGTGACAATCATATCGTTGGCATGGTGATCATCAGAGAAAAAAAATCATAACTTTTTCATGATTTTCAGTGAATTAGTTAAAATCGTGAATTTTTCATGACAATTTATGTTGCCATTGGTCCTAAACCATTACTTGTTTTTCATGACCAGTGGCAACTTTGGGCATGTCAAGGCGTTTAAAGCGTCATTAAACGATTAGCGCTGGTGATGCTACTTGAACAAAACACCACATTCCACTTTAGCATGTTGAATGTCTGTTATAAATATATCATTCAACGTTGTGAAGACAATTGATTTAGCGAGGTATTTAGACATCTAACATGTCTGAAACCAGTACATTTTTACTTTGATGTCTATGCTTATATTTCGTAATTGTTATCATGTTTATTAATTATCACGATCCCCATGGTTAACTGGTGTAGTTGGGCTGGTGAGACGAATGGGTTGTTATGCCAGAGCTTTACACCCAGCAACACATTATCACCTGATCACTATATACACAGATATAGGTGATGCAGTATGAACGTGTCTTGTATTCTGTATAACTTCACTAATGACTTTAACATGTTGAAAATATGTTATTCAATGGTCACCGCCAGGGCACCAGTATGTTATCAAGGCTTGCCGAAGCAAGTGGAAACGTCATAAGTTTCAAACACTTGATCCAAAGTTAGTACGATACTATCTGACTCTACCATGTGTAAAACCCTGAATTTACTATTGTCATCTCATCCACTACAAGCACTGCCGCAATTCTCGACTTGTAGTGGATGAAGATGACTTGAAGTGGATGAAAAATTAAAGAAAATTGCCATGTATTGGTAAAACAGTGGCAAGGAAATTTTCATTATAACACCCCTAGTTGTAGGAAAATTAAGTCTGTATATTACAGTGATGTAAAATGATGCCTTAATGCATCGTGAGGGCTTGAAGGGTTAATATTTGGCAACTATTTGACAATATTTCCCCACTAAATTACCTAATTTACATATTCTCTCACCGGAAGTTGTGTCTCGCTACTGTGCCCCAAAACTTCAAGTGGGTGGAAATTACTTACATAATTTGAGACCAAACTTTTAGGAATATTGATGTTTAAACAGTCATTTTATCACAATCTGAGTGATTTGATCGGGTAGTAAGACAGATTAAAAATGACTATAGTCGTCCTTAGCACTTAAAGGGTTAACATTTGGCTACTTATCGGCTACAGGCTTTTTCTGGGTGAGAGATGGATCAGCGAAGGCTCACATTGAATGTCACTATATTTCTGCCTATTAATAAGGCAGTTATAATGGCGGTTAAAGGGACTGGCCCAGGATAAAATCATAAAAAAATCGGTGATTTTATTTCGGCTTCCTAATATTACCATATGATGTAAACATGTCCATAGACTAGAACTGCAAAAGTTTTTTAATTTTTGTACTGCGCATTCACCAGTTAGGCTAGATATAGAGACGAAATTCCTGAGTTCTAATTATTGACAACCATGTCAAAAATTAGAAATACAGGAATTTCGTCTCTATATCTAGTCTAACTGGTGAATGCGCAGCACAAAAAATAAAAAACTTTTGCAGTTCTAGTCTATGGACATGTCTACATCATATGGTAATATTAAGAAGCCGAAATAAAATCACCGATTTTTTTATGATTTTAGCCTGGGCCAGTCCCTTTAATGGTAGGACGTCACTCCGTAAAAAAACGGCTGCCCACAGAGTTACATCATAAAGAATCACCTATGGTTAGCCAGTCCCGTAAATTATAATAATAATAATGTCTTTATTTTCGTACCAAACAAGTACAGCAAACACATTCCACATGCGTCACACACACCATATTATGTAAAATAGTGGAACAAAGTCAAATTAAAATACATTAGTTATTAAACTATAGTAGCTAAAAACATATGTAATTCATTAGGTAATTATGAGCACAATAGTTCATTTAGTAAATTAACATTGTCTCTCAGATGTGAGGGTTGTTGACCTAATGTCTCTCGATTCAATAAGTTGTTTTGCAAAAGTAATGGTAGGTGTATCATGTACAATATGTTTTGCTATTAAATGTTTGATATGATAGTACGATCCATAATTAGTAATTATCCCTCGTGGTATGATATATTTATGAATTACTAAATTTATATTTTTACATGCCGGTGACCGGCTGCCATTAAAGGCTAATAAACTACACATAGCATTATGTTAACCCTTTCACCGCTAATCACGACTATAGAAACATTAGGTCAATTAATTTGTTTTCAGTTATTTAAAATGGCGTCCAAGATATCCACCAGCACTTAAATTTTTTTTGAAAAAAGAGTGTAAATTGGCAAATTGTTAGTCCAGTATTATTCTGTAATACACCATGAATACTTAGTTGGTCGTCAGTCAATCTACATCACTCAAAGACAATTTGAACAATATTTAACAATTCAAGCGGGAAGTTCTAAGGACAAGTAAAAGCTTTTATATCCCTCATCAAAACATGAGCCCTCTCCAACAAAAGATTATATCCTTGCCTTATCCACCCTTGAATAATAAATAATAAAATAATATGTTAATATTCAGTGTTTCATCTAGCTCTTTCTAACATGGCGCAGTGCCATGTTGCCTTTTGTGAGCGCCATGTTGCCCTTCATGAGCGCCATGTTGCCCTTCTTGATTGTCATGTTGCCCTGCATATGCGACATGGTGCTTTTCTGATATTCAGACAATGAAATGCCTTTATGAACTGTTGCTACGTCATACTCAACCCACCCAGGCCATTGTGACTGAAAAACACCTCAGTCACTGGTGTCACGCATTCACACCTATGATGCAATACCCGATACGGCCTGTGTACATAGTGGTAATAACTGGCGATGTTTACATACTTAACTGGTTATGTTTATACCCTTAATTGGGGAGGGTGGCTTTTGGAAACGCCCAACTGGGTGCCCAGTGTGCATGATAAGGTGCCCTAATGTCGATAGTTGGCGCCAAGCCCCTTTTGAATCCTAGATGAAACACTGATATTGATTAAAAATGACTTTGTATTCGCTCAACGCCAAATATCAATTCAAGCAGTATTTTACAGGGGGTCTGATTACCTTATTTCGAAAATGCCCCAGCAATCCTAAATTCGACCCCCCCTTCAATAATTCCTGGGCATGGGCCTGCAAATGCTACGTACATCTCCCCCCTTGTGGTGACCGCCAGGCGTGTCCCTAACACCTAACTAGTATCATCAGAATTAATCTAGTTTTTAGTGTATACCTATAAATATATATATATATATATATATATATATATATATATATATATATAAACTGAGCCCTTTTCAGGATCCCGGGAGTAGCCTTTTACCAATTTGCTCGGTCGCTCTTTTAAATTTTTGAATAAAATTTTTCTTGGATCAGTTTTTCATCTTCCCCCAACATCCCTGAAAATTTACTGAATTTATTTTTTGTGTATTAGCGAAGTTAGACCATTTGGCATGTAATAAATTTTACAAAATTACAGCTCTCTTTAACACTATTACCGTGAAAAGAAGAGTTCTATTAGGCCTACATGCCAAATGGTCTAACTTACAAAATACACAACAAAACTGCAACAAATTTTAAGGGGTGTTAGAGGAAAATGAAAAAATGATCAGATAAAAATTTTGTTGAAAAATATTAAAGAGCGACGGAGCTCGTAACTGCCAACATGCTAAAAGTAATATTTGACCACATTCCACAGTTTTCACTATAGCAAGAAAAATGCTGTGCTAGATCAAAATCTGAGCTAAATTATAAAAACGTCTGAAAGATGGCACCTCAATGTTGCAAACTTTTATGGGGGTAACAGAATCCAAAACATCACCCAGACACTTGAACTTTTTGAAGCAGCTGGAGAAAACTACTGAGATGATGTCGCTGTTGAGTTTTAGTTTTTAGATACATCAGGGCACCCAACGAGTGCCCCACAATACACTTAACAGTAGCAAATATACCACATATGCACATAACTATCAGAAATTTGGGCACGAGGGGGTCATGGAAGAAGACAAATTTTGATGGATTGTCATCCTTATAGCTATGAAACTTCCATTTTTACCCTCGCTGCGCCCCATGAGGAAGTGCAGGGCAGGCAAACAAAACTTCACCCAGGTTTTACCCTGGGTAAACTAGTGCAGCCTTCCCCAGGTATCTCATTTCTTTGAGATTCCCACATTGTTCTGTCCAAACGGTCTTAATGATGTCCTCCAGAACTTCCTCATAGGGCAGTGGACATACTTTATTTTCATTTTTTGTATTTTTTTTACAAAAATTAAAAAAATGGCACTTGCGTAAAAAAATTATCAGAAGGGGCCACAACATGCCTGTTCCACTTACCGGTACCTATTCAAGCATTTGTTGCAGCTATAATGAAATTAAAGGCGAGAGCTGGCATCATTTTTCGTAATTGCGAGAAATCTAATTATAGGAACCCCCAGAACAGGTGATAAAAGTGCCATTCAAAACAAATAACTTTGAATTCTACAATGATGGCATCATTTCTACCAGTAATACTAATAGTGAGCAAAAAGAACAAACAAACAAAGAAAAGTTTAGTGCAATTTTGTTGTGTATTTTGTAATTTAGACCATTTGGCATGTAATAGAATTCTCGTTTCACGGTAATGGTGTTAAAGAGAACTTTAATTTTTTAAATTTATTACATTCCAAATGGTCTAACTTCACTAATACACAAAAAATCCACAATATTTTCAGGGATGTTGGGGGAAGATAAAAAAAATAATCTGAGAAAAATTTTGGTAAGATTTTTTTAAAGACCGACCGAGCAAATTGGAAAAAGGCTACTACCAGGATCTGGTGAAACAGACTGTGTCTGTAGACTAGAGTGTAGTCTAGTCACTAGTGTCGTAAGAAAATAAACAAAATTAAACAAGAGAAAAATTGTCAAATATGCCTTTGAACTTTGAATTTGCTACTCATGCAGCACCTCCTATGTGGAGTATCAGGCTGGAGGGGGGGGGGGGGGAAGGCTGGTGGACTTAGTCAACCAGCTGACTCTTAAAGGCTGCCATAGTTTTTGATTCTATGGCAGCTGCCGGAAAAGAATTCCAATCAGGGATAGTTCGATGCCAAAAATAATTTTGTCCCAGTGTGGTGTTAGCTGTAAGATGTTTATAGGCCTGATTGTGCCCACCACATGTTCTTCTGTCCACTGGGATTAAACGGTCATTGATAAGAATTTCGACTGGCTCATTTATAATTTTGAACATGCTTACAAGTCTAGAATTTTTACGTCTTGTTTTTAAGTCAGTCCAGCCCAGGTCCTGAATGAGAGATGTCACACTGGCTGTTTGTCTATAATTTTTTATGACAAATCTTGCGGCTAATCTTTGAATTTTTCCTAATTTATCAATATTTGTCTACAGTAGGGATTCCCTCTAGCTTACCAGTCCGTTGTGCGTAAGCACACACGGGAGTGCGTCGACGCAAGCCCGTGAAAAATTATTTACACGGCGTGTGCGTACCTCGGCGTGCACACCAAACCACGGATTGTGACTCCTTTCGCCCAGACGGAATCATACGGACACGAAGAAGCGAGGTGTGTCAACGTGTTTACACGCTAATAGACATGATTGCACGTACAAACAACTTTTTGATCAAACCTTTCTCTGTGCTAGTTACGAAGTATAATTGCCCCTCCTCCACGTGTGAGTCGCCCCCTCCACGTGTCAGTCGCCTGATGTCCGTGGAAGTCCGTCAGCTCCAGCGGTCAACTGCTGATCACCTAAGGCCATCCTAAAAAATATCCTTTTTTCCGATTTCATGGTGTGAAAAAGTCCAAGCAGTACTAGCCTATACAGTACTGACTGTGCATAATCAGATAGGCCTACCTGTGTTAGGGCTACTTTTAGTGCTAGTGTCAACCTCTGCTTCATCCCGAGGCCCAGTTCATTCCGGTCACCCCTAGCATTTCAGGAAATTGAGATTTCCCAATTCCCAAACTCATGGGTATCCAAGACGTTGCCAACTGGTTGCTAGACTTCACTACAGACATGGACGGTTTCACTTGCTTCAAAAGGGCATAATATGATAGCCATTGTTGGCCACTGAGTTTGAGAATGACTCCCTGGTGTAGTGGATAGCACTAGGGCCTGTTAAGTAGAGGGTCGTGAGTTCATATTTCGATGGACCATAACAATTTTTTTTTTAGATATGGCCTAGGCTAGTCTGTTATTTTTTTCCGGGAGGTTCAATTATTTTTTAACTTGCATAGACTAATCAGACCTTAACCAGGGTCTGACCAGCCACGTAGACGAATGGATGCCATGAGGTAGGACTAACTTTTACTCCTATTTTCACCCATGCTGTTGGAAATAGGAAACAATTTTTTTTAGGATGGCCTGATGACAACCCACTTCCCCTCCCCGTCATTTCCCGTTGGAGTCGCCCCAAATCCGTGGATTCCATTTATTATGGTTATGGTTACACATATCGTTCCGTTGGAGTGCGTGCATTTCGACGAGTATAAAGCTGATAATGTGACTTTAAAGACGAGCTTGCACACAAGTGGGAATGCAAGCGAAATATATCACTACTTTGCACTGGCTTTCACTGAGATGATTTCCGTGCCAAGTCGTCTCCGTGAGTTGTGGCACCAGCCTGTGTATACGCGTGCAAGTGTCCTTCACGCACTTTCGTGTGCGTGTGCGTGCACGGAAAAACATCCACTAACGACCGTGTCCGTCACGCGGACATGGTAAGCTAGATGTAATCCCTACTGTAAATGGGTCCCAAACTGCTGAAGAGTATTCTAAGGATGATCTGACCAGGGAGAAATAGGCAGTCTCCCTTAGTTTAGGGGGACATGCCTTCAGGTTCCTCCGAAGGAAGCCCAGAGTGGAATTTGCTTTACTTTTGTTAATGTAATTTTTGTAATTTTGTTAATGTGGGCCTCCCATTCCAGGGTCTCGCTAAGGCAAACACCAAGATATGGTGTTGATGAGATGTTCGCTAGTGTTTCGCCTTTAACAATGTTTAGGGTGTACTCAAATTCCAGTTTTTTTCAATTTCGACCTGGACACCCTAAGGACCTTGCATTCCGAGGGGTTGAAACACATCCCCCATCGATCTGCCCAGTCCTGTATCGCAGATAGATCTCTCTGCAGCTGCTCCTGATCTGCGCGACATTTTATCGGGCGATACAGGAGGCAGTCATCTGCAAAGAGACGAACCTGCGAGGAGACCATGAAAAAGAGATCATTATTATAGGTCAAAAAGAGTAGGGGTCCGAGAACAGTACCCTGGGGCACATCAAACCTCACACAAGCTGATTCTGAAGAGCTGCCATCAACTACTACTTTTTGGGTTCTATGGGTCAGAAAATTTTGAATCCAATTAGGAGTTGTTCCCCAAATTCCGTATTGGTCAAGTTTGTGCAAGAGGCATTGGTGGGGGATAACGTCAAAGGCCTTACTAAAATCCAAGACAACAACATCTGTTTGTGTCTTGCTTTCAAAATTCAGTTGTAATCAAAAGCTGGCTTTCGCATCATGAGCGTTTTGATTGAAAGCCATGCTGTACAGGTGTTGAAACTAGCCCCTACCCAGTCATCTGGTAATTTGCCCGTCTGTAGAGATTGGTCGAAAATAATTATGAAAAAGGGACATATTTTGTTGGCAGCATTCTTCAGAATCAAGTTCGGGAGCTCGTCCGGTCCGGATGCCTTTCCGCCGCTTAAACCCTCAAGTAATTTAGTTACACCTTGAACAGTAATTTCAAACTTAGGCATTTCAGTATTCGGTGGTCCTAGTAATTTAGGTATATTCGTGGTGTCTTCCGAGGCAAAAACTGAGCAAAATTGGTTGTTTAGTATTTCGGCCTTACGTCTGCTATCTGAATGCAGCTGACTGTTTTCCTTCAAGGGAGACACTATTTCCATCCTGACGTTTTGATTTGATATAACCATGATAACGCCAGAGTGGTTTTGAATTTTTTTGTTCTAAAGATTCAAAAAGTTTGTTTTTCAAAAAAGACCACTTGGCAGACCTGATGGCACGCTGGGTCCGCCGTTTACATAATTTATATTTTGCCCAAAGGTCAGCTTTATGCGTACGCTTGGCTTTTCTATATAAAAATATTTTTTTTCTGAATAGATGCGAGGAGTGATTTGGATAGCCAAGGTAGATTTTCCCGAGGGGAAAACATTTTAGTTGGTATAAATTTGTCCAGGCATTGATTTGATTTAGGATGAATTTAAATTTCAACCAATTTTCATTAACAGAACAGCTAGGACTGTTTTCTGAAAAAGAGGTCCAGCAGCTCCTAATTTGTTGCCTGATAGCTTCCCAATTAGCCTTTTTGAACTGACACACTGGGCGGGGTTTTGTACGATGGTAGGGTGGGTCAATATTCAATTCGGTCACAATAGCACAGTGATCCTAGATTCCAGGTACACTATGAGAAGATTTGTTTGCTGCTTTAGGATTTACTACCCCATTGTCCCAGTCAATACCAGGCAGGTTGAAATCACCTCCCAGGACAATGGTCTGATTTGAATTTTTTGGCATCAGGTCTAAAGATTTCACAAGTTTTTCTGAAGTAATAGGCCTAATTTTGGAGTCAGGAGGTTTATAAAAACACCCGAGGGTTAGGTTAGGGTTAAGGATTTTGATGCCGATATCTGAACTTTAGCCCATAAAATTTCACAGTTGGTTTAGTTCTAAATCAGGGAGGAGGGTCATATCATAATGTTTTCTGACAGCAATAAAGACTCCTCCTCCTCGGACTTTCGAATTTCGATCTTTACGCAAAACTTGGTAGTGGTATTCTTGTCAAGCCAAGATTCAGTGCCGAGGATGCAGTGACTCACAAATTCACATAAATCCTGAAAAAAATTCACCAGACACCATCAAAATGACTTATTGTGATAGGCTAACTCTTACTCCCAATAGACTACAGTCTGTTTCACCAGATCCTGGGAGTAGCCTTTTTTCAATTTACTCAGGCGCTGTTTAAAATTTTTTAACAACATTTTTCTCACATCATTTTTTTTATCTTCCCTTAACATCACTGAAAATATGGTGGGATTTTGTAGTGTATTTTGTAAGTTAGACCATTTGACATGTAATAGAATTCTTGTTTCACGTTAATGGTGTTGAAGAGAGCAGTAATTTTGAAAATTTATTACATGCCAAATGGTCTAACTTCGATAATACACAGAAAATCGTCCAAATTTTCAGGGATTCTGGGGGAAGATGAAAAATGATCCGAGAAAAATAATGGTAATTTTTTTTAAACAGCAATCGAGCAAATTGAAAAAAGGCTACTCCCAGGTTCTGGTGAAACAGACTGTACACCTCTACTAGCATGAGAGTGAGACTGAGAGTGAGACTTACTCAGTGACTGAGACTCAGTGAGACTGAGACTGAGTGTGACTCTGAGTCTTGAGTCTGACTCCAGAGATATTTTTTTATACTTATTTTATTATATTCATAGGCACCTAAATTCCTAATCTAGTCAATTCAAAGCCTCAAAGGGATGATATAATACAATTGAAACCGCAGAAAGTTCACTAGATCTGTCTTGAAGACGGCCTATTTATTTTATAATTAAACGTAGCGAGGAATACACAAATATAGACAAAATCAATGACAGATGGAGATGAAAGGTACCTATTTTCCGGCGATAATTTATGTCACGTGATTATCAATCCTTGTTGGTAAACATGAAACATCTGCATTTGTAAAATCGATGCTGATTGGCTCGTTATTACAGGTACAGCGTAATGCGACTGAAAGTCGTCTTTTATTAAATATTAGATTAAATATAGAAAGATATATATTTATTCAGCACTCATATCAAATAGAGACTCCAATTGCGTCATGTAATGATAATTATGTAGTATTATCTTATCAGCAACCCAGTCCAAAACTTTAAATGTCATATTCTTAGTTTGGGGCACTCTAGCCTCACAGCCTGGAAACAAAGTGTCAGACTGCAGGCATCTGTTTGTTTGTTTTGTATAATTTACTGAACACAAATTCCTAGTTTGGAAGACTAACGGCTCAGGGTGCTATCGCACCATGGATGTGGTGCGATTTTCTGAGGTCTCGCTGGATGGAAACTGCGCCTACGTCCATTGGGGTTCTTTTACGTCCAACTCCAGTTCAGTCAGACGAGCCATCTGCTTTACGTGGTTTTCTGAGCCCCACGACACGACATCGCTGCACGCAACATGTCCTAGTGTATATGGCACCTGACAGTCCCAGGCGGTCACCCATCCAATTATAAACCGGGCGCGACGTTGCTTAACTTCAGTGATAGAGCCAACACCGATGAGCGAACGCCGTATTCCGTCTTGGGGCACTCCAGATCGACGTCGGTCTATGTGTAAATTATAGGGCCTACCACGGAAAGAGCCAAGAATATGTAATATGTGCCAACAAGATGTTGATGATGAAAAACAATTTGTTGATGTTCTGTAATAATTATATTCGATGATAGAAGAAGTGAATTTTTTAAAAAGGTTAAAGGGAAAATTATATTTTTTGATAAATTGTCCACAATACAAAAGCGTAAGATGCTTGCGGCTGAGCCCAACATTGCATCTAAATTAGCAGATTAGTCAAATATCTCACGTTCACAGGGATGCAAACTCGCTATAGTCTCCGAAATGCAAGCTACCTAAAAAGATATATTATATATATATTGTTATCATGTTTGGTGAAGATCGTGCATTGTTACAATTTGAAGAATAGGAAAGGCAATGTTATTTTAAGTGGTCGACAAGGACAATATGATTTAAATTATGTCAGTATGGATATATCTGTTTGGTACATATATTTCATGCACAATGAGAAATGTGTAGGCTATTATGCATTTCTGATACAATACGTTAGGAATTCTTTATTTGTCAGTCATGAATGTCGGATAATAATATAACTACACAACAACAATCAAAGCCTAAATCTAAATCTACGACTCCAAAGCCTGCTGCATTCACTCGCAAACCACGACAGGTACAAGAACGATCCAGTAGCATTACTGCTCTGAATTCTTTTAAGATTGGAGTGGATAAGAATACGAGTACTCATACACGGACTTCGACGCTTGGAATTGGTAAGAGTCCAGCAATCGCTCTACAGTCAGACGCGACCAGAGCAAATTTGCCTAGACCACCTACAGTCTATAAGTCAGAACTACCACTGTTTCTCGTGCTAACGGGGGGGAAAGTGAGAGTTTTCTGACGTACTCACGTATTCCATTACACTTGCGAGGCAATGCCTTAGGCCGAACCGAAATGAACACTTCGACCGAAGTTGGCATCAGTACCCATACTGACAACAGCGGTTAAGCGAAAGCAGCTAATACTGTTAGACAGACAAGAGTTGGACATAAAAATCCATGCTTCAGCCCCATTCGTGCAGCTGAATGACATATACTACAGGACCAGTTGCCCGTATCGTGATATTTATTTTGTAACTATTAATCTCGCCAGGCCTGGCATAATTATTTTTATGCTATGTAAATTAATTAAGTGATTTTTATCAATAAGTAAACCAAGAATATGGATGTAATAATTACATTAGTTATAGGGCTAGACGACACACGTCAAGTAGCAGCATGACTTATATTTAGCTGAACATTGGTTAAGAGGATGGGGAAAGATTGGACTTGGATAATTTTATAGTGCTGCACTAGTGATGTTCGCCACCCACCCACCCTGTATTTTTTCACCCAGCTTATTTCAATGTTATTGCATTGTTCGATGATATCTGTTGGATTTTGTGCTCGCGCATAGGTTCGTAGAATTACCGCCCCTTGCGTATCAAACCTAAAGCTTTACCCACAAATTTAAGTTTGTGATCATACGTTGTCACTCAACCCGGGGGTAATGTAGGGCCCAGCGACCAGTTTCCTTTTGACCGGCGAGACCAGGTTGGAGTCGGAATTGACGAGTTGCTGGCTCCCGCCGGGCCTTGCCGCTAGGCGTTCTTGCCGCCTTTTCCCACATTCACGACTCAGCCAGCGAAGCACCCAGATGTGTCACACCACGATCCGCGGAGCTAGCTATGTGGCAGAGGCCACCAGCCTGTCCGAGAGATAATTGTACAATGAACCTATAAGTGAAGATTGAGATAATAAACCAGAGAAAGAGAATCCCAAGATGTTTTATTGTTAACCGCCGCCTAGGCGGGGAGTTTGGGTTTCACTCGTGGGATCGGTGAATGGGGTGCGCGTCCAGATCCAACATGGAGGCCGCACGCCCTCTCCAGCCAACAAAGTTAGCAAAATGTTCCCTATATAACATTTTAGTATATCAAACTTCTATAAACAGCTAATTTTGGGGGCCCAATCGTAGCCTACATGAAGATAATAAAGGCCTACCACTTTGCAAAAAAATATTGAAATAAGCAAAATCACATATTCTATTAAATTGCTTTTCAAACTTTGACTTTGAGTACATACTCCAGCAGTCCTCCATTGTGGAGTATCAGCTACCACGTAAACATAAATTTAGAGGACTGCTCAACTCTCGCACAGGATGCATGACCGTCACCCGTTGAATAAGTATGTAAATCTACATGTGCCTCTGACTGGTGGTCATTAAAAACGCATTACACACTATAATGTAATTTACAAAAAAATATATAGAAATTAAAGTTCCATCCAATAATTTTATTTAGTACATTTTTATAAAGTAAATGTGAATCTTGACTTCGCAGTCCACCTTAATAGAGTATCATGCTAAATAATGACTGATTGAAACATTTTCTATAACATTTTAACAATTCTAAAGGTGCCTACAATTGTTAAAAACACTTAAAAACTGAATCATGATGACACTCGTGTGCTGGTTCTAACAGACATATTTTGTAAAATCTTCTCAGTTTGATTTATCCAGAGTTGGGATATGCGGTACAATAAAAGTCAAATAGTTTCCCCTCTCTCGTTTTGCATAGTAACTATTTGTTGTAGCAAAAGTGCTATTACACACAATAACTAATCATTGCCAAAACAGCTTCATTATATGCCTTAGACAGAAATTCAGTCTCTAGCGTAAATTTAGTGACGGACACCTGCATGTGTTAAAAGCATGTGATTTAAAATAATCAAATAAATTTCAAAAAATCATGTATCAATTCATTGTAAGACACATCGCTCTACTCGAGAATAATAATAAGCATCAAAATGTATTCAATACATTTAAAAACAGCTCAAGAGGGCTTTGGACAATTAATTTTTAATCACATCAAAAATAGAAAGTTAAAAAAATTCACCCTTTAAAAAATAGAGCTCCGAATGAGCATTTTCCAGTTTTTCTAATGCAGTCTGGTTGGCATGATTTTGGCTGGTGACATTTATAAACTTAATGTGATTTAAAACCGCATTGGACATACAGGTGTGTTTGAAATTAAATAACAATATTTAAAAGGTGTATAGTAAGCAAAAAAACATAATCATTTAAAGATTAATGTAATGTAATGAATAATTAATGACTTTTGTAAGATAAAAAATCCTGTCTACACGTGGGTGTTGTATCCTGGATGAGTGGGACCCCATACCAAGTCGGACACTATGTTAAACCAAAATCGGATCCAATGCCGATGATGATAATGTTCAGCTATAGGCTACCCACATTCACATTGAAACAGGATCGCATGATTTTCGCTGATCTCTCAGTCAATTCTCAATAGATTTTCATGATCTTTTTCAAAACACTGTTTTTTTCAAAGAATTATTGTAATATTTGTGTATCTAGCTTGAGAAAAAAACGTAGTAAGAAAGATCAGCTATGTCATGTAAACAAGCAACTTGCCATTTTTATGCAAAATGTGTGCAGCCATTACCGAAAAAATTATATTTAGTTATAGCTCTGTCGATATCACATATAACGGCACAACAAGGGTGTCTACATTCATGTTTTAGGGTCAAAGAAGACAATAAACTCATTTTTAGAGTAATCTGATGTTTGTCGCCATTACCGAGAAATGTATGTCTATTTATAGCTCGTTCAATATCACAGATCACGACACACAAAGGGTTACTACACCCATGGTTTGAGGGTCAAAGAAGACACTAAAACCGTTTTTAGAGTGATCTGATGTGTTTCAAGAAATTAGTAATATACTTATTGCCACCATAATTACGTGTTATAGAAAATTAAGTAGGCCCTATTCAAATTAGCGCCGCCATTACCAAAAAATGTATATGTAGTTATAGTTCGGTAAATATCACAGATAACGGCTCAATAAGAATGTCTACATCCATGTTTTGGGAGTCAAAGAAGACACTAAACTCATCTTTAAAGTGATCTAACGTGTGCCGCCATTACCGAAAAATTCATGTCTATTCATAGCTCGTTCAATATCACAGATCATGGCTCACAAAGGGTTCCACACCTATGTTTTGGGGTTCAAAGACGACAATAAAACAATTTTTAGAGTGATCTGATGTGTTTCAGGAAATTAGTATGCTACTTATTACCACCATTACCGAAAAATGTATATTTAGTCATAGTTCGGTCAATATCACAGATCACGACACAAAAATGGTATGTATACCAATATTTTGAGGGTCAATGAAGACATTAAACCGTTTTTGGAGTAATCTGATGAGTTGCAGGAAAAATAGTATGCAAATTAGTGTCGTAATTACTGAAAAAATCCCACGACACATCACATGCCCAATTATTTCTGACAAATTGTAATACAGCATCTCAGACCTGAGCTATGAAGAAGTGATCACATCCTCCTTAAAAATTATCTCATCAACTACAAATAAACTGATGTCAGCCACTACAAAAGTGACGAAGATCCCTTTTGTAGTGACCAAGATCATGTTTTTAGTGGCTAACATCAGTAATGGCTATGATATTATAACTTCTTCAGTGGCCAAGATGACATTTGTAGTGACTGATATCGCATCAGTTCGTTTGTGGTCAAGATCACCTTTGTAGTGAATGACATATTTTTAAAGAGGGTGTGGTAACTTTTTCAGTGGCCATGATCACGTTTGTAGTGACTTAGTTAAGTGTTTAAGTGGTTGTGATCACTTCTTCAGCAGTCATGATCACTTTTGTGGTGACTGAGATAACAGAAAAGTGGCTGTGATCACGCTTTCAGCCTAGGCTCCCCACTATGTAAAAGGAATTAGCTACCTAGCTTCAGTTTAGACTAGACTACACATAACATTAAATTGAGCTACTATATGACATCAAACACGATATAGTGCCAATGTAACGTTAGCAATGTCAAGGAGTGATGGAAGAAGACATAGTAGGCTTAGTGTTGTGCTCATGCGACACCCAAATCGGATCTGCTTTAGAAGAAAAATGAACAAAAATTATCTAATTGTGGTTCTCAAACTTCCAAAATTTACCACATGTGATTCAAAAGTTAATTTTACAGCACCCAGGCATTGTAAGATCATTGTAAGATCATTGTAAGTTTTTATATATCGATGTTCATGTAGAGATGTTTATTAAAGAAATGTGCATGTCAGAATCACAACTAGAACATTCGTTTCAACTTTTCACAGGTGTGCAAAAAACAACAAAAAAGTAACATTTGAATGTCAATGTATTTTGTCACGTTAGCATGAAGGAAATACACATAACAAATGTTTCCAATGTGTATGAAAGTGTATCTCACTTTGATAATAATATGCCATCTCTTTTATATATAGTTGTGGAATATGCATATAAATAGAAGGAATAGCATTACTTACAATGCTATCGTGACAGTGTCAAAACCTGATAAAGGTCTGATAAATGCATTGAAATATGAACAAGATTATTCTTTTCTGACTACCTACCATCATGGCAAGTTGCAGGAAAAAATGGGTGATGGGGAAATGAGAAGTTGCAGGTTTGTTGAAATTACTTGCTCTCATTTTGTTATGGTCAAATAAGCAGGTATTAATATAGGCTGTAACGTTAGCATAGCACAGTACTGTAAACATAATATTAGCTGTGCAATAAATATTAAAACAGGATGATGATGTGCATAATAATATGCATGGTCCATTCACACAATTCACTAAACATAGGCTGCATTTGTATATGCGCCACAGTAGCCTTAAACATGTGCTAACGTGAGAGAAGTTTGGACACCTTTGTTGGTAATGTGACAATATAGTTGACACATATTAGTGTATCGTGATATGCTCCATCATATGTTAACGTGACACTTTGTGTGACACTGGAACTGGCAACGTGACAGTGTCATTTATAGGGTAAGGGGGATCCTTCTTCTCATGACTCGAAAATAAGGACAGTTAGGTGTCCAAATGTGACATCCACAGTTTTGTGTTTAGTCCAATTGTGCTCACATATCCAGTATTACATCAATGGTTGAAAAATGTTATTTTACAACAGAATATTTCGAAAAGTGTCATTGGCATCTGTCACGTTAGCACTTGATGTTTATTCCAAACAGCAAAAATAAAATCCTGTAGCCCTTCTACAATGCAACAATCTGAAACCAGCCATTCGAGTAAATATTTCTAGCTGTGTGCATATAAATTCTGGGCATAGATGCGACTTCTATTAGCACTTTTACTAACAAGACACTAGCAACATGTCAAAAAGAACCCGTCACGTTAGCAAAACACACTCAGCTTTAAAATATATACTCGTTTAAGCAGAAATATATTCCCTGTCTTTTAGTTTTCACTTGAAGCTGAGTCGTTGTCCCTACATCTTTTTATTTTAATTATACTTCTTTACTAGTACAATACTTTGTATCATTGACACTCATCAGATATCAAGTGTCTTGACTTATGACACGTTAGATATTGCTGTTTATTGCAAGCCATCGTAATACAGTTATTTTAGCCATTCTGCAATGTAATAATTTAAAACCAACAATACATACACTTATTTCTGAGTGGGCACAGAAAATTTCTAGCCAGCGAATTGGCTTTTAGTAACACTGTTGCTAGCGCGACATTAACAAAGTGTCAACGAAAACGTCACGTTAGCATACTTTAAATTCAACAAAAATGACACTTGACATTAAGCAACCTCCTTGTCTTATCACAAATACAATTTACAGTCTTTTAATTCCAATTTGAATATTGTTTATGGCTGCTTCATCGCTCCTAATTCTTTCAGCAGATTTTATAGTAATTCCAATAAATCATCTATATTTTTTTCACCAAAAAATTATGGTTGGGAAGTCAATGTGGCACATAATTGTGTTTGGTATCATATAGCCTGTTACAGCCTCGACTTTTTTTTATATGTGATAAGCTTAACTAACCTTAATCTACTCTTCTTTTTGGAAATAAGCATTGACATATCCATCTATGTCATGGATGTAGCTGAGGCCAGATCAAATAGCATACCAAGTTTGGTCTGAGCCTAAACCACAAACCTATGATAGGCCTACCCAGTGTTATCTTCCAGTTGTAACTTAACTTTATGGTAATTTTAAAAATGGTTCTGCTTGGCCATTTTCTAAAATGTTGGAAACGCAGTTAGTGTTTTTCAAGCTTCTTAAATTACTCCTCGATATTTTAGTTGTGCTTACTAATCCTCAGAACCTAGGGGTAGAAACTTTCAACTGTTTAGTTATCAACGATAGGCTTATTGAGCGACATATGAAGTTAAATCATTTTTTTTATAATGGCTGTACTGATTTGTATACAATTTTTTCCTGCAACGCACCAGACCACTTAAAATGGTTAAATACTATCTTTATCGACCCTCAAACATGGGTGTAGAACCCTGTGTGTGCCTTGATCTGAGATATTGAGCGAGCTATAAATAGACAGACATTTTTCGGTAATGGTGGCGCTAATTTGCAAACTAATATTTTTTAAACACACCAGATCACTCTAAAAATGGGTTCATGTTCTTCTTTGACCCTCAAAACATGGATGTAGACACCCTTATTGTGCATCTGTGATATCTGTGATATTGACATATCTGTGATATTGACAGAGATGCAACTACTTATACATTGTTCGGTAATGGCGGCTCTAATTAGAATAGCCTACTAATATTTTTTAGCACTTTAAAAATTGGTTTATTGCCTTCTTTGACCATCGAAACATGGGTGTAAACACCATTGTGACGTTATCTGTGGTATTGACTGAGTTACAACTAAATATATAATTTTCAGTAATGGTGTCATAAATTAGCATACACATGGTAGGTGAGACATTTTCTCAGCTTGTTAACATAGCTAATCGTTTTTGACATGGTGTCTACAAGCTAGATGATATCAATCTATTAATTTACATTTGTGATGTAGACCTTATTTATTAGAGTGAAAAATCACAATGTAGGCTACAATTTATTTATGGTGAGATACAACCATTGCCAAGAAATGTAAACATTTTTGTTGGCGAGTATTATGCCTAAATATATTGAGCCTACAATGTGTTCAATCTACAGATAAATTTATGTGTACAACATTATAGACCTACACCAGGGTTAATAATGTAATATGTTTATTGTAATATTAATGTGAATCTACATGCTGACAAGATTAATGGCCCACTTGCTCGTTGTCTTTCGCCAAAAAAAATCATGCTCCCTGTAATGTCATGTTGCGCCATCTATCCAGTTATAAAATAAAATGCCAGCTACGTCATCTGCGGCCATTTCCGAGGCTGGCAGATCACATCATCTTTATTTTAGTATATATATTAATATTGGGCCAAACAATATTAGTTAAGCAATGCGGGGAAATAAAAATATGTAACGAATATATTCATGTACATGAGAAGTTAAACATTCCCCCCGCATTGTTTGTCACACATAAAATACATGGGCATGTTACAGGCCTTGCTGGCTGTCAGTGAAAGAGCCATGAGAGGACTGTTACACAGGCTATGTAGGCCTATGCCTATGCTGACGATTGCAGTAGGCCCAGACTGAATAAGATGGTCCAAGCTTAGCGGGGATCGATCGAGACTTGGACGGCGTACGTAATGAAGCTACAATGTAACAGTGATTCTGATTGGTGCAGCCATTACGTCATCACTTTTGATATCTATAAATAGAGGAAAGCACTTGTTGCTGTTCTCTTCACTTGTAACTGGCTGACTTGTGACTGTATTTCACATCTCCTAACCCTGACTTACCGACTTTTGTACTGTAAAGATACAGTTTTCAGTGACTAGCTTTCTGTGTCTGGTAGAATAGTGGTCTCACATCAGTTTTACTCTAAAAGCTAGTCTTCAGCCAGTTGCAGTGTTGAGCACGACAGCGATCTTGAAGACTTGGTTTGTGTTGATTTCTGCATGGCTGCCGAAGATATTGGTTTGCAGCGCGCTAAAATGACGACCTCTGGGATTCGATCCCGGGGCGTGCTCACCAGTTTTTGAGGTGGCTTTCATTGGCAGTCCTCAACCTTCCATAGCCTGTGATCAAACTGCATGTTTATAAAGGGTGAAGGAGAATAAGTTTACACTTTCACCCAACGAAATATGCATACATTTAATAATACATAATTAGACTACATATATTGTGAAATGGGCAGTGCCCAGAAGACGAGGAAATATTAAAATTCAAGCTAAACCTAAATTAGACCAGTATTAATATATTAACGAGGAATAAAACTGGGCCCTATAACTGGTATTTATACTAGGCCTACTTTGGTGATTACAAATGACAAACATTCATGTCAAACGTAATACGATCCTGATCATCAAATAATCTACATGAATGGGTGAATATACAATTTAAGGAGTCTTTCACTCTTTATTTTTGAAGGAAAAAAGTCGCTTTAAATTATATATACTAGACTAGCGTCAGATATTAAGGGTAGGGTCTATGTGATACACATTTAAAATATCAGAGCTTAAAGCGACTCAGTAAAATGACGTCAATTTTCGTTTTTATTGTTGTAATGAAGTGGTGTAGACTATCCCACAGAGCATTCTTTAATTTTTTTCAGGAATTTCAGATTTTTAGAAACATTTTCTAACAATATTTAAAAGAATCCGGACAAAACATACAATGAGTTCTCCTAAAAGATAATTGAATGCTACCACAGCATTGGGCCACAAGTTGATGCCGTCGGCCCAGCGTTGAGCAGACCATCAGTGCTGCAGGTGTGTCCCCCCATGTCCTGACTATAAGACAACAATTAGCGGCCAATTAGCGGCGATTGCTTTGATCTTACCGTCCAAGACGTGGGAATATGTGGTGTAAAGTGTTGTATATTGCTGACTAGTTTTGTTTGCATGTCAATATAAGACCTGGAAATATATATTTCACTCTTTTTCGGTGCTTCAAAATAGTTTTTTGACCTTTTTGTACTTTCAGTTAAGATCAGTAGGTTATATAGCTTCATATGAATTAAATTTTCAAAATTGAAAATGTCTCGTCCTTAGGGGTTCCTTTAATCTCGAACAGATTTTGTAAGAATTATGAATTTTTGTGAAGACCGTAAAAGGAAAATATCAACTCAGCAACGGAATATATAGATCTATATAAATATATATATAGATCTATTTGATCATTTTCAAATTTTAAATTCATAAATTGCTTTGTATGATATTTTAGTCATATGTTTTTTGGATTTATGGATGTAAACGTCAATTAAGTTTTAATTGCATCTACAAGATCTCTCAACACTTGAGAGCCCCATTTTCTGAGAAAAATTGTGTTGGCTTTGGTTCATCATTATAAAGACAAAAAGGAAATGAGAACATAATATGCCTAATGCTTAACATTCATTTCGAAAGTTATCGTACAATACATGCATGCCAATAGAGGTCCTAATCAGCTAATGAGGGTAAATATGATTCAGAAATTTAACTAAGTATATTTGTAGTTTTACTTTTGAAAAATAAAAATCCAGGCCTTGAAAGTCCTGGAATTTTGTTAAGTGCTTGAAAGTCCTGGAATTTTAAATAGTGGGAAATTAAAGAGCTTGCAAAAATGGTATTTGCTAGTCTAATAAATAAGTTACACTTTTTAGAACAAGTTGAAATAGATCTACCTGCCCGATTTTATTATCAATTTTAAAAGATATAGAAAATGTAGTTTCAAGTTGTTTTGGGGAAATAAATGTACGAGTTATTGTGTACATTTAAGTTCTTGAAAAATCTGATTAGGTCCTGGAAAAGTCCTGGAATTCTGTTTCTTCATGAGAGTATGAACCCTGAATAAAAATCGGCTTTCTCAACTGCATTTTACATTGAATGATTGAGCTAATTAAAATTTCAGTTTTAATTACAATAATGAGACAGAAAGCAGAATTCCGTCAACTCAACAACGTTTTTGTGTTCAACTCAGAAACGTCGTTTTATTGTTGTAAAAATGTCTACATAAGCGAATACTCTGTCAATCTAATTTAATAAAAACAACTTTTTAACTGCATTTTACATTTATAGAGTTACGTTGTTACATAATAGTGAGACAGAATTAGTGAGCCAGAAAGCTAAATTTAGTCAACCGAAATAATAATGTTGCTGAGTTGAATACGGACAACATGAACGACCTTTAATGTATTTAAAATAGATGTATCATTGCCCACCGAAGCGGTACGAGGATGGCCATTATTATCGAGCACTTTGTTCAGTTTAACATGTTTTGAATGATTTTTTGCTAATTTATGAAAACCCGGGCTGGGCAATAATCCTTTTTTAGCCCAAGTGGGCAATAATGGGAAATAATATATTTTTTCAAATGTAACGTTATATATTTTATTAGAATCAAACATTTTTTTTCAATAATGAGACAGTAAGTAAATATAACTTATAATTCTGATCTTATTGTTCATTTTATTCAATAAATTTAAATATTTACCCGGGTGACAGTAATGTTTTTTTTAACCCAAGTGGGTAATTATAAAAATATATTTTTTTTTGCTAGAATAAAACATTTATCATTATTAGTAAATATAACTTAAGATTCTCATTTCATTGTTCATTTCATAGATCAATTCAATAATGAATCATTAACAGTCACAGGCCTACTGATAAGACCGTTAATTGTCACAACACTTAACCGGTGCATAATTAGTGACCTACGTGTGAAAAAGTCATATCGTGTGACATTTATTTTACCAAGTTAACCTGTGTCTTAATACTTTACCCACAAGTAACTCGTTGGGTACTGAATGTGTGCCATGCACGACTGCCCATACCACGCAAGCATTTGGGTTTAAAATGCGCATTTCGCAGGTTTTAGTGCTGGATTTAACTAAGTGGTATTGATTTATAGCAGGGTTGGGGCAAGTACATCGGCTCAGTACTTGGGTACAAGTACATTAAAATGTTCCAAGTACAAGTACAGGGTTTTGCGAAATGTACTTGGGTAGTCCTACTACCCAAGTACTTGGGTACAATTACCAAGTACAAATGTATAATATAGCTCATAAAAATATACCGGTGAATGTATCAATTAAGAAACAAAGGTCAGACTGAGTTGAATAACTTTTTTATTTATTGCATATTGTAGTATTGAATTATAATTAAAGGACATGCTCAGGTCTAAAATCATTAAAAAATCGGTGATTTTATTCTGGCTTCTTATAATGATGTAAGCATGTCCATAGAATTGAACTGCATTTTTTTTTAATTTTTGTGCTGTGCACTTACCAGTTAGGCTAGATATAGAGACGAAATTCCCGTATTTCTTATTTTTGGCATGGTTATCAATAATTAGAAATCAAGAATTTCGTCTCTATATCTAGCCTAACTGGTGAATGCGCAGCACAAAAATTTAAAAACTTTTACAGTTCTAGTCTATGGACATGTTTACATCATATGGTCATATTATTAAGCTAAGATAAAATCACCTATTTTTTGATGATTTTAGACCTGGGCATGTCCCTTTAATAGTCAATGTGATCTCAATAAATTGTTTATGCGTCGCATATTCATGTATTGTATGATATTAACAGTCAATGTGAGATCAATAAATTGTTTATAATTCATTGCATATTGGTGTATTGAATGACATTCACAGTCAATTTGAGCTCAATAAATAGTTGTGTATTAAATATTAGCAGTCAAAGTGAGCTCAATAAATTGTTTATTCATTGCATATTTGAGTATTGAATGCTATTATACAGTTAAAGGGACCCCTTGGGATGAGACATTTTCAATGTTGTCAATTTTGAAAATTAAACTTATATGAAGCTATATAGCCTACTGATCTGAACTAAAAATACAAAAAAGTCAAAAAACAATTTAAAAGCACCGAAAAAGAGTGAAATAGTTAAATTTCCAGGTCGTATATTGCCATGTAAACAAAACAAGTCAGCAATATACAGAACTTTACACCACATATTCCCACGTCTTGGACGGGGAGATCAAAGCAATCGCCGCTAATTGGTGTCTGATTGGTGTCTTATAGTCAGGACATATGGCCCTATGGTGTGGGAACATTTAACCGTCCTTTAGCAAGTGTTTAGGTGTACAAAAAGTTTGCTTGGGTTTTAAGCGGTTTCATAGAAATGTTGATAAAAAATATTTTTAAAAATCCTGAAAAAAATAAAATCATGATCTTGGGGATACACTACTTCATTACTAAACTAAAAACGAAAATTGATGTTATCCCAAGGGGCTGCTTTAATTATTTCTGTGAATTTCATCCGATGAATATAATTTTTGAAACGTTGAATCGCTCAGTTGGCATCTCTCTGGTTGAAATACCTTGCCTGCAATACTAAAAATCTCTCAGGTACTCTAAAGCCATTTTTCTTAAATTGGGGAAAACATTTATATTTGCTTCCCAGTATTGAAGAGGATCACTACTATGGTCTATTGTGGGTTGACTACAGCGTGCACTGCGCAATGGCCCAATGCTGGCTTATTGCTATGTAATCACCGACGATGTTGACCCACAACTAAGACAACGTCTCACGTTCGCTGAGTGCAGTACATGGAAATGTAAAAAGCGCTCCCATGTTTTTAATAACTAGGGTATGTCTGTTAAACACAATGACCAATGTGCTGCGAAAAAATATTTATTTCCTTTCACTACATATTAATGTCAGAGTTATTAACGAGGAATACGATTAAACTTCATTTGTTAGAATTTTTAATTTGCCAACAAAAACACCATGGACAACCACATTTTCCACTCAATTGAACACATCAAGGGCGGGGGCCCTAGGGTGGTGGTTAGAACCGCTGCCTTTCACGCCAGAGTTCGGGGTTCGGTTCCCGGTCTCGGCGGTTTGTATGAATGAATGAATGAATGAAATCCTATATAGTGCATGTATCCAGCCGGCGGCTGTTCAGAGCGCTAAACATTGAGAGTAACTTAGCAAGGCCTGCTATCATTCAAATTCCAACTCAGTCTCCTGGGAGATATACAGCTGAGCTGCCATTGAGGCGCATCAAGCTATTTTCATTCCAAGCAAATTCGCCTTATGTGCCAAGTACTCACACATTGTGGATTTTCTGGGGTCTCGCTGGATGGAAACTACGCCTACGTCCATTGAGGTTCTTTTACGTCCAACTCTAGGTCAGTCAGACGAGCCATCTGATTTACGTGGTTCTCTGAGCCCCACGAGTGTATACAGCACCTGGCAGTCACCAGGCGGTCACCCATCCAATTATGAACCGGGCGCGACGTTGCTTAACTTCAGTGATAGAGCCAATCACGATGAGCGAACGCCGTATTCCGTATATATGTTTGAAAGAAACATAAATGTTTCTTCCCCATCCACGTGTGAAAGTCGGTATTGTGGGGAGCCTTCGTGGCCGAGAGGTAGCGTGCTCGGCCTCAGACCGCCAGGGTTCGAATTTTGAATCCTGTGTCTGGAGGACAGTGTCATCTCAATCATCTCACCATCCTCAGCAGGGTCTCCTGGCCCATTTTAGCCTATATGTGCACAAGGGTGGCCTAAAGCCCGATTCATTTCATTTTGAACACATCAAATATGAATTAATTCAGCAGAATATATTATTTAACTTTAAATTTTTTTAACTAGAGTATAGGGTAGACCGGGGTAAGATAACGCACGGGGGAAGATGACTCCCAGCTATAACCCCACCTGGTGAAGTCATCATAACTACTTAATATGATTTTTCGACACAGCTTATTACGACAAATTTGTTTGGAATAAAATTAAAACATTTTAATCTAATGTTGAATTTTGAAAGGTGCGTGGGGGGGGGGGGGGTGATGTTGCGGAAACAACTTTTCTGTATATATTATTATATTTTTCAAGTAATAATTATTGACTTATTGCTAAAGCTGTCACAAATTCACAACATACACCATACAGAATACAGTGATATATATTGGAAGTATTGGTCCATGGTATAGCAGCATTGATACCCTTTCGAAGTCTATGAGGTTTTCTAGGATGTAATTTATATCGACAATCGTAATTAATAATGCGTCATCTTACCCCACATAAGATGGGGAAGATGACTCACACTTGAATATTTTCTTCGTTTAAATCTATGTTGCAGAATAACTGATATAAAGGTATGTAAATTGTATAATTAGTAGCATGAGTGAATTACTTTGAGAAAAAGGTATAACATCTGTTTAATAGAAATTTTATATTTATAATGTTTTGTGATGCCGGATAATTTTAAGGATTATTGCGGGGGGGGGGGGGGTTGACGGATTTACTCTTTGGATCTGGCACCAATAAATTATTAAGAATTATTACACCGTCTCATTTGCAATAATTTGATCATAATTGCACATTAACATTTTAACTCGTGATGTTTAGTAACCCCCCCCCCCCCCCAGCAGTCACGAGACGTTGAATCAATGTCGGTTCAACGTAGTAGACGATGGACCAACGTTAAACCAACATTGATTCAAGGTCTTATGTCTGCTGGGTTATTACTTATTGCTGTATTATATAATTATATAATGGCCTTGCAATACAAAGGCCTGAATGAAAATAAAGCCAATTCAATGATTTCGTTTGTATTTTTTGGCATTTCTAATATGTATTGACACGTAATCCATGTGGACCTTGAATAGTCTATTTACATTTAAAAGTACATCCTGCTGCAATTTAAACAGATATAAGATCTAGGCATATCATTGCAATAAGAGAACAAAAACGCAAATATTATGGAAATATAAAATAATAACGATATTTTCAACACAAGAAACTTGCTGGAACATTCAAATTGCATTGCAAATGCGTTTAATATAAAATTGGTTAATTCAGGGCCTAATTTATAGCAGCTGATCATCTTACCCCTGACATAACTTTATCTTACCCCAAATTGGCGGGGTAATATGGCGCAGGATATTGATAATATTATATTGCTATAACTTGTTCCAAAAGGTGTTTACTCAAAAAATAATTTTGCTGGAAGATGTAGGACAGATAGAAGTTCTTATAAGAAAAATAAGTTCTGCTAGATAGCTTGCACATTTTTAAGAATATCAGTGTATCTGCTTACATGCGTCGTTTTCCCCCGGTCTACCCTATAAAATTATCATAATGTCAATAATGTATTTAGTGCTGAAATGGTTTGGTGTTGTAAATTCAAATGATAAAAAAAAATTCAGCGTATATATTTTCAGAATTATTGCCAATTTATTTGATCTTGAGGGGCACTTATTGTGGTTTGACACTTGAATATAATCATGATATTAGCTCGCCGCACTGAAAGTGTTAATGAAGCCGTGATATTGCTCTTACATGCGCCCGGTCAATCTGATACTTCTAACCCTTCTTACACTAAGATGTCTGCAATTAAAATTTCATTTAAAAATAAAATTTTAATTGCAGACATCTTAGTGTTAGAAGGTTAGAAGTGTTATTATGTGGCATGTTTGTATTCACTTAAGCACAGCAGGCGACACTATATATTTCCCAGACCAATTAAAATATAATTGTAATGCTTTCATGTTGCAATATCGATTGAACAGTACTTTTCGAAACGTGAACATGGATGACCCTCGCAATTATAGGGTTTTATAAGAGGTAAGCACACCCCTTCTAGAGCAGACACGAGACGTTAATCCAATCTCGATTCAATATTGAGCCATCATCTACAACGCTGACCCAACAATAAACCAACACTGGATTAATATATCGTTTTTGCCGGGTCAGACTTGTGTGTTGTTTTAACAATTTTATCAGTGGCCTACATATCATCTATCTGGACGCCTCACCAGAAGTATGACTGAAAGATCAAAGGGACAATATACAGCTCACCGAAAACAAGAATGTATGATAATGCTTTACATTAATACATCTAGATAAACTAAATTTGGTTTGCGTTCAACAATTGAATTATTTTAAAATTTATATTATAAAACATATTGCACTGAATAACTGTAAAAGTAAATTATAGTATATATATATTTTTGAACAAAACGGGATGTACTTGCAATGTACTTGTCTTCAAGTACCAAGTACTTCGTAATGTACTTGAGTACAAGTACAATTACATTTTTGAAGCTCAAGTACAAAGGGAGTACTCGAAAAAATGTACTTAAGTACAGGTAAGTACAAGTACCGATGTACAGTGTTTTCGACACTGGCCCAACAATAAATCAGCACTGGTCTGTCTGTGCTCACTCATACCACATTCAGCCAACAGAGACAAGTCAATGTGTTGACTGGGGGCCTTCTGAATGTGTTTCCACTTGACAAAGAAATATATGTGTATTTAAAAGTAGGCCTACTGAAACTCAGTGGGGACTACTCACCTGTAAAATTTGAATTCTGAAGTCTAAAATTCCAATTCAAAATAGCTGCCAAAAAAGGCCTACTTAGCATACTTTGTGCCACCAATGACACCAGTCACATAAAAATATGCGTGTATCTGTACATTCAAAGTGCATCTTAAATTTAGGCAGGGGCCTACTTTTTCTGAACTGGGATTATTAAGGACTTTTAATATGTTTTTCAGAACTGTTTTCTGAGTAGATCGTGAAAACCCCCAGCTTATCACGAATTTATTCCACCCTATTGTGTATTGTCAGGGTAATGTCAGTGGACTACCGTATGTCACCAAGGCGCGTTCAGAACCGGAAGAGTCAACACTGATAAAATCACTTTTCAGTCAAGATTTTAAAACTTTTGAAATATAAATAAATATTGACTTTCCTTTTATAAATTCCCTTTCTTTATGAAATGACTTGAAATTCCCATAAATACTCATACTTCATGAAATAACCAAATTTATCATACATCGATTTCCACAATTTCCATAAATTACTATGCTTAACCAAGTTGTCGTGTCCAATCAAAAATATTACCAAATTACCCAATTTTATCACCATCACATTTAATCATATAGTTGTGCATCATATCCAATAAAATCACCAAATATAATTATACATCACATTTAATCAAATTTTAATCAAATTATTGATTCAATCGCACATTATATCTAATTACTTATTGATTCAATTGTACATAAAATCTAATCAATTTATTATAATTAATCAAATATCACATGTAGTCAAATTAGAATCTTTCATCAGACTATCATTAATTATACAATACTGAATCCTATAGCTAATACCATCTCTACATGTCATGTAGAGGTAATACTATCTTCAAAATAAATCTATTAAAACTGAAAGTGAAAACCAAATATAGGCCCTACATTAACTCAAATCTTCCCACCCTGGCAGTGTATTATACATGCTACCACCCCAGTCCCTGACACCAGGTGTTAAACATCATGTGCACCTTCAAAGATAAAAAAATACTTGTAGTTACTACATTTATATATCAAAACTTACACATAAACATGAATACAGAGAGCTGCTGCATAACTTATTAATATCAATAACTGTTGAAGATAATGACAGCTTATCTAGACTTAACAACACCTGTTATCAATAACTGTTGAATATAATGACAGCTTATCTAGACTTAACAACACCTGCGCACATTGTACTATTCAGCAACTGACATCGGCTAAATATTCAGCGACTGACTTAAGCTCATAGGATGACAATGACTTATTTCCAAATCACGTTTTCATATTTAAATAAATCTAAATACTAAATTGTCACACCTTATTCTAATTGATATTTAATATCAATACCGAACAAACCATGACAATTAATAAACCATAAAACGTGTAAAATATGATAGCATGACAATAGAATAAAGGTATCAGCATAACAGTTTAGGCTAATCACAAGTTTTAATGTGCAGTCATCTGAACGACAGCTCGATTCCAGTTGCCCTGTCATTGTCAATTAGCAAACAGTTATGATAAAAGCCCAAGAAATAAAATAAACCTTTCCATTGAATATATAATTATCAACAGACTGAACAGTAGTCTACACTGAGTGACAGTACTCTCGGTTAGTGATACAATGCACGTGGTTGATAATTGCCACATGGCAACTTTAGAATATATCAAAAGCATAAATTATTAGAAAAAACATGTGCTCTTTCTGAAATTTAAGATTGAAAGGATTAAGGTCTCACCACACAGATTAATTCGCGCATATCATTATAAAGTTTAAGAATAAGAAAGCTAGTCCCTTTTTTCAAAAATGTGGCACTTTGCATCAGCCTCGGTGGTGATTATTACAGATATATCATTTTGATACCAATTTAAATCAATTCTGTAATGTTTTGTTGCTATGTAGCAAAAGCATCGAAATTAGGAAAGATGAAGATAACAAAAAGTCCTTGCGCTGGCTGTAACAAGGCTTTTCTAAAAAACGAGGTTAATTTTTTTCTAGGTCGTTCAGGACCGATCAGAAGAGAGTGTTGCAAGAGCTTATTCTGGGCTAAAGCAAGCAGATTCACATGCCTTTTTTTATTTTGTATATTGAAAGAGAACAAACAGATTGTTAAAATGATATTAGGGTTATTTACATTCCTACAGTTTAGGAGTGCCGAGAGGCCTGAGCGTATGGGTCATAATACATGTAAGTCGATGGGACAGGTAATAGTCAGGGACCATATCCACCAAAATAAGGTCCCGTGCGATTTTTTGTATGATGCTAAGCCACCAATCCAAATGTCTCAAGGGCATCCTAAATAACAAAAAAAACATGTTGGCAGTCTGAAATATGTGGAGGGGGGTGGTGACATATATAAGAAAATTATAACATTTTACTTGGCTGACTTTGGGATAGAGCTTTAAAAAATATCTAGAGGATATTTTTTACACATTTTTGTAACAGTAATGCCACATTTTGTCATTGAATATATTCAAGGCGAAACATTAGTAAAGTTATGATTTTTTTCAGAAAACACGAAACACCCTTAAAGCGCTGAAAGTCAATAATTCCGAATGAAATTCACAAAATTTGTAGAATGTAACTTTCCAGTTTGCTCTACATGTGTATGATTACAAGCATGCTACTGTCTGACTTCATTTGCTATATCAGTCATCTGGCTCCACCATATAAAGTTAGAAAAACCCTACCTTGTTGCATGAAGGACTTATGAGGTCAAAAGAACGAACGGGGTACTCTCCCAAGTAACATTTTTTCGACCTTACAGAATCCTTATTTTTCAATTATAAACAGCTATGATACCATTCTTCCCACATTCTGTCATTGGCGACATTCAGGACGAAACATATGTAAAGATTTGAATTTTTAAACACACTCTTAGAGCTCTGAAATTCGATATTTCAAAAAAATAACACAGCTCGAGCACTGGTCGAACATGTTTTAAAGACATTATTTACCACCAGGCGGCATACAAATTTGTCTTTGTCCGTAATGTGTTGTGGATTGTTTGGGACCACAGACTGATATAGGGCCTACTTAGATTGTTAGCAATATTCCAGTTAATTTTTTAAGAAGGGGTGTCGATGGTAAAATATGCATATCTGTCCCACTGATAGGTTTGAACGAGGAATCTAGATTACTTGGTTTGAATGAGCATTATATGGCCCCTTGAAGTCAATAAAATATGATGACTTGCTGGCAATGGACAAAAGACACATAATTGGGTAATACGCCTGCAAAGGGAAGGTTGGACGAAAAGTTATTTTATGACCAGCTCATAACAAACACATCAGAATTATTTTATAAGGTCTTTGGCATTGTCATATTTCTGCATTGGTATCTGTGTCTTGGAATACTAAATGAAAACAAAATAGTTATAGATTATAAATGATTATCTACAACTCACAAACCAAAACAATTGATAATATGAAGTGTTTTGTGATATTTCAGATGATTGTTTGCTACTTTAAACAATATATATTTATACTAAACCAGTACCTGATAAAATTTGATTAAATTCTAGAAGTCCTTCTCCAGCAGCAACAAATAGCTAGCTAGGGACAACAATCACTGACTTTTCCTAATGTTTAACTAAACTTGAAGTGTCAAGACGTTGCTCGTGATAAACGTTCTAAGGAAGCATTTATTGGCATAGAGTGGTTCCGTAAAGCAACTATTGGTCTCAGACCTTATATTTACAAGAGGCCAAATACTGATAAAAAAATCATAAAAGATAAGGTCTGATGACATCATAATGGTTATAAGGCATACACCAGTAAATCATATTTATTTCAGAAGGGGTATAATGCACCTATACATGAAGGAAACGGTACTGGATCAGCCTACACCCCCCCCCCCCCTCATATTTTTTTAATGGTTACAGCACTAATCTCTTGAAGGTTAACTCCCATACTATTCTGATACATATTTAACGTAGTTAGGAGAGTACCCCATCCTGACTTTTAACCCCATACACCCTCAAAGTGAAAGGTCATAGTTTCCCATAAGACACATAGGTATATCAAATGAATGCTGCAGCAAATCCAACAAACACAAGATACAATGCGCATACATCTACAACTACAACTACACATGTAACGGAAATATTACGTCTTGGTGAACAGTGAAAATATTGTAAAACCCCAGCAGCTGATGATCTCTAAGGCTAGATTTATATCGTCAAAAATATCTTAACTTCAGATATGCTTCGTCCTGAGTGTATTCAATGACAAAATGTGACAACATTGGAATTAAAGCTGTTCATAACTATAAAAAATAGGATTTTGTTTTTAGGCCTACAAGGGGTCGAAAAAATGTAACTAGTGATAGTACCCCATACGGACTTTTGACCTCATCTCCTTCGTGCAACAAGGTAGTTGTTTTATAATTTGATATACTGGTAGCCTACCAGATGACTGATGTATCAAGTGATGTTAGCAGACATTAGAGTGCTCATAATCATACAAATGTACAGGAAACGGAAACGTTAAATACCACAAACAGTGTTAGAGTTTTTATCATATTGACTTTCAACGCTCCAAAAGTGGGTTTACGTTCAGCGAAAAAAAACTTCACATAATTATGTTTCATCCTGAATATCTTCCAAGAAAAAATGTGGCCAGAGTGGTATTAAAATTGTTTAAAGCTATAACAATGATGATGTGTGTACTGCCCTATGCCCTCAACGGGCAGCCAGGTGATACAAAGCAAACGTATGTGCCGTTGATATAACGTTGTTCTAGCACGCCCCACGTGTCTCTAGCGGTCTTCTGGCGTGTACATTTATGCGTTCATATGCGTTCAATATTTTGAACACACCCAACTTACTTTGGCGATTATAAATAAATCAGGCGTATAAATCAGAGAATACACAGCGTACACGCCAGTCTAACGTTAGGCACTAGTAGAGCACACGCACGCTCTAAATTCGTTGTGTTTTCATGGGGTTTTCGTTGACCGAGGTAAAAAATGAAATGAATCGGGCTTTAGGCCACCTTTGTGCACATATAGGCTGAACTGGGCCATAAGAACCTCCTGAAAATGGTGAGATGAATGAGATGACACTGTCCTCCAGACACAGGATTCGAAATTCAAACCCTGGCGGTCTGAGGCCGAGCACGCTACCTCTCAGTCACGGAGGCTCCCCACAATACTGAATTTTACACGTGGATGAGGAAGAAACATTTTTGTTTCTTTCAATTCGCCGAGACCGGCAACCGAACCCCGAACTCTGGCGTGAAAGGCAGCGCTGCTAACCACTACCCTAGGGCCCCTGCCCTCGTTGACCGAGGTTTGTCCCAGTCAGACATGAACGACGCACAGTCCACGCATGACAAAATAAAAAATAACAATTTGTTGACCGAGGTTTGTCCCAGTCAGACATGAACGACGCACAGTCCACGCATGACAAAATAAAAAATAACAATTCGAGTCCAGATTGTGAAAAACGTCGCCAGCTGGTAGCGAATGCACAGCGTGTTTTCTAAGCAAAGGGCGAATGAACAGCTTTATACGTTGGACGCATACAGTGCGTATTAAACCCTACAATGCTAATGTGGACGATTAAAGTAATTTTTATCAGTTTGTTTTGTACATATGTAACCATTTTTAAAAGAAAAAATGTGTCCTAAATTTATGATAACATTATATGTTTGGACTTAATTTCGACAAATTAGAAACAAATTCTGCTCTTAAAGCCGTGTATTGTGTGAAGCTCCACCTTTAATGATTAAAAATAAAATGTCGTTCTTCAGAGCCCCAAGGGTTAAGCTGCAGAAATAACATAGTCGCAGCCTGTTGCTCGAGCGCTGGGCGGACCGCCGGCGTGTACCCAGCGCCTACTTCGCGCATTGCCAGCGACTGCTCTGTGCCCTCAACGGGCAGCCAGGTGATACAAAGCAAACGTATGTGCCGTTGATAGAACGTTATTCTAGCGCGCCATACGTGTTTCTAACGGTCTTCTGGCGTGTACATTTATGCGTTTATATGCGTTCAATATTTTGAACACACCCAACTTACTTTGGCGATTACTGTGCGCACAAAAATATGCGTAGTGTTAGTGCAGCGCGCTACACGAACCAGTAATGAGTGCCACGCACGACCGACGCACGGCCGACGCTCTGGCAAAAAATAATCAATTTCCAGTGTGAGGGTCGTGCGTCGACTATGTGTGACTGAGCCTTATAGCTTGAAAAAAACTCAAAAATGCCGGCACTCAGCGCACATATAGCGCCCATCCAACGTGTTCCTAACGCATGTCCAGCGAGCATATAACGTATATGGGGCGTGCCAAATAAAATGCTTTCTGACTCATTCTTGTTATGCGCTGGCGATGCGCGATGTACTCGTTAACTTTGTCGCCCTGCTAACGTGCAACGCGTTGGCGAAACGCTGTGTATTCTCTGTTTTATACGCCTGATTTATTTATAACACGCTGTATATTCGTCTTAAACTCGCTGGCTCTTCTCATATCCTGGCAAAATTCATGGACGCACAACGACGCACTGCTCTATTTTTTCTCACTCAAGGCGTGGGCTGTGCGTCATGTATGTGTGACAGGAGTAAAGGTGCAGGTACGTCTATCGCGTGAAATACCACAAAAACTACCGAGTACAATGGGAAATTTGAAATTTCTGCATCTGAAACGGGTTTATAGATTTTCTTATATTTGGTGTAGTTAATAAAAGGTATTTTTCTAGGATGAAATAAGTTTTGAAAACCCTATAGTTTGTACATTTGCCACTATTGAATAATTCCGACCACTTCTGTATAAATTGATCTTCTAAACGCCTTTTAATTACCTCTTTGAAACATTCAAAACTATTGGGGATGTGCTGAGCATACCTGGAAAACCACAATCTATTAAACTATTCTTGATATACAATATCCATTTTGCTTCGTAAATATTTAGCTCAAGCATACAGTAAAACTATTTATAAATTAATGATGAAAGTTTGCATTTTTAATCCGTAGTCAAAAGGGGCCCAAAAACATATGGCGTGTATCTTGAGGGGGAGAACACCCAATACTCCATATACCATGTTATTGTATTTACATTTATTTACAGATAAAATATATTTACAAAAACGTAGCTGTAGTTTCTCTAAAATGACACAATCTTCAGGTGCCCATATTTCACAGCCATATAACACCGTTGGAAGAACAATAGCATTAAACAGATGTAATTGCAAGTCTATGTGGAAATTTAGTTGTCTACTTCTTTTCAAAATACTGAACATTGCTCTATTACTTTAATCAAAAAGATCCTGTTGAGCTCTAAATTTTTTTCCATTAGAATTAAATTTTACACCCAGATATAAATAATCAGAACATATTTTTAGTAGCTTATCTCCTAGATAAAAATGAGGGTGCGTTCTTATTTTACCTTTGGAAAAAAATACCACTTTGGTCTTTGAAACGTTGATTTTTAAATTCCAATCATTACAATATAAATTCATGTAATTCTTCGGGTGATTCAGCGAGTAAAATTTTGTCATCTGCATATAAAAGTACATATATCTTCAGATAGCTAACAAGGTTATCATCCATTATATCAGTGGCTATGTCATGGATATTTGATAGACCATTATATTTGTATGACTTTAGGTCTGAAAGAAAAATGTTAAATAATCTTCAACAAGTTTACCAAGTCTAGAATTTATAAAAGTTGTAAAGAGTTTGCTTAAACAGCTTGTTATTGTTATTCCACGATAATTATTCGGGTCATTTGGGTCACCTTTATTTTATATATATTTAGATTATATGTCCGATGTACCAAATGAAGTCAACATACATTAGCATTAGCATTTTCATACCAATGTACAGGAAACGTCAAAATTTGATTTTACGAGCTGTGTTACATTTTTTTAATATTGGCTTTCAGTGCTCTAAGGGTTGACTTACCCGGCTAAACCAGGCTACTCACATTGCGCTGAGCCTGGTCGCAGTGACCTCCATTTTTCCACGGCTGGCCGTGTAAAACAGACACTGACTCCGCCTAGCGATAAGACCGAGAGTGGTATAAGACTATATTCAGCTAGCGCGCTCTGGTGATCACAGTAATACCATTTTGCCAAAACATGGCCGTCACTGTTTCAGAGCCTTGCGATGTCATCAGGGTAGGGTTGACTTACGCTGTGTGAAAAAATAAAAACTCTAGTACAATATAAAACATATGGCGTGTATCTTGAGGGGGAGAACATGTGTCATCATATTTTTAATGGAAGATCAATATGATCGACAGTGGTTTAAAAATTGTTAATTGTTAGGATCTTTTAATTACCTGAGGTTGAAAATTGTAGAGTTTTTGGGCTCGAGGGTACCCTTGAACATCCCTCATTTTAAGTACATTGCTGCCTCTGGAAACTTCTAAATCCACCCTAACAATGTTCTGGAAACCATAACAATGTTCTAGCACACACATTCATCATACCTCTGTCACTTTTTGTGTCAAGCAAACTAAAAAACCAGCAGTCTTTTGAAACGTGGCTCCCAGACTATATTTGCTCCACCATTTTGTCCCACACAATATTTCATTTATCACTAGTGTTCATAACCACTGCGATAGTTGTATTTTTATGTTTTGTGTCATATGATAGCATTACTGTTGCAAAAATGTGTGAAAATATCCTCTGGGTAATTTTTATTGCTCATCCCCTAAGTCAGCCAAATAAGATGTTATAGTTTTCTTATATACCCCCCTCCCCCATTCTCCCCCTCATATTTCAGACTGCCACCATGTTTTTTACTTGGGATGATCTTGAGACATCTGGATGGGTGGCTTAGCATCATACAAAAAATCCACGGACTGAATAAGCTACTTGACTATAATATGTGTGATGAGACGTTAAGGCTGGTGAGCTTGAGCTGCAATGCATTATGATGGAAATAGTATGTGATTCCACGGGGTTCAACCTAAGTGTGAAATGACGTAGAATCAAAAGATAGTTAAACTAGTCACCAGGTGGCTCTTACCAATCACCAAATGGCCCTGTTATGTACGTCCCGGGCCAACGCACACAGTTAGACATATTTCACATCACCACTAGTAGGCCCTTAGGAACTAGAAACTCTTTATCAAATTGATATAGGAGAATCATCGCAGTATCCTGCTGCAGTGAAAAAAACACATTAAAGCATGGGATATCAGACACTTGAAAATAATCTGTCACCTTTCTTTATATGAGACAAGCTGTCACTGGACGTTGACTAAGATCTAATTGACGAAGGTCAAGGGATTGTTACCACTCTGACAGCCCACCAAGCCAAGTGACAAAGATCATGTAGGGTAAAATATAACTACTAAGCTGATAAGAACACAGATAAAATTGATTATGATGAGAGCCCTGTCCCCAGTACACAACCAGATGAGAACTATATCTCTGTCACCTTTTTTAGACAACTATATGAAAATATGTGCTTCTCTTGCCAACAATAATACTTACCATACTTGGTGAATAGGTTACCTATTCACCAAGTATAGTGGGTCTAACATTTAAATGGATGTTCATCGAAGATACCCCCTTTTTTATCTCAACTGGATACTGGGCAATAAAGGCCATAGTACTACAAAAACCTTTTCACGTCCCTATACAATAGTCTAAGGGCAACACAAAATAAGGGTGTTTGAGAAAATCAGTGTTCAATAGGCCTTATAGTTTAATATTCAGTAGTCCTGGATCAACTTATACCATGCATAGACAAAACAGTTAAAGAGGCTGATACTGCTTCTCTATTCAAGATTGAATAGCTTACTAAGCTGTACATGTCAAGAATGGAACAGCTAGGAGTTGTACTCGGGTCTACACAACCTGACTCAAAAGAGCGTATTTTGACGCACTTCCTTACATGAGCGCAATAAAGGAAGATACGTCCAGCTTGTACTTAGGGAGTCACTGGCAGTACTCCGGTTGATTTTAGTTCATGTGAATATGATTTGTGATGCTAACAGCCTAACAAGAGATGCTAGAAAGAGCTGTACGTAATATTATAAATGTTTAAATCATCTCACTTTTTCAATGGTTTATTCCCAGATAAATGCTAAGAAAAATATTTGCCACAACTGCTGTTGACATTACTTTAAATGGTGATAGAGGAGCAGGTACTAAAGGTGTATCGTCAGCACATCTACTACGTCTGTGGCAATAGCCATGTCTGTTTCTCTCTATGCAATCAAGAAGAACCAGCTGGCACTGCTGCTATACAATCTGAGCATCGCAGAATACTCCTCCGCACCGTGGACACATATGTGGTGGTTCTCGTTGTCAGGCTCACACAGGAAACATTTGAGGTGGTGGATGAGCTCATAAAAACTGTCAATTTTTCATGCAATCACAGGTTGGAACACGGCATCAACCTTAGCGGGACGAGGTGAAAAACAACAGTGTGGAGCACTTCCTTAAGAGTGACTAATGCATCCATGCACATGGCATCTGCACCGCTGAGGATTCTTTCGCAACCCTTGACAGATCTGTGGTACTCTTGTATGATCGCACCTGCACATATTCTGAGATAAATCTGACAAGAAAGCGCGATCCCTCGAAGGAATACTACCCACTCTTTCAGCCCTGGAACAGCAATTGAAATTGAGCTACTTACCAGAGTGGACATTGTTGAGGACAATGCGTTGCTTCACACGGCACTTTCCCATCACCATGTCACTGGTGGTGTTTAGAGAATGATGGACAATACTTCCTGAAGCTACCAAGTCCTGATATTTAATTATCTCTTGTTGGCGCAAAAAGGCTGTAATAAGAGATGCTCATCCCAAATGTGCAGAACTGTTTGCCTGTGATGGTGATTAATCACAGAACAGTGTATGTTGACATAACATGATACATCTCACTGGCTACATTATCTCTCTAAACGTTAATGTATGTATCAATATAGCCTACACCTGATATATACACTATTTATATACATTAGATTTTATAAGGAAATGTCAAAGTAAAACTATTCACTTCCCGAATGACCTCAAATTAAATTATTTGTACATTTAGACATTTTAATCAAACACATTATGGGAGCGAAAATAAATCATTTACATTGTGCTGAGTAAGTGAATGTTTTTTCACATCATCTGCACTATGAACATTGCGACACATGGCCGCCTAAAGTTAGAATGATGGCCCAACCCACAAGGTCCACCCATTTCATCTCTACAGTTTCATCTTTACTGTACATAAAATAGTCTACTACGAACATTCCTTTCGAGACGCGATTTGAATCAGCTACCAGCAGCCGGACCGTGTGAGCCACTGTGGTAAACTTGTGCCTTGCGTGTTATTTGCCATCGATCAGGATCCAATGATATTGATAATTATACTTGTATTGAGGCTGACATAATAAGGGTCGCTAGTCATCCGATAAATCCTAGAGGTGTAACATTTAAAATGATTTGAACAAATATCTTCAGGGTACCTATAATTAGGTATCATCTCAGCTAGCACATAAATATGCTAATAATATTGCCAAAGCATAACAGGCATCGAAAGATATATTGTACTTGTAGTTACCAGTGACTGCAGGTTATTCTGTAAGTTACATAATGTGTCTGAGCCTTTACCGTATTCTTATACAATAGACAACATACATGTATTTAAAAGCACTAATTCAACCAAAGTCAAAAGTCAAGTAAAATGTCTCAAAAACAAAAGTCAAGTAAAATGTCTACCATACTACTTTGAGAGATTAGGATCAGTGGCTGAGATCATGGCAGGATTTTTCCCAGCTACAGTTAAACAACAAGTAAAAGTGGAGAAACGTGAAGAAATAATGATGCAACGCGATCATTGTTGTAGAGTATAGGTGGGACAAGGCGCCCCCTCTAAGGTCACAGCGTCCTACAGCTGAATATATTGCTCATAATAAAATGCTCACAAAGAGGCATATGAGGGGAACATAAAAAATGATAAAATAATTATTCCAAGTTATTTGCTAAGATATTATGAGCGGTAATGTATAATGACAGAAAGGGGCATCTTACCCCACACTTGGGGCAAAATGCCCCGGGGGGCATCTTACCCCAGGGATAAGGGGCATCTTGCCCTTTATACTCGAGTTGAGTGAGTTGGGTAAGTTGGGTGGTTGAGTGAGTTGAATGAGGTGAGTGAGTTAGGTGAATTGAGTGAGCTGGGTGAGTTGAGTGAGTTGGGTGAGTTTCAGTGAGCTGGGTGGTTGAGTGAAGTGAGTGAGTTGGGTGAGTTGAGTGAGTTGGGTGAGTTGACTGAGTTGGATGGTTAAGTGAGGTAATTGAGTTGGGTGTGCTGAGTGTGTTGGTGAGTTGAGTGAGTTGAGTGAATTGGGTGAGTTGGGTGAGTTGAGTGAGTTGGGTGAGTTGAGTGAGTTGGGTGAGTTGAATGAGGTGAGTGAGTTGGGTGGTTGAGTGAGGTGAGTGAGGGAGTATATGAATGGATGAAGCAATGAATTGGTGAATCAATGAATGGATAGATGGACGGACAAATGAAATGAATGGATGGACGAACTAGAGATGTGTTTTCGCTATTAGGCAAAAACGAATGCATCATCCTGCATTTTAATTGACGCAATATCTCCGGACTGATAACAAAAAATGGTCGCCATTTCTAGAAAATCAATAACAAAAACCTTTCCATTTCATGGGCAAGCAGGTAAATGCCTAGTATACAAAATTACGAGTTATTCGGACTACCGGATCACGCGCTCACAGGAAAATTAAAAATTACAGGTCATTTTATGAAAATCACTTGATCGTGACGAAAAGGTTTTCATTCCGTGGTCAGTCAGATAAGGGCCTACAAGTGATTCGGATCAGCGGTTATTGAGATAACGCGTTCACAGTGTCTGAAAAAGTTGAAAATGGCTGTCATTTTTGTGAAAATCACTGAACCGTGAACCTTTTCATTTATAGGCCAGAGAACTCAGAAGTAAGTGCCTACACATAAAATCACTAGTCATTCGGACCAGCGGTTCATGAGATAACGCGTTCACAAATACCGAAAAGTTAAAAATGGACGCCATTTTTATGAAAATCACTGAACCGTGACCAAAACCTTTTCATTTCGTGGTCAGGCAGGTAAGTGCTTAGACATACAAAATCATGATTGATTCGGACCAGCGGTTCTTGAGATAACGCGTTCATAAGGTATCGATAGGTTAAAAATGGCCGCCATTTTTATGTACCATGACGAAGACCATTCCATTTCGTGGTTAGGCAGGTAAATGCCCACATGTATAGGCTACCAAAAATCACGAGTGTTTTGGACCAGCGGTTCTTGAGATAACGCATTCACAAATCTGGAAAAGTTAAGAATGGCCGCCATTTTTGTGAAAATCACTGAACCGTGACGAAAACTTTTTCATTTCGTGTTCAGGCAGGTAATGGCTCACATACAAAATTTTATCAGCGGTTATGTATATATCGCGTTCTACTAAACATTATAATGAATGAATGTATGAATAAATAATTGAATGAATGAATGAATGAATGAATGAACGAACGAACGAACGAACGAACGAACGAACGAACGAACGAACGAACGAACGAACGAACGAACGGTCGGATGGATGGATGGATGGATGGAAGGACGGACGGACGGACGGACGGACGGACGGACGGACGGACGGACGGACGGATGGATGGATGGATGGATGGATGGATGGATGGATGATAGAATGGATAAATTGATAGATGTAAGGACACATGAATGGATGGATTGTTAGATGGATTAATGTATGAATAGATGGATGGATTATTGGATGGATGGACGAATGAATGGTTGAATGAATGAATGAATGAATAAATAAAAAGATGGACAGAGTGAGTGAGTGAGTGAGTGAGTGAGTGAGTGAGTGAGTGAGTGAGTGAGTGAGTGAGTGAGTGAGTGAGTGAGTGAGTGAGTGAGTGAGTGAGTGAGTGAGTGAGTGAGTGAGTGAGTGAGTGAGTGAGTGGAATATTAGAAGCTAGTCAGTCACAGTCAGTCGGTCTGAATCAGTGATAAAAGAACGCCTAGTGCGTGAACGACAGTCCCATCTACAAACACATTTTAAATTATTAATTTTAATTATTAATATTGCCTGTTGGGGTAAGACGCCCCCATAACTGTGGGGCATGTCGCCCCTGGGCTTCTTGCCTCATCATAAGGGGGGCGTCTTACCCCATCTAGAGGAGTTTAACAAACACTCTGCATTGCGGCATAATCCATATCTGGGCAAGCTGTGACCACACACAATGGTAGTGAACATTTTATTCTACCAGCATTGTGATGGCCATGTCTTAGCGGTGTTTTTTGTGAATTAAGAGGACCATGCAGCGGTTTTTTTTTTTTTAAAAAAAGGTGTTCAAAGTAGTAAATATGAATGCATACCATGTAATTCTCTCGAGAATCAACTGTGACCCGGCGGGAAAATAGAAACAACCAAAGGAACACTTTAAAATACGGAAGAGTGTGCTCTATTTATGACGTCATACATTATGACGTAGGGGGCATCTTGCCCCAAGGGGGCGTCTTGCCCCACCCTACTCTAACCCTCATTAATGTTATCTCCAAATATACTTTACCGGACACAATTAGAGATCATATACTCAGATATAAACTTTATGGAGATACAACGACTTTATCGGAATTATAATTATTAGAGAAACAAATCTATTAGATAAATCCACTAAAGTAAAACTATAAAGATGTTTATTTACATGAAAAAAATAATAAATCAACCCTTGATCTTCAATTTTTCATTACTAGTATTTCAAGCAGCTGGTAGTGGTGCAGCGCCACCACGTAATGGCAATTACAATCTACGAACAAATTGAAAAAAAATAATGAGCATCAGCAAATAAGTATTATTGTTGGGGAGCAGTCTTGCTTGATGAATAACAATCAACCACAAACGCAAAGCGTCAAGCAAAATATTGAGATCATCCATTCAGATACGCGTGCATTGTTACTAAAATGAAGAAGATATCCACGACATTTGTAGCAGGTGTGAGTGGTGAAAACATATGATCCTCCTGAAAGCCATTGTATGATTCAATTGGTATCAGCCAGCTAGGTGGTTTAATCAAACCATTTAAAAAATTTGCCACAAATATGTGGGCCACAGAGGTTTGTGTGCCGCAGAGGTTGTTTGTGTGCCGCAGAGGTTTGTGTGCTTTCATCAGTTCGTGGCGCTTCTTTGAAAAATCATTATCAAAATCCGAAAAAATTGTCACATACAAAAAGAGCAGAGGTACATTATGGAACAGTATTCGGGTCAAAACTGTCAGGAAGTCATTCGAAGCAGACTCTCGTTCTGATTTAATGACATACGTTTTAATTGACGCATTTGTAATGTTGGCATTGTTGCTTATCTCATCTTAACCGACACGATTGTGGTCTTCTTTACAGTTACATAAGTTAATTGAACAGCAATCTCATTTTAATTTTGCAACTCTCGTTCTTCTTTAATGACATACGTTTTAATTGACGCATTTGTAATGTTGCGGACCTCATCTTAATCGACACACTTGTGGACTTCTTTAGTTGCATAAGTTAATTGAGCCGTAATCTCATTTTAATTGACATGCCTGTAGTCTGCTTTACGGCTATACAAGTTAATTGAACGCGTCCCGTTCTTCTTGACTGTCTAACGTTCAACTGTGATTGGTATTGCTGTTGACGAGGAATCATGTTAGTTGAGTAATCTGTGTTTTAGCCGACTAAGAACGAACGCGCATCCAATTTAGCGCAGTGTTTACAGCTCTACATAAAACACGTGGAGATAACTTGGCCTTAATGTGATCTGTCCCAAGGTCACATTCTGGCCAAAATTAATTGTGGGGTTCGACACGTGGTTTACACTTGTTCCTCGCCGACAACAGCGCCATCTGGAGAGTGGAGGTGAATTATGGTCTGTCAACATGGTAAATAATGCTCAACAACAAAATGATGTATATTAATGTTTATTTATTGATGCCATTCTTCAGTTATTACATACATTGACCACTGTTTCTAATATTGTTGTAAAATAGGCAATCTCATGGATTATACCCACCCTCACCGTCATTTCGTCCCATTTTCACTGAATGACGTGCTTTCAATGGACTTTTAACATTTAAAATCCCCTATTATCGACAGTTGGGTATAAACCAGGAGATAATCACTAAATCAGATAGCCGTATAATTTATGTTATGAATAATATAAATGACATAAATAACATTAATGATTAATATTCGTAATATATTAAACGTAGACTAAACAGATATAGTAGTAGTGCATCTCTCAAGCTTAATTAGACTAGTATCTATTTTCGCCCACCACCACAACCTGCATCACAGTATCTTTTTTTCGTTATTTTATACTATAAAGTTTACCTCCGAAAAATGTCTGCTAGATTATGTGTGTACAATACTCTGGGCGGCTTAAAGCTGAGTACAATAAAAACTATAGGGCCCACCGGTAGATCTACTTGGCTACTGGAACCACATTATTTAGCCTTTTTTGTAGTCTAGCGGCGTAGCGCATTACCCGGTATCGTAGGTGATCTTCTAATTCAGCAATTATCTATCTATAGGCTATAATGGGCCAATTTTTATAGAATTTTGGTTGTGGTGTTGGTATCAACTCATACAAGAAACAGGTCAACACTTTTTAGAGCATGTAAAATAAAATATATGACGTCTCTATAAATTCATGTTTTTTTCTCACTTTTTCAGAACAACTTGAAAAATTCAAAATTGTAGGGCCTACATCTTTTTAACCATTATAGATACTATAAAAATTATATTAATGCTATAAAATTGATCGGGTAATCAAATCAAATCACAGTTGAACGTCAGACAGTCAAGAAGAACGGGACGCGTTCAATTAACTTGCATAGCCGTAAAGAAGACTGCAGGCATGCCAATTAAAATGAGATTACGGCTCAATTAACTTATGCAACTAAAGAAGACCACAAGTGTGTCGGTTAAGATGAGGTACGCAACATTACAAATGCGTCAATTAAAACGTATGTCATTAAATCAGAACGAGAGTTTGCGTCAAATGACTTCCTGACAGTATTGACCCGAATACAGCTCCATAGTACATACCACAGCACTTTTTTTAGCGAACTCATGAAAGTACAATAAATGAGTCCCTCCCCCCTCCCCAACTCAAGTGAAGTGATTCTTTTTATCAAATGTTTCCGCATGCTTACTTCACTAACGTTAGTACGGCTGTATAGTCCAGTTGCTGCGCTTATATGTTCATTGGGGACCTAGAAATTATGAGAAGTGTAAGATGTTTCGACTGATTCATATTATTATGATGTCACTGGACAAATTTAGGTTTGTTGCCCAAGTGGCAACTTTGGGCAACTTTTTTTATTACCATAATTGAAATAATTAGCATATTCGGCCTAATCTTCATTATGATCCAAGGTAAAATGTTACTTTTGAACCTGTGGCTGCAGAAAAAATGGCCAATATCAAATTTATGTTTGGGTAAGGTAAAAAAAAATCACTTTTGATCTTATATTTATCCTCTGCCTCGCTGATAATAGTTTTTTCGTCTGTCCGTCCGGCCGTCCGTCCGTCGTGCCGTCCATTCATCACTAGCCTTGGCTAATCGATATATTATTAACTGTTTCAGCTGCAGTGGTCACATTTGTATCTGGCGAATATCTCGCTGAAATTCGAACATGGGTGACCTTGACCTATTTTTGCAGATCATACAGGTCAAAGGTCACGCTTGCCTTATTTCCAATCAATATATAAAGACCGCTCTAAGAAACCGTACTAGTTACAGTGTCCCAGTCTGCACCACTGGTGTATCTGGTGAATATCGCGGTCAAGTTGAGATATAGGTGACTGTTACATATTTTTTAAACAATGGGTGACGACTAAAGGTCAAGGTCAATGCCATATAACATGTATAATTTTATCAAATTTATATTTAAACAACAACTGCGAGAGTTTGCTGTATTGTGGTCCTGTCGGTCCAGTGTTTCAGGGTTTCAAGATTGATTCTTTTAGTTACAGGTCACGATTAAACAGAATATGTCAAGGTCGTCAGACAGCACGTGATGTAACTGTATGTATAGTTGATACAGGCACACAAAACGAGTAACTTTTTCAATTGTGTATGAGGCTTTGTATGCACGTTTTCTCATCATTGGGCAGCAGCGAAACATTCAACTCCTTCCAGTGTTTCAGTACGAGCTTTCCCCTGTACAACATTCTTTGGTCGATGAATATGTAAATCTGCTGGGCGGCGGCCCTAGGGTAGTGGTTAGCACCGCTGCCTTTCACGCTAGAGTTCGGTTGTTCGTTTCCCGGTCTCGGCGGTTTGAAAAAAAAAACAGAAATGTTTCTTCCCCATCCACTTGTGGAACTCAGTATTGTGGGGGACCTCCGTGACCGATAGGTAGCGTGTTCGGCCTCAGACATCCAGGGTTTGAATTTTGAATCTCGTGTCTGGAGGGCAGTGTCATCTCACTCATCTCACCATCCTCAGGAGGTTCTCCTGGCCCAATTTAGCCTGTATGTGCACAGAAGTGGCATAAAGCCCGATTCATTTCATTTTATTTGGATATCTGCTAAAGGGTGACAGGTCTGTACTGATGAAGCGTTTGGCAAGTGATAGCGAAACTGTCCTAAAACCAAATGTTTTGCTCGTTGATCACATCAAGCACTTTGTTGATTTCATGTATGAATGAATGAATGAAATCTTATATAGCGCATGTATCCAGCCGGAGGCTGTTCAGAGCGCTGAACATCGAGAGTAACTTAGCAAGGCCTGTTATCATTCAAATTCCAACTCAGTCTCCTGGGAGATATACAGCTGAGCTGCCATTGAGGCGCATCAAGCTATTTTTCATTCCAAGCAAATTCGCCTTATCTGCCAAGTACTCACACGTTGTGGATTTTCTGGGGTCTCGCCGGATGGAAACTGCGCCTACGTCCATTGAGGTTCTTTTACGTTCAACTCTAAGTCAGTCAGACGAGCCATCTGATTTACGTGGTTCTCTGAGCCCCACGAGTGTATACAGCACCTGGCAGTCCCAGGCGGTCACCCATCCAATTATTAACCGGGCGCGACGTTGCTTAACTTCATTGATAGAGCCAATCATGTATGGCGAACGTCAGGAATAGTGACAGACATTGCAGACAGTTGTAAGGCATGCCTAAAAAGTGGTGAAAAGTACCAAGGTGCAACTATCTTTATCATCTTTGCTCGATAGGCATATGAATAATTAAGTGCCAAAGATCATAAGTGTCAGAGAAGAGCTGGTGAGGGTGCAGCGATATATATCAACTGACTTCTAAATCGCGATGCCATAAACCACAGCCAACAAGCGCCAGCTGAATCAACTTCTCTGCAGTTTCAGTCATGGACACAACATCAGCATGGTGGGAAGAGAAAACTGTCTTGTACATCACAATGAGGCTGAAATAACCTTGGTAAGCTACAAGTTGAAATTTGGTAAAAAAGGTGAGGTACCTGTGCTGATGGAGAAGTGGGACAGATCAGTGCTTGATATTAACACCATGCTGTCATTGTGCTGAGAGTGAAATGCCAAGATCTGTCACAGTGCGACAAGGTTTCTTTCTCATGTGGAAAGGGCAAGGTCCCAGCATTAAAAACCATCCAATATTCCTGCACTAGATGAGGTACTGGGGGAGCATGATGTCACACAAAGTGACTTGATGGATATAGGTCAGACATTTTTCTTATCAGTCTACTTGTAGGATCCTGACATCGCTCAGTTAATGTGGCGCTTATCCCCAGATTCCTGGACGCGGGCGGACGGGGATGACCACCTCGTTTTCATACCGTGGTGACGTGCGCGCACAGAGCAGTGTGGTGCGGCCTTGGTATTATTCCCGCACTTCAAGCGTAATACTCAGCGACTGCGGACGTGCCGTAGCTCACTCTCGCTAAGTCCATAGAGACGTGCCGTGCGCGGATGGTTGTGCTTTGCTGTTATCGCATGTTAATCAAATAAACATGACAAGAGAGAAGAGAGTTTCCTGGTTTGTTTGATACCGTCGACCAGACGGATGAGGAGGATATTTGAGTTTTGATGGCGAGATTGGGCGGAGTCCTTCGTCAGCCGTTGTGACCCCATAACGGAATTCCCGGCATAGGCCTATCACGACGTTTTGGTAACTACGACGTCCCATCACGCCATATTGGTGACCCCTGACGACTGATCGTTTACGCAACAGTGTTTTTACCTAGACGCCAGTTGAAAACCGCTGTTTTCAAGGATAGTTTCATTAATTTTAGGGGATTTTTTTGAAAAAAATCAATAGCATTTTTTTCACAAGGTACGTGGAAGCTGTAGGTCAAAATATATATATGTCAGTTTAAATTAGTCAGAAAGAGTTATCAGACGAGAAGCACGTTTTTTTACGTTGAAAACGTCGTAAATTTTTAAACTTTTGGTCGAAATCCCACGTGTTTGGCGCCTTTTCAAGATGGCGGCCTTGCCGGTTTCTCTAGAATAATCCAGAAAAATTATTCTCATAGACATAGTCTATCATTTTTTTATCGTAAGAGTTTGTTTAATGCCTTCATCCTACTAATGCCACTGTAGGCGAGTAGGAGGTGGGTATTTTCTGTAACTCACTTTTTATCGTTGATTACCATAATTGGGTAACTCGATCTTGAAGTCCACAGACGAAATCTCGTCATTTTTTCACGATTTTTTCTACAAATCGACAGAAATTTTTACTATCGCTTCGACTCGGGTAACCTTTAATAGGCTTAGGGCCAAAATAAATTGTTTCCCTAAATGAATGGCAATAAACGGTCTTATTTGGTCTGTTTAAAAATATTCCCAGGACCGTAGGTCAATATTTTGTACTATTATCATATGTTATTTCAGAGAATGCTGAATATTGTATTTGTATTTGGTAGGTGTGCGCCATCTTGGTCGCTGGTTTCCCTAACTTAGCTCAAAGCCCGCCGTGGGCACCCACGTGTTCCCCCCTAACCGGCATGCATCGGGACAGTGAACCTGTGTCGCCGCATCACATTAGCATAATGTAAGCCGCCATTTTGATTTGGTGGAGATTATCAGTCAGGTGTTCCAAATTTTACACGGACAGATTGTAATAAATTTTTTTTTTTAAATTGTTTGTAAATTTTCTTTTTCAACACGATTCAGGGAGAAAATGTGTAAATAAGTCGTTTCGAAAATGAAATTCTGCCACTAATTGTGCGAGACTTTTTGTTCACTTTGAAACGCATTTTGGTGTTTGTAATCGTGCTAGGCTATTCAGCGCCTTATTTGGGCACGCAGTAGCTGATGAATATGCTAATGTGAGGCGAGACGGGGATGCTGACTGAATACTATGTACGCACCGCTCAAAGCTTACCGTCACAGACTATAAGCCACATGCTGCCTGCTGCACAGGCTGTGAGCACCGACAATACACCACACACACACCCATCACAGACGACATAACAACTACCGCACCGAACACAGTCGGTTCATACGTCAACCAATGAATCGATGCGAGCGATTGATTCGGACGTTTATGAGAATGATTCGGTGATGAACGTACCATTATAAAAAAAAAAAACGTGGAATGTTCATCACATATATCATTTTTCAGCGAAATGATATACTTTATCATTTACCAGCATAGACTACTGTCAGTCACGTTTTAGATATTATTCTTAAATCATAAATGTCACTGTTTTTCTTCGCAGTCACATTTAGTCTATCAGTTTGAGAACGAAATTTTCTCACGATAGTTATTTCTGAAGTTTAAATTTTTTATAAATACAGAAATATTCGATTTGACAGTTGCGCTATTGCGAAACATTGCAAATATTTGAATGTGTTTTTCGACTTGTGTGAATTTTTTTTTTTCACCCAGGTCGATTTACAAAATACTATTATCATAGCTTAGCATAGCTTATCACAGTTGTATCTGGCATATTGTTTTTATGTACCACTGTGACCTACGGTTTTCACGGTACCATTTTGCATGTGTGTGACTCAGTGAAAACGTTTTATGTCTCATATAGACCTCCAGTTTTCACTGTAATCAATACATACCTTTTGTGAATTTGTGAACAGCACTTAGGTGAAACTTCAACGACGCATATTTTTTCAACTAATCTGCAACCCCCGTTTCTCGCACCATGCGACATAGCATGAACATTTTCTACAGTCTACACTTCTAGCTTCAACATATTACAGACATTTTTCATCTGATTTTCACGGCATTGCACAACCTGTCCGCGCACGGCGCGTCAAAAATAGTTGGCATGTGTTAATACGACATGCCATTTCAAACACATTTGGGATAGACACAGAGCCAATAGGCCAGCTATCCCAGATGCTTCATTAATTAAATAATTTTACAAACACTACTTCATAATGTCAAAGCAGTACGACAGCGAAGGCCTCATGTCAACGCCTCTAGAAGGTGCGGGTGCTAGACCCAAAGATAGCTATCATCCCGACAGTGAAGACAATGAGGTTCGATTCCAAGCAGCTGACGAGGAATATCAACGCCTCAAAGCCGATTTCGCTCGGATTGCTCGGGATAGACGTCTGAATTCCCACTCGAGGAGTGACTCATCAAGGAGTTCTTCACCGCTTGGTAGACAGCCGCAGAAACGTGCTACGAAGTTGCCCAAGTTTAGAATCGTAACTTTCTACGCCTCTGATGTGGAACTCTGGTTTAATCAAATCGAGACGCAATTCGCCCTCCACCAGATCGATGATGATGACGAGAGGTATAGCCTAACCTGCGCTGCACTTTCTGGCGAGATTGCATCAGACGTGAGAGACGTGCTGCTGCAGCCTTTCAGGTCAAGCAAATATGACAGCCTGAAAGCAATACTAATTGAGAGGCGAGGATTGACAACACCTGAAAGGGTCAATAAAGTTATCTCTGGCGAGAAGATTGGAAATGACATTCCCTCGCGTTTCATGCGGCGCTTACAAAAGGCGGCTGGCTCCGGACCACAAGCTGTTGTGGGGAAGGCTGTAATTCGGCAAGCTTTCATACGACAGATGCCCGCTTCCAGCCCATTTGGTGATTCAACCCGACAGTGCCACCCTCGAAAGTTTGGCCGTTTTGGCTGACAGGGCACTGGCTGAAGAACAGGACGTTGAAGAGAGTAAGCCGGGGGTCGCAGAGATCAAAGTCGACGAGACCAGCAAATTAGTTGGTTTGTTAGAGGATCTATCCAAACGCATCAAGAGATTAGAAATAGTAACAACATCGGAGAGGAAACGAAATAAAGGACGTGGACAAGCAAATAACTACGCTCACGCGCCTGCATTTGCCCCTAATGTACAGGCCTCAGGTTTCATTAGTAACCAACATAATCAATATAGAGACGTTAAAGATAATGTTCGACCTTTTGTTCCGCCGCCGAATGCACAGGCCACTGAGTTTGTTAATAATTCAAATAATTGTACTAATGCACAACATAATGTTCGACCTTTCGCACCGCCGCCGCAAAATAATGTCGCACAACCGACCGACACAGCCACTGCACAGGTTTGCTATTACCACCACACTTATGGTGAAAAGGCGCGCTTGTGCAGTGAACCCTGTTCATACTATGTCTCATTAGGTCAGCGCTAAGTAGCGAATATCGCGTTATCTCACTCTAAGTTATTATATGTCGCAGATAAAGGACATAAATGCAGATATTTAATCGACACGGGCGCAGCTGTCAGTGTTCTGCCGAAATCTTGCGCTAACGGGATTTCGGGCGCTGACAGTCTCCCCCTGCTGGCAGCTAATAACAGTACTATAAACACTTACGGCAATTGTAAACGCGTCGTCGATGTCGGCTTAAAGCGCGAATACCCGTGGACATTCATAGTGGCAGATGTGCAGCAACCCATAATCGGGGCTGATTTTTTAATCCACTACAATTTGCTCGTAGACTTGAGAAGCAGATGTCTTCGAGACATGCGTACAGGCTTAGCCATTGCCGCTTCATTATCTTCGATTAAACCTCTGTCATTGAACAGAGTTGATACAGTTCAAAATGAATATACTAAACTCCTCGGCCAGTTCCCGGAACTGACACGCCCTACGACAAAGGGTGAGCCCGTCAAACACGGCATAACTCACAAGATTGTGACTAAAGGTCACCCGGTTTTTGCTCGACCACGACGTTTGGCTCCCGATAAGCTGGTCACCGCCAAACGTGAGTTTGACGATATGATTAAATTAGGGGTCATTGAACCCAGCGACAGCGAGTGGTCCTCAGCGCTTCACATGGTGCCAAAGAAAAACGGCGATTAGAGACCATGCGGGGACTACCGTAGTTTGAATGCACAGACCGTACCAGACTGTTATCCGATTCCGCATATTCAAGATTTTACGCAGCGGTTAGCCGGATCGAAAAAATTTTCGAAGATAGACTTAGTCAGGGCTTATTACCAAATTCCGGTGGAACCGTCCGACGTACACAAGACTGCTGTTATCACACCTTTTGGCTTGTTTAAATTCACTAGAACCCCATTTGGTCTGAGAAATTCCGGTCAAACGTTTCAGCAATTTATAGACCACGTGACACGCGGACTTGATTTCGTTTTTGTTTATTTGGATGACCTACTGGTAACCAGCCCAGATCATAAAACGCATAAGAAACATCTACGAATTCTTTTTGCTCGACTATTGGAGTACGGAATCATCATTGGTCCTGAAAAGTGTCAGTTCGGAACATCTGAATTAAGTTTCTTAGGTCATCACGTTTGCGCCGAAAGCATTTCGCCGTTACCTAGTGCCGTTGATGCGATCGTTAATTTCAATAAACCCGAAAAGCAACAAGCATTGCGTAGGTATCTGGGAATGGTGAATTATTACCACCGTTTCATACCGCATTGCGCCGCGAAGGTGACGCCACTCAATAATCTACTGACTTCTGCCAACGAAGGCCATACCAGATTGTCACCAAAATCAAATTTCGATTTGAAGTGGAATAAAGAAGCAGAGTCAGCATTTTCCGAGTCCAAACAGATATTGGCAAACGCTACGCTTCTGGTGCACCCAGATTCTACGGCTCAGCTTAACATCACGTGTGACGCTAGTGATGTCGCCGTCGGTGGCGTTTTGCAGCAATTTTTAAACGGTATGTGGCAGCCGCTTTCGTTTTTCAGCAAGAAGCTGAACCCAGCAGAGACACGCTATAGCGCGTTCGATCGTGAACTTTTGGCAGTATACGCTACAATTAAACATTTCAGACACAATTTAGAAGGACGAAATTTTTTCGTTAATACTGATCACAAACCGTTAACATTCGTAATGTCATCCGTGACTGAGCGCGCATCACTACGACAAACACGTCATTTAGCGTTCATCGCTGAATTCACCACCGATATTAGATATGTAAAAGGAGAGACAAATTTCGTCGCTGATGCGCTGTCACGTCCATCAGTGTCAGCGATACACGATGGACCAGTAATAGACTATAAAGAGTTAAGTCTCGATCAAGCTAATGACGCGGAATTCACACGTTTGAGACATTCAACTACATCCACTATGAATTTCAAACTATTGAACTCGTTCGATAATCAATTGATCTGGTGTGATGTGTCCACGGGACACAACCGGCCGTACCTTACCGCGAAATTTCGCCGAAAAGTTTTTTTCAAACTTGCACGGTTTAGGCCATCCATTGCATAGAGCTACCAGACCTTTGATTAATACCCGATTTGTGTGGCACGGCATGAATATAGATATTGCTAGATGGTGTCGTACATGTAAGGGTTGCCAGACCGCTAAAGTTTCACGTCATAACACTCCTGTTTTCGGAAAGTTCACTGAACCTATCGAGCGATTCGATCATGTCCACGTGGACATAGTCGGACCTTTACCTTATGCCGATGGTTTTAGATATCTACTGACTTGCGTCGACCGTTTTACACGTTGGCCCGAAGCTATACCTATGGTAGATATTAGAGCCGAAACGGTCGCCGATGCCTTCTTCAGCGGGTGGATAGCACGTTATGGTACCCCAGCCACTATCACCACTGATAGGGGCACTCAATTCGAGTCCAAATTGTGGGATAGTTTATGTAACCAATTCGGGATTATTCGGAATCGTACCACGAGTTATCACCCTCAGTCGAATGGCATGGTCGAGCGTTTCCACCGTCAATTGAAAGTCGCCATTATGGCGCACGAGTCACCGAATCCGTGGACTATCACGTTACCTGCCGTACTGTTAAGAGTTCGTTCAGCCGTGAAAGAGAGACTGGGCAGGTCAGCTGCTGAGATGATTTACGGGACAACCCTTAGACTCCCAGGAGAGTTTACTAAACAGTACAACGTCGACGCTAACACTGATTTGGAGAATTATTCAGACAAGCTACGCGTGGCCATGTCGCGTCTCCGTCTATGTCCGCCACGTGACACACAACAACACAACATTTTCTAATTCAAGGAAATAGCTACATGCACTCATGTATTCTTGCGCCGAATCGCAATTGCACCGCCTCTGACCGCCCCTTACGACGGACCATACAAGGTCGTCGCGAGGAGTGGTAGAGTAATGAAAATCCTAGTTAAAGGCAAGGTTGAGACGGTCTCCTTAGATCGCGTTAAACCCGCTCACATGGAGTGCGAGCCTACAACAGGTACGACAACACAGCGTAAACCGCCAAGCAAACCACGGAAGTCGACGGCTACCAGGACATCTAGTAAGAATCCACAGGGTCCACCTAGACCTGTTAGTGCGGACACTCCGACGTCCAACGGGACGAGAGTCAACACAAAAAAGTCGACGGCAGTCAGAAGCAATCAAAAATTGGCCACAGTCCCAAAGCAAATAGATGTTAAAGTCAACTTGTCTAACAGAGACAATACTTACGTAGCGCCGCATTCGCGAGCCCCGGCCGCGTCCCACGCTAACGGGAACGGCGGTGGTTTACGAACGTATTCCCGCATACCTTTACATCTACGGGGTAAAACCCCGGGTGCTGCTGACGCCGTAATCGACTCGACAAAAAGCAAACATGCGAATATCGCTAATCGCGAAAAAATTTCGACCGACCAAACAGTGCGAAAAACTAGAGTCGGACGCATAATCCAGACTCCTGCTCGATTTGTGCAGATGGTTCACGCCATAGTCGCGCCCAATGACGTCTATGGCGGCCCCAACCGCATACCTCGTAATAACAATGTTGTTAAATTGTAAATGAATATGCCAGGCCTGGCAGAATTGTGTACAGATATATAAATGTGAAGGCATTTTTTTTTTAGCAAGTTCATTGCTAAAGCATTAATAGCAATTCTGTTAATTAAATGAATGGGTTGATCGCAGCTGCAGCACATGAATAATATATAAAGGACAGTTGGTGTTAAGAGGATCGGACAATTCACGTATAATGCTGCGCTTTAAACCGCCCACAATGTAACCACACTCGCTATACTTTTTTCAAGAAAACTATGCTTAGTATAAGAGGTTACATATTTGACAACCCCGCTACTTGCACGAAGCAGTCTCCTACACGTCAGTTTGGTCCTACGTTGTCACTCAGCCGGGGGTTATGTAGGATCCTGACATCGCTCAGTTAATGTGGCGCTTATCCCCAGATTCCTGGACGCGGGCGGACGGCGATGACCGCCTCGTTTTCATACCGTGGTGACGTGCGCACACAGAGCAGTGTGGTGCGGCCTTGGTATTATTCCCGCACTTCAAGCGTAATACTCAGCGACTGCGGACGTGCCGTAGTTCGCTCTCGCTAAGTCCATAGAGACGTGCCATGCGCGGATGGTTGTGCTTTGCTGTTATCGCATGTTAATCAAATAAACATGACAAGAGAGAAGAGAGTTTCCTGGTTTGTTTGATACCGTCGACCAGACGGATGAGGAGGATATTTGAGTTTTGATGGCGAGATTAGGCGGAGTCCTTCGTCGGCCGTTGTGACCCCATAACGGAATTCCCGGCATAGGCCTATCACGACGTTTTGGAGGCTACGACGTCCCATCATGCCATATACTCAGAGAATATATTGTCAACTGCACCGGTACAACATCCATCGCAAAAAACTTCCTACACTGAATTCACTGCAACCCCCCCCCCCCCTACGAATATCAACCTGGATCTCCATAATCGTCGCGCTCGTCTTCAAAAGTGGAAGGCTCTCGCTCCGTAAGTGTCACAAATCAAAACAAAACTCAAGAGATCGCCAACTTTGGCTGGCAGATTGCAGAAGGTTCGCAAGTGATGAAATTTACTTCCTAAGCTTCTTGGTGTCATCAGTCTTAGATATTGTGGAGAGCCTGAACGACCGAGTGGTATCGTGCTCGGCCTCAGACCGCCAGGGCTCGAATTTAGAATACTGTGTCTGGAGGGCAGCGTCATTTCATTCATCTCACCATTGTCAAGAGGTTTCCCTGGCCCAGTTTAGCCTATATGTGTACAAAGGTGGCTTGCAACTCCCATTCATTTCTTTCAGTCTTAGATGATTGTTGCAAAGAATCAGAGGAAATTCATGTTGAAGAGGAAGAGGAGGAGGGCGAGTCCGAAGTCGGGGGGATAGAAAACAATGAACTGTTAGATTTTTGTATATATAAGCTTATCGTACATGCAGTGTTAGGATGTTAGAGCATGTTTCAATGGTTTGTTATATCTGTGTTGTTCACATCTTGTCAATAACACCCAGGTAGCCTGTGTTAATTGTATGGATAACTTTTTTGGGCAAAATGATTATTTCGCTGTTTTTATTGAAACAGGGCCGTTGTCATGTGGTGATAACTATGTGAACCTCCATCAGCCTTTAATTTGTGTGGCCCATGACACGAACCTCTTTGTTTTGCCAGCAAGTATAATGCGCTGTTTATTTACGTATGTCGGCCTACTGTAGCCTGTGTATAGCTGCAGGCTAGACCAAAAAATAAATGAAAATTGCCATTGAAAGAATTTTTACCTCTAAATTGCGCCAGAATGCAGTTAGAGCCTATTTTTCAACATTTATGCGGGATGCACCCAGACCCCATATTACATTTAGGGATGGTCGTTCTGTACACCCCCCCCCCCTGTCTTAGTTTGTATACGGACCTGTGAATGACTCAGCGATAGGCATATGGCTAATTACCCTAGAATTGATACTCACACAAGAGCCAATTTTGGCCTACCTGGCCAAAATTAGACTATAGCAGGTTTTGGGGTATTCAAGGGTGAGTTTTCTGGTACAGCAGCTGCATAGATATAAGGGTTTTATTGTAAAAGTGAAGCAAAATAAACCAAATGTTTTAATGTGTGAAGTATAACAATTGTTGGCTTATGTCTACATAGCCTATAAATAATGAGCTACAAGAAAAATATAATTGGCATTCTGGGCTTTGCTAACACAATACTTACATTTAATAATCTATATCAATATATAACGTAACTACTAAAATAAAACTCCTAGAGATATGTATATATTTAGGCATACACTCAATTCTGTGAATCTAACTTCAGATTAAATTGCAATTTCTTTATGACTAACGTTACTCTTTTACACTGATTAGGTCGTGGGCGTCCTGGGCACTGTCCATTTCATATTATTGATCAATTTAGTTTGATTTGCATCATAATCATGACCTTTGACCTGGATCTCTTTATCACCATTAATGTCAGAAATGAATTCCTTATGTCTGAATTATATTGAAATGTGGTATTGGAGATTTGTGTACGTCCATTGGGTTAAAATTAACAGTTGGCATTACTCCCCATTGCTAATTATGCTAATTATGTTAATTATGCTAATTAAAAAAGTTGCCCAAAGTTGCCGTCTGGGCAACAAAGCTGAATTTGTTCATAAACCTATTGGGAACATGAATCAATCAAAAAACCTTACACTCCTCACAATATCTAGGTTCTCTGGACGGCAACTGGACTAGTAGGACAATTTTTGCTGACGATCAATAACATGTTTGGGCCTCAACACTGAAATATCAACATCGATCCATTCCAATCGACGGTTGCCATTGTCACAAACAAGCTTAAAAATCTTTGAGTCAGCAGGTGAGTGAAACATAAATCGAGCGAGGCCTGCGAAGACACACTGCTAAATCGTATTCATTTTCATCGCATAACGATTGATGTCAGTGTGAAAGCAACGTAAAAACTCGTGTTCCCATATCCCCAGTGTACTGTACTAATTGACTCTTAACATAAATCACACTTATATGTTGACCGTGAGTCGTGTGTCAATTTGTTTAATTAATTTCAAAGTACGGTATTATTTCAATAGTTTTTAATATAAAAGTTCATGTTAGCCCATAAATATGATGATTTTGTGCAAGACGTACATTTACTTACAAATTTTAAGGTGTTTAACATACTTCAACAACAATTTGAAAAATACTTTTTTCTTTGTACTTTTATTTTTCTTTGTATTATGGTAATTTTGTAATTCTCAAGCAAAAACCCGACAACAAATGTACCAAAAAATGGCACCAAGCGTTTTGCATAGCAGTATACCCCTTTAGTCACCAAAAAAGTGTGCACCATAAATTGACAAAGTTTCCCAACATGCATCTGAATATCAACATTTGCCCCACCTGCTTTCCCTCGACCCTTACATGTACTACCCTGTTAATTGTCACAAAAAAATCAGAAATAAGCGACGTTGATTTGTCGCACATTAGCACTTGGGTGCGAATTGGTCACTGAAATGTGCGCCAAGCAAGGGTGTAAATTTCTATATTTGTGGGAATTTAGTTTCTTGGTGCGAATATTAATTTAGTTGCAAACGTTAAAATGATAAATTAGAGTCTAATTCGACAAAAATAGGATCTTTATTCAAAGTAAGCCCCTATCAAACTTCGGGAATATTATAATTATAGGCCTAATGGATCTAGTCGTATCTGATTGTGTGCTGTCTAACATTCTAACATGCACAGATCTAGAGTAGCAGTTAGCATACTCTAACTATATCATGATCTATAACTGCGTTTGATGAGTTTATCCTACAATTCCACATGCATCATGCATGAACATCACTGATTCATATCGTTCACTGCGCCTACTTAAAGCTACATATAGAGTTGACCAGGGCCTACTCTGCCCGGGCTACTCTGTAGTTCAGATACCGGAAGAGCTTGTAGTGCAAGCCTACCCTGTATAGGCCTACATAGCTAAAAACGTAGGCTGTAGAGCCTAGCAAGTGTTAATTCACTGACTTCTATTTCCCAGATCGCGATGCAGGTTTGCACACATGATCTTTATAGTGTAGTTCCCAAGAAGTCTATAGATCTACACATTACATTTGAAAATAATTGATGGGAAATAATTCAAAAACTTTGAGCAACATAATGGACACCTAGCCGTGTGTAATGTTACAATGTCTCGGCTCTTTTTAACTATTTTTCCTTTTATAATTTTTTTTTCTTAATGTGTCATGCTTATTGATTGATTTGTTTAATTTGTAAAAAATGAAATAAATTGCATAGAAATAACCCCGGGAGAAATAATAAGGGTTAAGACATTTGGCCTAATAGGTCTATATTTAAAACAGGTGGGTCGTTTTACTTCACTGAACCATAATATTTAGGCCTACCCCCAGCCTACCCCTGTGGATGTTGACTTGCTGAGCACGTGGGTGGGCTCACAATGGGAGGTCTACTGAGCTAATCAGGACGACTCAGTCACCTCCTTAAAGCATTTAATTGGTGCAACATGGTGTAATTTTGTTATCATTTCATGTTAAGCGGGTCAATATTTAATAATTGTCCAATCCCCCTACTATTCTCATCAATCTTCAACTTCACCGGAAGCTGACCTTTACATTTTGCCATTGTTCTGTTTAACCCTTAGAACACTACGGGCGAAATAGATTGCCTATCTCGCTGTGAATATAAATTTAAATGAATTCCTCTTCATTTCATTTGCAATGTTAAAAAGTAATTTAAAACAAAAACTGCGAAGTCAATTATAGGCCTACTGCTCAATGTAAAAAACTTTCAATTACGCATGATTTAAAATCACCTTGTTATCAGCCCACCTTGCTAATTAAGCCCTCCAGAATGTCACCAAAATGCACGAAATGAATTGTAGTAACTCATAAATTTCCAGGGGGAGAACCCCCTGACCCTCGTAAGTGTCCCTCGCTTCGCTCGAGGTACAGTTGCTACAAGCATACAGCAGTGCTACAAAGGTTTAAAAAAGTGCTACAAGCATTTTAATTCTGCACACCCCGGCCTACAACAATAGTCTCACTAACTGTTACACTGCAGTTATATGTGATAGCCAGGACAGTCGCGATGATTTCCACGCGATGATTAAACCAACATTGGCTTACCATTTTGTCTTGTCTGGGTAACAATGTCGGCTCACGCCACACAAGGTCAGTCAGCTGAGACCGCTTCGGTTATAACTTTGCCTAATCGGGACACAATATAGATGCGAAAGCAGCTTCTTAGACTTTGACCCAACGCTGGTTCACTGTTGGGCCGATGTTTGGTGTCACGGACCATGCACCGTAGCCATACCTTGCCCTGTATCTTATATATATCAACAGCTGTTAACAATATACAATACTTTGGCAAAGAAATTCAGCAGAGATTACAGCCACTTATAACATCACCATACCTTGACGCTGTCATCCCGTGAACATGTCACAATTCAAGCTGATGTTGCTTATCATAGTGCATTTTCAATTTGATGGAATAGCAGGTCGGTGACTTAAATCTTTTGACTAGACGTGACACATTGTTGGTCCGCCGTAAAATCACTTGCTGAAGTTCAGGCCGTATTCTCGTACAAGTTACGATATATCGTAGGCTTCGGATTGGTAGAGACGGCCATGTCGACCAGTCTGAAGTTTATGATACATGTATATCGTAACGAGAATACAGTCGCTGTATATTTCCTAATTTATGAAGCCAAATGATATTATTTCCTGCATTGTTCTGGCTTATGTTAATATTCCTATATTTACCTGTGCCAACGGAGGTTATGTTTTTGGTCGTGTTTGTTTGTTTGCCATCAGGAGTGCTTACAAAGCAGTGAACCGATTTGCATAAAACTTTTACCAGAGGTGTGTCTCGGACCAAGGAACAATCCATTAAATTTTGGGGATGATCCGAATTACGATCCGGATTGATTCGAATTGCGATCGGAATCGCTCCGGATGACGATCCGTAGCGCGCGGCGGAGGTTTGCAGTCCCTGACTGGATGTCTTGTTTTCTAATAAAATCGGTAACGTTGATCTGGAGTATTCAAATATAGTCAAGTATTGACTTTTTTTTACGTTCACACGCATTATTTCTGAATTTGAACCGTTGTTCACGTACATGGGGAGAGGTGGGTATCCTATTTACCTTAAGGACAAAGTGGTAGCTGGCTATAAATCTAGAAGATCAATCAATAATGATTGTTGTCTCCTATAGTCAAGGTTATAATACATGATGAAAAACTTACTGAATTCTACAAAAGTGTGGTTATACGTTTAGCTGTAGGCCTAACTGTGTATAATCAGTAATTTAAGAAAATACGAAATTTTGTATGTGCACAAAAGTGGCCTAGAGCCCGATTCATTTCATTTTCATTTTTGGACATGATGTCCAATATACCTTCTGTTTGTCAAAACTGTATTGCATTTAGCTCAAATCTATAATTAATTGATAAACGTATTTTTTGACACAAAATATTTCATTTGCAAGTGTCCTAATTTTTATTGAACTGTACAAATTACCCTATTATACATTAAGGTGAAGTTGGGTATATTGGCCATATAATTTAATCATTATTTTGTCGCCTCGGAGCTAAAGGATCCTATCTGACACTCGTTAGAGTGGCAGATAGGATCCTTTAGCTCCGAGGCGACGATTTAGTATGTCCAATAAACCCGAAATGTAGACGTCTAATAGGACTGATCTGAAAAATGCTTGTTTGCTAATTTTCAAGGAGAACAATAAAGAGTAAAAATGTTTGTTTTTCAATTTCTAGTAGTTTTCATTGAGTTTTTTTTTTATATTTTAACATTAATATTTTTAAAACTCATTGTTAGATTAAATAACACAAAAATACACGTTTTTTTTACACAACTCGTTTTTACATCACTTGTTTACTAAAAAGCGTCCCAAATTGATGTTAACATGGCAGTTCCAAGTGGTTCTGCCATAATTGACGAGAAGGGGTGACCAATTTACCAGCACTGTTCAATATAGACCAACCCACATTTCCCATTACAAGGTCTTAAATCGTCTCAAGCCACTGATCACAACACCAACAACAACAAATTACTTTACATAAAAATGGAACCCAGGTGTGGTACGTACACAATCATACAAATTTGTCATAATGTAAATAATTTAATTCAGTTAATCCGCTTCTAGTATAAGAACATATTAGGATACTGTACATATTCAGAGATGCTTGTTAGGCATATACACTTGTCGTGCTATTTTTGTGCAGCTGTTCAAGTTCCGGATCTGTATTACCCAAGATCCTGGATCGTTTTTGGAATCAAAAATTGATTGCTATTTTTATCCATTGCAGATGGTATTTTAGGGCACATAGGCTGTGATGACATTGGGACCATATACGTCAATGGCCACTGGGTGGCAGAGACTGTCAACTGGCAGATGACATGGAGCGGGAATATCAGCAATAACGCTACATTACTTGCCATTACCTGCAGGAATACAGGCGGAAACTACGGAATCATCGGGTCATTTGATAACGGAGTCGTCACAAACAGGTAATAAAGTCGTTCCTTGGTACTAAAATATAGGCCTAAAATGAATCGCACATGAGGGCAGATTAAAATGTAGTAATTGTTTTGTCTTTCATTTGGTTCAAAATTACAGAACTTTGTTGAATTTTACCTTTTAGTATGAAAATGTAATATTTCAGTCTAATATTTTAACAATAAACTATCAAATTCATCCGCCGGTAGGAGAGAGGTGGGTATATTGGACATCTTAAGGACAATATGGTATAAAGTTACATTATCAATAATGATCAATTTGTTGTGTCCTCTAGTCAAGGTTACAACTTCACTGATTCATCAGTGCACATGCACCTGTGGTGCAGGCTTTAAGCACTGGTGAGTTTGGTGGGGTTTGCTATTAATCGCCGCCAGGGTGATATGGTGGGAGTTGATTAACCACAGATCAGGAAATGGTTGAAATTTTCATGTGCTGTGAGAGTTGCTTGGCGGCGATACTCGACGCGCCAAATCAAATACAGTGGCGATTATTTGTCGGAAACTCCTATGTGGGCAGTGTCTGTGAGTGAGCACGTCGCTGTGTGGGGGTGAAGGTTACAACATATTTATACAACAAAAAAATCCAAATTCTACCAATTGTTAATTTCTAATTTATATAGGTTACTACGTATAAGGAAATAATACTAAAGTCTACCGATTTCTGGCTATATTATTTAGCTGTATATCAATGATTATAAAAATATAATTTTGTCCATGGAAGGTATATTGGAGATGGCGTCCAATATACCCTCTGTTTACCCAAATTGTAATAAAATTAGTCAAAATATAAAATTAGCGATGAGATTAATATTTAAACAAATATTTAGGATTATAATGGTACTGAAGACCATTGCTCCCTTGGAAATTAAGTACAAAAAATCAATACAAACTACATATGGTGAATTATATTGGTCAAATTGTCTCAATTAGGCCTAACCTGTGCAAAGTTGGCTACATTGCCCATATGTCCAGTTTATCGTATTGAATTTGTTCAATATACCTAATTTGTAGTCGACTATTATGACTGGTCTGAAAAAAATATGGCTCAATTTTTTTAAGTAGATTATAGATATAATAGAGTAAAGTGTTCTTTTTTGAATTTATAGCAGTTTTTTATTGAGGTTTTTATCATTTTAAAGATTTTCACACCAATATTCTGAGATCTCATTATTAGATCAAATAACCCGAAGAATGCAAAATAGAGGACAGAGTTACAAAACTCGCTTTTGCACCATTTTTTTGCTGAAAAATCACGACAATTAATTTCAATTTATAAATGGCAGTTATAAGGGATTCTGCTGTTCACCTAACTAGTGAGAAGGGTGGCCTTTTCACACGCGCTTGCCAATACTAGTTTAGCAACCGTTCCCCTAATGCACCAGGTAGTGGGCTACTACCTGTATTGTTTGGTTTACTGCGCCATCGTTGAAAACATCAACTGACTAATTTAAAATAGACTATATTGTTAATTCAATGCTCAATCTAAATGTCATAGTATACGTTATTTTTAAGCTGTCCTTATCGTCTTTGTCGAGTACTATTAGTCAAGGAGCTTATTATGTCCCATGGTATTTTTTGTATGACGGCAAGCCTCCTATTCAAATTCGCACGGGACCTTATTTCGGTGCATATGATCCCCCTGACT